>JAHHFK020006045.1:0-242500 GCA_024533555.2 Aedes koreicus | reverse complement strand
GTGAAATGATTCGTTCCAATGCGTGTATTTTAACTCTACGTATAGCTTTTTCATTCGATTGCCCATGTCGACACTTATCTTCACAAGATTTTCTATGCAAGTTGACAATGTATGAAGTCGGGGTGCATTGAACAATATCCCACAATCATCATTCTGTAGCGTAACATTTCTCAACTTGAGCAGTCTCAATTCACGTGCGTCAATCACATTGCTTGCACTCAAACTCAATCCGGATAGGTCAATCTCTTGGAGTTCTTGCAATTTGCCAAACACATGGTTCAAATTTATACCGTTTTGAGACATTTCACCATTTCTTGCCACAAGTTTCAATCCTTCCAACTTTGAACATCCGAGGATCGTTTCAATAACGCTGTGTGGTGGTTCTATCTCAATTGACAACTCCAACCATTTTAAACAAGGCATACCTCTCATCATGAATAGATCATAGTCTTGTTGATGAAGTTCCAGAATCAACGTCTCTAATCTCGATAAATAACCGGTGAACACATTTTCAAATGTTTTGGTGTAAAATGAACATTTTACGTGTCGTAGCTGATCACACTCAGGTATTTTTATCACAGCTGTAGGATCAAAAGAATCACTAACAACGACAGTTTGCAGAAGCGGAGCATCGATTGTCACTGTTTTCCATCCATAACCGTGCAGAAATTCATTCCAGATGAGATGTTTCATCATGGGAAATTTCAGAACAAACTCCTCGGTACCGTCGTTCAGATACATGTGCTTGTCGTCGCTCAGTTTGATTCGAACTATCTCGGCATTTTCAAGCAACCGATGGCCATGTCTACAAAATTTATCCAAACTATCCGCCAGAAAATTGATCAGATGAATTTCCGAGGGTTTGAAAATCCACGTGCTTGGTAGCATTAACAGGTTCACTAGCGATCGCCTCGATCCGGGTGGATTGTCGACGACTACGGCGTTATACTGTCTCGTACTGTTCCACAATGTTCGACCGTGTCCGGTCATGTCGACGCCAATCCGAATGCAGCCTCTGCGATGAATCAACGGTTCAGCAATCTCGTGCCAGTGCCAACAGACCAACGTACACTGCAGGAGATCCTTGAACGGAAGTAACGACAGGATTTCCCGTAGCATTTCCTCCGGTAGATTCGCGAAAACATCCATCCAACCGATCACTTTGATCACTACCGATGTTGATCTTCACCCCACAGCACAGCCAGCGGCGGGATAGCGAATCGTGTATTAAAATAGCCACATGTGACGTCCTTCGAGAAGTGGTTGATGATTTTGAAAGCTCGGGTGTTATCGTTGCAACGTTTTCGAAATGAACACAAGCGTTAGGTTTGTAGATGTTTTCAATCAATCGTTCACTTACGCACTGCGACAGCGATTCTTTAGCCGAAATGAACGTTGTCTTCAACCGTTTGAGGAGAGCAAAACAAACAGTACTGACCGGGACAAAAAATGCATTAGATAAAACGTAATATTCATACTTGTTTCTTCAATAGCTTAGCTGTTAAACAAGACCTTCTTTCACTTCTGAACAAAAGTATCCAACGCTATCTAGCACCCGAGTTAAAAAATACTGTAAAAGTCAGGGATCCGATGCTACTCAAATCTCTGCGACTAAAATATGAACTTTCCGGAAGCAGCAAATTCATTTCTAAATAGACGACAAAAGCATTTCAAATAGTGCTAAAACGTGTTGCTTTACATTATTAGTAAGTTGGATACTTAGACTGGTCTAATGCATTTTATATTAGGACATTTTGGATACATCGCACATTGGCACAATTCTGAAAAAAACGGTGAAAATCATTTTCACCCTTTTTTCATCATTTTATCGACTAGGTGTCATCAAAAGAGTGTGTGTGTGTGTGTGTGTGCGTGTGTGTGTGTGTGTGTGTGTGTGTGTGTGTGTGTGTGTGTGTGTGTGTGTGTGTGTGTGTGTGTGTGTGTGTGTGTGTGTGTGTGTGTGTGTGTGTGTGTGTGTGTGTGTGTGTGTGTGTGTGTGTGTGTGTGTACAATCCAACGCCCACCGTCCGGCAGTGTTTTTATGGAAGAAAAATGTTTGCAGTTAAACGAACTGTTGTCGACTCGACAAACACTTTTAGCCCGGGAGTTTGAAGGTGATAGCTCTGTTGGGTTCTAGTGACCCATTTCAGAATGCCTGGTTACTCACGTCCATTCCGAGGTCACTTTCACTTACAACAAGCCCCGCATAGACACAGTACAAACATCAAATGGATATAGGTACTGTGCATACACTTCCATCATCAAATCTTACTGTTTTGAGGATGGTACGTATTTAGCAGTATCGTTCAAAATTAGTTATAATCATATAGACCTCACCGGAAATTGTTGCTGATATACAGTCTTCATTTGGACGGCTTCCCTGTGATGCTAAAGGAGGCTTTTATTTTCACATCATTTCTTAGAACATATTGAAATCGTCAAATTTGAACAAAGTACTAATTATCTCAAAAAAACAGTTTTAAGGTAGTGCTGAACGAAAACCAATTATATCTCTTTAACGTTAGGCTCTAGAAACTTTAGTGTCTTGAGCAACTTTTCTTAAAATTACCTGTTCTACAACTTTGTCCAAAACAACAATCCGTTATCTCGTAGCTGAAAAAAGTTAGAATTTGAAAGTGTAGTTAAGCCCTTATGAAAGGTTAGGCGTGTTTTTTCAAAAGATGCGAAATAACATTTTGAGCAACTCTTTAGAAGACACCTAGTCGATAAAATGATGACAAAAGGGTGAAAATGTTTTTCACCGTCTATTTTCAGAATTGTGCCAATGTGCATCGTGCGGGGCTTCTTTTGACATGCGGGTATACTTTGAATATTTAAGTTTTTCAATATTTTTAAACATAAATACTGATTATAAACACATCATGGCTTTGGCATTTTTATAAAATACTGTTTTTTGCGTCAGTTTGCATAGGCCCTTTATAAAACTAGATTACCTCTGCTTGTCAACACGAGAAAAACATTCACAAGTCACGCGCAAGCTTTTTTCAGCTCCTGAAACGTTTGCTCGGTATCAAAAAATCACGGTAAGCAATAAATTCATCAAACAAGTATTAACGTTAAAAGTCGTTATTTTATGATAAAAAATTAACGGTGGTCGGTGATCTTATTACAAGATTATATTGTTTACTTTTTGTTTAGATTTCAAAATGGTGCGTAACTATCGAAGAGCTGATAATTCCCAAAAGTACATCGTGGTTTCCGGATCAGATTTGAATGAATGCCACGAAAAAGTGAAAACCGGAGAGATGTCTCAAGCAAAAGCCGCAAGAAAACTGAACTGTAGTCGACAACAAACCCTTCGAATCGCACTCGAAGGTTCTTGGTCACCAAAAAGTTTTCCCACTCAGAAGCGGAAGGAGCATCTTTTTCGAAATATCTCTCTACTTTGTCCGAGTGGTACTTTTCCGTTGGAACGGATGATCTTCGGGAGATTTCTCGGATCTATGTGAGCAAACGGTTTGCGCAAAACATCAAGTTGAGGCGAGCAGGAGTAACACCTGAAACAATCAGGAAATACATGAACAACTTGAAGGTTTCGCTCGACGGAGCTCCTGCTACCAACATATTCAACTACGATAAGACGAATCTCTCGGACGATCCAGTGAAGAAGCTTGCCTGGTTAAAAATACTTGAAAACGTGATGTTTCGCGGCAGTGCAAACGGAGAGCAGTTGTCACCATAGCTCTAACGTTTGCATTAAAAAAAAAATTTTCGGATGGTGATAAAAAAAGCTAAGTCAGATAATTGCTTTTGATAAATTTCCCATGGAAGGTAATTATTTAAGCTTACTCGCAAAAAAATCTACGCCCTTGCGATTCGCCATGGCGGACGAAAACATGCGTGTATACATGTTTTTGAGTTTGATTGATTAATCTTTATTAGGGAGACTTTCAGCCGTTGGCTGGTTCGTCTCTCGGTGTTTTTGAGTTCTTTCTTCGTTTTATTTATCAATTCCTCCTCAGTTTTCGTGACAAAATTGTTGGAGTAGATCTTACGCTTCAGGTTGGCCCAGAAATTCTCGAAGGGACGCAGCTATTGGACATTGGGCGGGTTCCCCGACTTGGGTACCACATCGATATTCAGCCGCTCCATCTACTCCAACGATCGCTTCGAGTAGTGGGCCGACGCCAGATCCGGCCAGAACACTGCGTCTTCGCCCTTATGGTATTTCTTGATGAACGACGAAACATCCGGCAGACATTTCGTACTTTAAATTTCCCCGTTCACGGCCAGTCCGGAGCGAAAGAAGAGCGGCTTTGACATCCCCTTCTCGCTGATTGTCAGCCACAGCAGCACCTTCTTAGGGAACTTGGTGTGTGAAATGAACTTCACCTCGGAGCACACTTCCTTCGTGGGGGAAATAAAATACGAAGTGCCCTGCCAGTCGTTGCCATCGAGGGTCAGATAGGTCTCGTCGTCCATCACCACCACCACGTCGCGATTCGCCGGGAAAATCGAGTTGACCATCTTATTCAGCCGCTGCCGCTGCGTCATTGCCTGAAGCTCCGAAACCAGTGGACGCGACTTCTGCTTCCTGACATGTATGTTCATGTTCGCCAGGTACTTTTTCACTGCTTGGCCGGTTGAACCGACCTCCCGGCCAAGCACACGCAGCGATGCAGCCACTTTTCCCTCGGTCTTCTTCTTCAGCATCCTTTGTAGCTTCTTGTCGCTCAGGGTCGTCGGCCGTCCGGAACCGGGCTTTCTTTCGATGCTCTGACGTATCCGGCGTCCACAAAGTGCCGCACAATGCCCGTTTTCGACGCGGCGGGGTGCCGTTCTTTGAACGGCACACTTCTGAACAGAGTTGCTTCACTGTTTTTGCCATCACGGTTAGAGTTCGACTGATAGAGCTGTCAAATTTTGTCTGCTGACTTATTTGTTACTATGATTGATACTGCATGGGTAGTTTTGTCAGTGCGGGTGAAGGTAAACCCATGAAAAATTGGCAATTTTTGTCCATTTTTTTAAATGCAAACGTTACGTGGTGTTTAGAGCAGAGCATCTATGGGACTCTTGGACGCTTAATGGACCTAGAGCAGTGGTGCTCATCCTGCGGCCCGCGGGCCGAATTCGGCCCGCAGAGGCGGCAAATGCGGCCCGCGATAGCATTTGAGAAATATGAGAACTTCATTGAATATGTAGCTATTTGCTGTTCGATTTGAGTTGCATTTCTTACTGTGCAATAATTGTGATTCTCATAGTTTTATGTGAACAATTTTTACCGTGCTTGTTACACAGATGATGAATGACCAAAAAGGCGGGATAGAAAGAAAAAGAGAATGCAGTCATATTTTCGCTCCCGCAACCGCAGGTTCATTCACTTTCACCATTCAGTGTCTGTTGTCAATTGGTTCCGTTCTGTAGTCGCGTGCGTAGTTCTGAGAAGTTTCGAGCAATTATTCAGTGAAAATGGAAGCCAGCACTAGCAAAAAACGGAAAGTGGCTGATGAAGGACGTGTTTTCCAGGAGAAGTGGTCTGAAATGTTTTTCTTTACGTGCATTAATCAAAAACCGGTGTGTATGATTTGCAACGAAGCTGTTGCAGTTATGAAGGAATTTAATGTGAAGCGTCACTACGAGTCGAAACATGCGTCAAAAATGGATAAATATGTCGGTGTGGCGCGGGCTGAAAAATGTGCTGAGTTCAGGGGAAATTTGAGTAGCCAGCAAAACTTTTTTGCGAGAAGAAAGCAAGAAAACGAGTTGTGCACAAAGGCAAGTTTCATTATCGCAGAAAAACTCGCTTCCCATTGGAAGCCATTTTCTGATGGCGAGTTTGTTAAGGAATGTATGGAAGCTGTGGTTCAAATGATTTGTCCCGAAAAAAGTCGCATCTTTGCGCAAGTGAGTTTGTCGAGGGCGACCATCACCAGGCGGGTTGAAGACATTGCTGAAAATCTTGTGTTGAGTTTGAAGGAAAAAGTTGCCAGCTTTGAATTTTATTCAGTGGCGCTCGATGAGAGCACGGATATATCTGACACAGCTCAATTGGCAGTTTTTATCCGCGGCATATCTAAGAAATTTGAGGCGACTGAGGAATTGGCAAGCCTTTTCCCCATGAAAGGAACGACGAAGGGCATTGATATCTTTAATGCTCTGTGCGCTGTTCTAGAAAAGTTTGATCTACCGCTGAAGAAAATGTCCGGAGTTGTTACCGATGGAGCTCTCGCTATGTGTGGTATGTATTTTGTTTTCCATCTTATTTAAATTATTCAAGCTTATACCGCAGTGTAAAGACGTGCAAGCTCCTTAAAATTCTTGCCTAAAATGTTGTGCTATTTTGAACGTCGCCTTTTGACAGTACTGGCATTATCACATTTATTATGGACATTTGA
The DNA here is from genome assembly GCA_024533555.2 of Aedes koreicus. Classification (NCBI taxonomy): domain Eukaryota; kingdom Metazoa; phylum Arthropoda; class Insecta; order Diptera; family Culicidae; genus Aedes; species Aedes koreicus. The sequence continues at coordinate 236,141 of JAHHFK020006045.1, read as the reverse complement.
TGTATTTGGCGCTGGCATCAGGCAGTAAGTTTTACTTCTTACTTGAAGGGTTGCATACAAATTGATGCAAAATATTCAGCTTTATCAGATTTACGGCCTTGGAAAATTTAGTACCAAGGATGGTGTTAAATTTTAGGTATTTTTCTTCATACATTTATGTATGTTTAAATTTATTTATTTATTTATGAATTATGTTTGAGCTTGTTTGTCTGTTCTCTGTGCTTAATCATTTTATTACTGAAAAAAAAATGTTTATTCATAGGAAAACATGAAGGTGCAATTGCCCATCTTCGAAAATTACCAGAAGTGTCAGAGCATTCTCCCAGTACCATTGCATCGTGCACCAGGAGAACGTGGGATTCAAAGATGTCATGAAAGATGTCATCAAAATAGTTAATTTCATCCGATCGCACGCATTGAACCATCGAGAATTTCAGGCTCTTCTAGTAGACACGGATGCAGAATATGGTGACGTACCATATTAGACTGAGGTACGTTGGCTGAGCAGGGGAAAGGTGCTGCGACGCGTATTTGATCTTCGTAAAGAAATCGTCGAGTTCATGGAGAGCAAAGGTAGATCAGTGAAGTTTTTCGATAATGCGGAGTGGGTGACAGATCTTGCTTTCCTGACTGACATTACAACGCACCTGAACGATTTGAATTTAAGTCTCCAGGGTAAAGGCAAATTGGTACACAGCATGTTTAATCAAATCAGTACATTTGAAAACAAACTCGTGTTGTGGGAGAAACAGATGAAAATTCTAAATTTTGCCCATTTCCCTACTCTCGGAAAATGCAATGTGACGTTGACTAAAAAATACGTTGACGCACTCCAAACAATGAAAAATGATTTTTCTCGTAGATTTGGAGATTTCAAAGCGCATGACAAAATTCTAAAACTTTTTTCTGCTCCATTCAGTGTTGATGCTGAACAAGCCCCAGATAATATCCAAATGGAACTAATTGAGTTACAGTGCGACACGGAACTGCGAGAAAAATTTGATCGACATGATTTGTTGGAGTTCTATGCCAAATTTGTTCCGGAAGAGCGCTTCCCAGAGCTGCGAAACCATGCTCTTTTCGTAGCTTCTTTGTTTGGATCCACATACATTTGTGAACAACTGTTTTCCGTGATGAAGCAAGTAAAGTCAAAAGCAAGAAATAAGATAAGTGATGAACATTTGGACGATTCATTGCGTATTTCGACCTCTAGCATGAAGGCTGATCTCGATAATCTTGCTCAAGAAAAGTGTAAGTGAATTATGTATTAAAATGCGAAAAGTTTTTTTTATTGATTTTCAAATAAATTGAATGTGATATAAATCTACATTTTGTTGTTTGCAATATTTTTTATTTTGGAAAAAAGAGCATTGCTTTACATTTCAGGTACATCTACTAGTAACGTGTCCTCAAAATAAGCTGTTTTTTATTAATTATTTTAAGCCATTAAAAATAACTCATTGCGGCCCGTGGCATTGGCGCAAAATTTCATTTTGGCCCGCTGCAAGCATCTACCTGAGCACCACTGACCTAGAGGAACGCGTCACAACCGAAGTGCTTCTGGCTGGTCCGACGAGGAGATTTTTGAAGTTTGGTTAATAACGCTTTTCCTGCCAGTAACGAGGCATTTGTATAGACCGATTGTGAACCGATAGGAGATAATCCTTTCTCACATTTGAGTTCGAAGGTTGTTAAAATTTGCTTTCAAAAAGGCACAAAATTCATCTGTTTGCCACCGAACGCAACACGTGGGTACCTGACATTGGACTGAGCTGCCCGAAAGTGATAAATGCAAAACGTCAGAGAGAAAGGTAGGTGCTCAAACGTTTCAGGGAGCAAAAGAGCGTGGATCGAGTGCCTCAAGGTAAGCGTCGTAGTGGAACATATGACCGCAAGCTGAGCCAGAAGGTGTTGAGAACCGTCAGAGCAAACCCTGGACTATCAGATAATGAAATCGCACAAAAATACGCTGCTGCTCGCAGTACCGTTCGAAGAACTCGTTTGCGAGCAGGATATCGTTCTTATCGAGCCAGCCAAACAGAACGTTGAAGCAAAGTTTCGTTACCAAAACTCGAGCTCGGAAATTTTACCAGCAGGTTTTGACGAAGTACCAAGGATGCCTGCTCATCGACGATGAAACCTACGTCAAAATGGATTTCGGACAGCTTCCTGGCCAAAAATTCTACATGGCGACGGCACGAGGAGATGTTCCTGCGAAGTTTAAGTTTGCTTCTATGGACAAATTTGCCAAAAAAACTGATGATTTGGCAAGTGGTATGCAGCTGCGGAGAAAAGACCAAAGTGTTACTACCTTTGAAGTTTTGGCCAGATTTGGCGAGTTGCCACTACAGCCGGGATGTCATCCAGTGGAACCGCGATAATAACGTAGATTTCATCGATAAAAACATAAATCCACCCAACTGCCCGCAGTTCCGGCCCATCGAGAGATTTTGGGCAATAATGAAGCGGAAGCATAAGAAAAGTGGAAAAACGGCTCGGGACGCGACTCAGATGACCAAAATGTGGAACAAATGTGCCAAAAAAGTTGACTCCAAAGGTGTGTAGCGTTTGATGGGAGGCATAAAGAGGAAAGTTTCTAATGCAAATTTACATTAGAAACGAAGAGAAATGATTTGTATTGATATTTCTTCCTTAAAGTACAGTGAATTACCTTTGTTTTGATGTACTAAACTTATTTGTACGTCAATCCGTTACCGAGATACAGATGATTTTATTATTCCGGTTTCTAAATGGACATAGCTTTATTGCTGGGTATTTGACAGTGTTTCCCAGTTTTTCTGAATAATAAGCCGTCATTTCGGATTTCAAAATGTTGTCATACATCGATTAACAGTGTATTCGTCGTTCTTGGTCCAAAAGTACCCATAATGCACGCTTTTTGATAGCATTTCTCACTCCTTACGGAACTGAAGCCGCCATTTAGAATTCCTCAATGGAGTCGGAAATTGATTTTCGGCATAAAGACGCCACCTGCGTTCCAAAAATATCGATATTGCATGGTATATATTTGACAGTATTTCCCATTTATTTTGAAATCAGAAGCCGCCATCTAGGATTCCAAAATGGCGTCAGACATCGATTTCCAGCCATTACACGCTGTTTCTAGCGGAAAAAAGATCGATATTGCAGGGTATTAGATAGTATTTCTCACTTTTTCCGAAATAGAAGCCGCCATATTGGATTCCAAAATGGCGTTAGACATCGATTTTCCGCTCTTACACGCCATTCCCGATCCAAAAATATTCATTTTGCTGTTTTTCTTGAGCCCGGACATCACGGTGACTAGTTTGCATCGCCTGATAGGCAGCATTTGGGATACTGAACAGCTACCGGAGGAGTGGAAAAAAGGAGTCATATACCCAATATAAAAGAAGGGTGACTTGTTTAAATGTGAGAGCTACCTATCACTATTCTCAATGCCGCATTGTAGGATCAAGCCGGTTTTGTGGACGGGCAATTGACAACGGTCCAAATCTTCGTAAGCATCACCTATTCATCGATTTCAATGCCACATACGATAGTATTAAACGCTGTATCAAAATATTGGGTTCAATACTGCACTAGAAGGTGTTGTAAATCGTGCGGATTTCAACATGTGGGGTACAACTTTCAATAACTCCAGCCAGTTTATTTTTTTCGCTGACGATGTGTGCATTTCCGAAAGAACGTTCCGGGTGGTTGCTGAACAGTATAGTAAGTGAAAAGTGATGTAGAATTGTTTGGATTAAAGGTGAATACGGCGAAGTGAGTTCTGACGGCAAAATGCAGGCGGACAAGTGGAAGCATCAGTGGAAGATTCGGACACGGATACAACTATGAAAAACTCGCGAAGAAAACGATTAAAAAAAGGTGGTTTTATTCATACACTTGTTACGTACAAGAAAGCACGTTTTGGAATGATGCAATCGCTGTTGCTGTCAAAAAAAAAAACTGTTGCCAAGGTACTCACAAAAAAGGTGTGCACGCCAAAGCGCGTTCTGCTGGGTGCGTACTGCTTGGCAGCCGTCCAATCGGATTCGATCGGTGTTGCAAATTTTCGCCCGAGGATAGCCGCAGCAGCAGCTATGTCAGGACTGTCGATAACAGTGACGTACAATAGTCCACCAACAAGGCTGCGATACTTGGTTGGGTCTCTCAAGACACCACTCGTATCCTCCGCCTTCACGTATCCAACGTCTATCGGTGTTCTTGGTACTTTCGCTTCAGACATGCCGTTGTTTTCGATTAACTTATCGATGTAGTTCATCAATCGCACATGGTAAGCTTCATCCTTCACGATGATCTCCATTCCCAGGAAGTGTCTCGGTTGGCCCAAAGATGTGAGCTCGAACTCCGCGTTGAGATAAAGGGTGTATTCGATAAAAATGGCACACAGAAAATCTTCTGTAACTTTTGAATCGTATGAGTAAAAAACCTAGACATTTGAGTAGATCTTATCCATAGTGTATTATTTACATCTGCCAAGTTTCATAGTTATACATTCAGTAGTTCCAGTCATGTCGTCGAAACAAGAAATTGTCCGTGAGAAAATTTTGTGCACTCACAATCAAAATCCAGGGGCGTCCGACCGGTGGATTGCTAAAAGGCTTGGAATTGCAAATACAACTGTGTCTCGTGTAATAAGAACCTTCAAGGAGCGTCTGAGTGTCCAAAGGAAGGAAGGGAGTGGTCGTAAAAGTGATCCAATGGACAGTAAAATGGCCAGGAAAGTCGTACAACAATTCAAGAACCGTCCAAACATGTCAATTCGAGATGTCGCTAAAAAGTCTAAGGTGTCAGTCGGTTTTGTGCAGAAAACCATGAAGCGTGCTGGGTTACATGTTTACAAAGTGCAAAAAGCCCCAAACCGGAATGAAAAACAAAACATCACTGCGAAAACCCGCGCCCGGAAACTTTACACGAAGCTGCTCACCAAATCCGGTTGCATCGTGATGGATGACGAAACATACGTCAAGGCCGACTTCCGTCAACTTCCTGGGCAAGAATATTTCGTTGCCAAGTCGAAGTTCGATGTTCCGGAGGATGTTCGAAAGAAGAAACTATCGAAATTTGCAAAGAAGTTTCTAATCTGGCAGGCGATTTGCGGATGTGGTGAAATAAGTGCTCCCTTCATCACTTCCGGAACAATAAACGGTGCGATTTACACGGAAGAGTGCCTTAAGAAGCGTCTCTTGCCATTCATTAAGAAGCACAAAGGATCAACTCTGTTTTGGCCTGATCTAGCATCCTGCCACTACGCTCGAAACGTATTGGAGTGGTACCGAGCCAACGGAGTCAATTGCCAAAGGATATGAACCCACCAAATTCACCGGAACTTCGTCCAATTGAAAAATTCTGGGCAATTATGAAAACGGAACTTCGCAAACATCCCAAAACTATAGAAAAAGAGCTAGAATTGAAGAAAATTTGGGTAAAAACAACAAAAACACTGGGAAAATCGGTTGTACAAAATTTGATGGGTGGAGTGAAAAGGATGGTGCGGGCATTCGGGATGGGAGACGAAATTGAATAAAACAAATGTTGTAAATCAAAACTCATTAGTAGTTCTTCATTCCCTGAAAATTTCAAGAAAATCCGATAATCAGTTTAATTTTGATGAGTATATATGTGTGTGCCATTTTTATCGAATACACCCTTTAGTCAAAGCATTTCTTTAATTCTCTTTCATCCGTTGATCCCAGGAGAATGTCGTCGACGTAAACAATCAACAGCACTCGTACGTCTCCCACCAGCTTCGTGTAGAGGCACGGATCTGCACCAGACCGTTTAAACCCGTAATTTTGCAACACGTCCTGAAGTCGCTTGAACCAGCAACGAGGACGGGCCTTATACTTGACGATTTCGTTCCGTTCATTGCGTTTGATCTTATATACCCACCTAGAACCGATCGTTTTTCTTCCAGGGGGTAGCGGAACAAGCTCCCATGTCCCATTGTGCCGATGGGATTCCAACTCGTCGTCCATCGCACTACGCCATTCCGGTATCTCGATCGCTTGCTTGAAGTTGACAGGCTCGTTCATAGCGCACGCTGCTATTCCCGCAGTTCCCAACTCGAAATCTTCAAAGTAGCGCGGTCTGATACCTTGGTTCTGCCGTTGAGATCGCCGAATTTCTACCTCGTCCTCAAAATTCCCTAACTCGTAGAACTCTTCAGCTTCTGATTCTCCCCCAGCTACTTCTTCTTCTTTTCCGTCATCTTTCGTCGCAGGGTCCTCATCTTCGAACGGAATCGACTTGGTATCTTCATCACTCGACTGAATAACTTCTACGGATGTAGAGCCGTTACCAAGCTCGATAAAACGAGCATCACGACTCACCATGACGTTGTCCGTTCCAGGCACCAGGAAGCGATAACCTTTTTGATCCATACAATATCCGACGAACTTCAGCTTACGCGCCTTGCTGTCAAGCTTTGCCCTTTTGACGTTTGGCACGTGCACGAACGCCTCACTTCCGAAAATTCGAATGTGGCTCAGATCGGGCTTCGTACCCCACCATAACTCGAAAGGTGTCTTCGAAAGGGACAGAGAAGGCAATCTGTTCTGGAGAAACGTAGCCGTAAGGATGGCCTCGCCCCAGAATCGTTTTTCCATGCCCGCATCTATGAGCATGCATGTAGCCATCTCCGAAAGCGCTCTATTCTTCCGTTCAGCCACGCCGTTTTGTTGGGATGAGTACGGCGTGGTGAACTGGGGCTTGATTCCTTCCTGTTTATAGAACCGGCGTAGATCGTTGTTATTAAATTCCCCACCCCCATCCGAGCGGATTATTTTTGGCTTCCGGTTGAATTGGGTCTCGGCCCACCGTACGTACTCTTAAATGCACTCAATGGCTTCCGTCTTAGATTTTAATAGGTAGGTAACGGTAAATCTGCTGAAGTCGTCTATAATATTCATCACATACCTGTGCCCGTTTGGCGTTGTGTTCCTCATTGGCCCACAAAGGTCTGTGTGGACAATGTCCAGGATCTCCTTGGACTTCCGTTCCTCAACCGGTGGGAATGGCAAACGAGCTGACTTGCCTTCCATGCAGCATTCACACACCAGCTTCAAGCCGCAGTCAACGACTTTGACTCCGGTTGCCAAATGCTCTTTATTGATCCGTTGTACCGCTGCCCAATCACGATGGCCAAGGCGCCTATGCCACTGGTGTTGGCAGTTATCGAGATGATCTCCCGACGCTTTCGCAGTAGACTCTGCTACTCTCAGGTAGTACACGCCGCCGGAGCGACATCCCTCCGCTTGAATCCGCAATTCGACAACAGCTCCGCTTGAATCCGCAATTCGACAACCATCACTATTAAACACTACACTCAGCCAGGGTTATTCTGCCAGGGTTTCAGGTGAGACGACTCGAGTCACCCGTCTCACGCGATTCTCGTAGGCGAATAAAGTGAGAAAAGTCACCACGAATGAACTTAGATGAACTCTCGCATTATTCTCGCAGTCGTATGTGAGTGACAATTGTCGCTCAGAAGTGACATTTCAAGGCGTATCCTAAACCATTGACGACTGTTGAAAATGGAGACGAAGCTGTGAGTAAATTTATCACATAATTTATCAGAAAATGTATTAATTAATAATATTTCTTAACTTTTCACATTTCAGAATAAACATAACAAACAGGAAGCAGTTCGATTGTTTGGTGGCCAAGATGGAAAAGTACCCTCAGGTGGCCAAAGGACTGAAATTTTCTGAGGCGGCAAATTTCAACAGAAAATTTTTTTGAGGGAGTCTGGGCCACTCTCACAAAGGACCTTAATAGCCTTGGAACACAAAGGACCTTAATAACCTTACGGAGGCTCGTGCGACAGGTGGAGGCCAAATAAAATGACAAATCTTACTTCATGTGAGGAGGCAGTCGTAGCACTGCTTCAACTAGATAAGACTGTTGCTTCTGATGGTAATTTATTATTTAAATAGCCATACATCGTATTTACGATATGACTTCATCTACAACATTTCGCCAATATACTCGGTCTATGGCTGCCTCTCTCCATCCTCGTTGACGACCCACACTCGCCAGATCCTGTTGCACCTGGTCCGCCCATCGTGCTCGCTGTGCCCCACGCCTTCTTGTACCGGCCGGATTCGAGGCGAACACCATTTTTGCAGGGTTGTTGTCCGGCATTCTCGTAACATGCCCTGCCCACCGTATCCTTCCAGCCTTCGCGACCTTCTGAATGCTGGGTTCGCCGTAGAGTTCAGCGAGCTCGTGGTTCCATCTTCGCCGCCACACTCCATCCTCCTGTACGCCGCCAAAGGTGGTCCTAAGCACCCGGCGTTCGAAAACACCAAGTGCCTCGTGCCCGTAGAGAACAACCGGTCTTATCAGCTTTTTGAACATGGTACATTTAGTGCGGGGGTGAATCTTTCTTGACCGCAAGTTCTTTTGGAGCCCGTAGTAGGCACGACTTCCACTGATGATGCGTCTTCGGATTTCACGGCTGTTGTCGTTGTCAGCCGTAAGCAAGGATCCAAGGTAGATGAATTCTTCCACCACCTCGAATGTATCCCCGTCTATCGTAACACTGCTGCCTAGGCGGCCCCTGTCGCGCTCGGTACCTCCTGCTAGCATGTACTTTGTTTTCGACACATTCACCTCCAGTCCGACTTTCACAGCTTCGCGTTTTAGGCGAGTGTACATTTCTGCCACCGTTTCAAATCTTCTGCCGACAATGTTCATGTCATCCGCAAAACAAACGAACTGACCGGATCGAGTGAAAATCGTACCCCGGCTGTTGAGCCCGGCTCTTCGCATGACACCTTCTAGCACAATGTTGAACAACAGGCACGAAAGTCCATCACCTTGACGTAGTCCCCGGCGTGATTCAAACGAGCTGGAATGTTCGTCCGAAATCTTCACGCAGTTTCGCACATCGTAGCTTTAATCAGTCTAGTGAGCTTCCCGGGAAAGCCGTTCTCGTCCATAATTTTCCATAGCTCTATGCGGTCGATACTGTCGTACGCCGCCTTGAAATCGATGAACAGATGATTCGTCGGGACCTGGTATTCGCGGCATTTTTGGAGGATTTGCCGTACAGTAAAGATCTGGTCCGTCGTCGAGCGCCCGTCGATGAAACCGGCCTGATAACTTCCCACGAACTCATTTATTTTTGGTGAAAGCCGGCGGAAGATGACCTGGGATAGCACTTTGTAGGCGGCGTTTAGGACTGTGATCGCTCGGTAGTTCTCACACTCCAGCTTGTCGCATTTCTTGTAGATAGGGCATATAACCCCTTGCTTCCACTCCTCCGGTAGCTGTTCTGTTTCCCAGATTCGGACTATCAGCCGATGCAGATAGATGGCCAGCCTTTCCGGGCCCATCTTGATGAGTTCAGCTCCGATGCCATCTTTGCCAGCTGCTTTGTTATTCTTGAGTTGTTGGATAGCATCCTTAACTTCCCTCAGCGTGGAAGCTGGTTCGTTCCCATCCCCTGCTGTGCTGACGTAGTCATTTCTTCCACCGACTTGGACTTCAACGCCCGCGTCCTCTGCGCCATTCAGGTGTTCGTCGTAGTGCTGCTTCCACCTTTCGATCACCTCACGGCCGTCTGTCAGAATGCCCCCATCTTTATCCCTACAAATTTCGGCTCGCGGCACAAAGCCTTTTCGGGACGTGTTGAGCTTCTAATAGAACTTCCGTGTTTCTTGGGAACGGTACAGCTGCTTGATGGTAATTTATCACATGTGATTATTCATTTTTGGCTTCTATTTTTTATTTATTTTCTTTCAACAGGCAATACATATGGTTTAGCATCCAGTGTAACGACCGAGGTTAATTTTCAAGAACCCGCATGTTCTGGAACTACACACTCACAGAAGAGATCAGGGAATCAAGAAAAATCAAATGCAAATAGTGAGGACAGTGAAGACGAAAACCTAGATCCGGATAACGATGCTGAATTGCCAAGTACGCTACTCCATCAACAGCAATCGGTGCCAAAAAAAAAACGTAAGGAGTTGCTTGAAGAGCAAACAAAATGCATTCAGGAAATCCGAGATGTTGTCAAGGACTTGGCACGTTATACTAGAAAAAATATTATTTGCAGGAAAAAAATTCGCTTTGAACAAGAAAATGCTCTACGAATAGAAAAGCAAAATGCTGAGAAACTAAAATATAAATTGCTCTTGCTGGAGTACAAAAAGAAAAAGTTGGATCTCTTGCAAACGAAAGTAAAAAATACATCGTTGGAATAGGTTTGATAAAGCAAAAATAAAGCTGATATACAATACTTTTGTTGTTGTTTTTTTTTAATATGTTGATTCCAATTATTATTAATCAATTAATTATGAGCTTTTCTTTCTTATAGAAACACTTACAGGTAATATCAAAATAGAATAGAACAATCACTATGTATTAAACTAAAGGGCAATGACTATCTTTTCGGCAACGACAAACTCTAAGGAGTGTATCGAATATAAGCTATCCACATACATTTGCGTCTGAACACTGCATGCTGTGCGTTTGACTGTCAGCTTTCTTTTGTTTACTTGTTTGTGCTGTTAAAATTCTGCGTTTTCAAAATGTCGCGTATTGAAAAGGAAGTGAAAATTAAGGTTCTGGACACATGGCTAAGTGAGAAGGGTATTACTATGCGAAAATTGGCGAAGCGGTTTGGAATTCATCATGCGAGTGTTAAAACCATCATTGATAAGTTTGGGAAACACTATTCTTTGGATGAGCTACCAGGAAGAGGCAGAAAACCCGGTTCTTCCAACCCGAAACTGGAGCAGAAAGTGGTATCTCTAATCATGAAGAACAAATCAATGTCAATACGTGATTTGGCCAAAAAAGCAGGAACGAGTGTCGGAATGATCCAGCGTATCAAGAGGCGAAACCACCTGAAGACCTACAAGAAGCAGAAAATCTCGAAACAAAGTGCAGAACAGAAGAAGCGAGTAGCAACAAGGGCCCGGAAATTGTATTCGCGTCTTTTGCAGCGTCCGGATGCTTTTGATGGACGATGAGACCTATGTAAAGGAGGACTCAAAAACCCTTCCAGGTCCACAATACTTTACTGCCGTCGTTGGGGAGGATGTGAGCAATGCGGACAGGTTGATTCAAGTGGAGAAATTCGGTCGAAAGGTACTGGTATGGCAAGCAATATGTTCCTGTGGTTTGAAGTCAACCATTTTTTACACTACCGGAACTATAAATGCGGAAATCTATCGATCTGAGTGTCTCCAGAAGAGATTGTTGCCTTTATATAAGAAGCATAGTACACCTCCACTGTTTTGGCCGGATTTAGCGTCGGCTCACTATGCCAAAACCACTCTCAATTGGCTTGCGGAAAAGGGTATAGATTTCGTTGAGAAAAATATCAATCCACCAAATTGCCCTCAGCTTCGACCCATCGAACGTTACTTGTCCGGAACTTGATGAAGAGCATTCGATCCAAAGTTCGAAAATTCGTGAAGGAATAACTTAAATTTCATCCGGTCTTCATTATGTTCAAGTTTAACCTCGTACAATAAAGGATCATTTTTTTGTATGAATAAAATATCGGGTTTCAAAATAATTTGAAAGAAAGTTTGTGGATAGCTTATTTTCGATACACTCCTTATTTGTAGACCGATACTTGTTCAAAACTTAGCAACTGAGGCTTCTGTAATCTGAACTTTTTAAAGGATGTTTCCACTGACGAATGTATATCCAACATAATCCTTGGTCAAAACAGCCGGTCAAGCTACGAAAGCATCGGACATTATCAAAAGTAACAGAAATATGCCAAACATTTTTTTATTAAACGAGATGAACGACACACTCCTTAATATTGTGGAATCTCCGACAGGAAACAAGTTGGCTCATTTTTCAACACATACCAAATTTACACAATTTCGAATAGGAATACAACGTTTATAAACCAATTCATCACCAAATTTTCGCAACTTTCATGATGATAATTCGTACACATTAACCAGAAAAAAAACCACATAAACCCGCGGGCAGTCAATGCACCGATGCGGCTTCAGTATATTTTATCAGCCACCATCGTTGACGACGTGACATCGGACCAAGACACATTGTATGCCGGTAGTTAGTTTTAGTCAGCCGTTTATTTGTTCTAAAAACACCTTCGTACAGTGGTTGCACTTTTCCGTTTTGCTTCTCACTCTGAAAAACATAAATATCATTAAATTCAGAGAACCCATGGTGGATTATTTATTTTTAATTACCTCAAGATGATTAAATTTTCTCGTTTTATTTCACTTCCAATCGATTTGCAGCAAAAAGACGAACGTTATCCTCTTCAAAACAAAATTTTGAAGCATTAAAAGAATATGGCCAAACAACGTTCCCGAACAATGCCTTGTTAGTCCGTTTCTCACAAAGTGTTGGGCCACTCATGCTAATCAACAGCATAATTGGGTAGGGGAAACTTTTCCCTTCATGACGGTGTCATTGATTTGTGTGGGAAGCCTATTTTTTGCGATTAAAACGTTTACAACGGCTTGTTTAGAAATGCTGTTACGCCCTGTTATATTGTTGCTCCAGAATGTAGTAAACTGACAGTTCTTCGAATGAATACAGAGTCACATGCGATTCATTTTCTCACTCACCGAGAAATGAACCTCTCGCGTCACCCGACTCGACTAAGGGAATCGAGTGAGAATAGTCATGTGACTGCGAGGTGACAATTGTCGTCTCTCCTGATACGCCACGCAGAATAACCCTGAGGTTCTTCTGTGCTAATTTTGTCACCGAGATTAAGTTCGAAGCAAGTCCTGGCACATATTTTACTTCCATCATGTCAATGTTCACAACACTTTCTTCGTAACCCCACAAACACCCCCCCCCCCCCCCCCCCCCCCACCGCACCCCCAACCACCCCCAACCCACCTCCCACCCCCCCCCGCGCCAACCCCCCCCCCCCTTTTCAACCACCCCCCCATTCCTTTCGTGATAACTCTTCAGAATGTCAAACACTTGCCGCGCATGTTCACAGTCTTTCACTAGAGACAGCTGACTGTCCTCTAACAGTAGCACTAGGCTTGCCCGACACTACCGTTTTCTCTGCCGGAATTTCGTCTTCAGCATGCCACAACTCGTCGCGGGTCAGCAACATCTTCGCTTTTATCTTCCACGTCGACCAGTTCGTTCCGCTCAACTTGGGAACGGAGAATTTCACGTCTTCCATCGTAACAAGCACTTTTCGCGAAGCAAAAAAAAAAACACTCTTCGCCCGGTGGCGGAACCCTGCTGTATCCAATCTTCGTTAGAGCGAAAAAGAAGAAGCACTTTTCACCCCCAGTTCAATCCGATTGCGAAACAACTTTTCGTTGCGGAAAAACACTCCGTCGCGGTCACTACTGGGCCCATAACCTGACGGCAAAATACAGGCGGACAAGTGGAAGCACCAGTTGCCAAGGTACTCACAAAAAAAGGTGTGCACGCCAAAGCGCGTACTGCTGGGTGCAAGGATGAGTAAATAACAGGTAGGGACAAGCAGTGCTACCAGTTCCACAAGTTCGAGTTGGTGGATGACGTTGTGTTCCTTGAATCATTGGTGACGTCGGATAAGAACTGTTGCAGAGAAATTCAAAGTGGCATTATTCGCGGAGGTCGTGCTTGCAGCTCCGTAAGACTCTGAGGTTTGGTGAACTTCATCTCCAGTAAAAGGCGTTCCTTGTACAAACTGTGATAAGACCGGTAGTTCTCTGAACCATGAACTGGCGCAACTCTATAGTGAACATAGTATCTTGAAAGTCACTAAAGCTGGACGATTACAATGGGCGCAACATGTTGTAAGAATACCCGACAACAATCCTCCAGAAATTCCTTGAATCCGAAACAAAACTCAAAGGCGTGCAACAACTTGGATGGTTAGACCAATTGGAGCAGAATCTTGGAAATGGGGACTAGCAACCTACAACCGACTTTTTTCGGCGAAGAATTGTGATGACGGTTAAGATTAAATCTCTCCAGAAATTGAAACGCACTAGATCCTTATTTTTCTGAATTTTATTATCTCCTTTGTTTTGCATTGATTCAAATATAAATTTCCTAATTTTCATTACACCTCATTGCATCCACTCCTTCTTCCTTTTCGAACTGATACAACACTGTGTGTTTTGGTTTTGGTTTACTCTTCCGTCTCTTGCTTCCTCTCGCTGATGGTGTTTTGCTCTCTCTCTCTGCCTCCTACCATCGACAAATTAAAAAAAAAAATGACCTGTACATAACATTGCCTCCCCCCTTTCCTCGTTCCCTCCACTTTCCCCGTTCAGAAGATCGTTTGCCCAGACTGAGTGTACGGCTATTAGCCTAAATTCGATTGCTTCGCTTCTGAAACGTCAGACGTCTTTCCTCTCGCTTTCTCTCTCTCTCTCGTTGACTTTATCCTGATAGTTTCAATTCGCATTCATAACTAAGCGGGGTCTTTCCCGCTCTTTGTTTCTTTCTCGCTTTCCCTTCTCCATGCTGTTTCATCCAATTTTTTGTTGTTGTTGTAATTTCGAGTCTCAAATTAGCTTGCAGCAGATTTTTTTTTTTGACTAAATCGAAACGATACAGTAGTAGTGATAGTAGTAGTAGTAGTTATAGTTCAAATCGCAACTCAACCGTTGCATTTATTCGAATCTAATTTACACACTAATCGATAAATAACACTAACTTGTTTTGCTTTAGTTATGATTCTCTTTTAATTTGTTTGTTTGTTTTTAATGACTTTCTTCCTTTCGATGATTTCTTACTCGTTCTTGCCAGACCTTCTCGGGTAGCAGTCAGTAAATTTAATTTTCTAAAAATATATTCCAGTTTTGTTCTTTTAGTCATGAAGACATTTCTCTTGTGATGTTTTCCTCTTTGCTACTCGCATCTTTCGATTGTTTTCAGACATTTCTTTTTTTTTTGTTCCTTTCAAGGTTTAATTTTTATATGTTTGTGTGTGGAATGTCGTTTGTGATTTATTTTTATATTTTAAATAATATACTTTATTATACAGTTTTCAGTTGTAATCAACTAATTTTCTAGCTATTTTGAACTAACTAACTCAAATATGTATTTTTCAACAGTTGAAATGCTACGCAACTTGGTTCAACCTTTTATTTTGTAAATATACAATACAAAACATAAAGAAAACAGAAAAATAAACTTTAAGACTAATCGTTATGAACAAGTGGCTTAATGAGTAAACGAGCATTGAAACAAATAAGGAGTTGAAGGATGTGAAGACTTCCGAGACAAGGCGCTCGTGAGGAGTGGTCGGTTGCCATGGATGGTGGTAAGCCTACTCTGATATCTTAGTGTGCTAGATCAACTCGGCTGCTGAGTTTAATTATGGATGAAATTGACAATTTGTTCGCTCTGCTGGATGTTGGAGCTTGATTTTGATCCTGTGCGCCTGGCTCTGCTGCTCCCTCTCTCGCTCTCTCGCTCGGTTCTCCTAATGTTATATAGTGATTTACCATTTGCTAGGCGTTGGTTTTCGCAGCAATAAACATTAACGATTAGTTAAATCTATACAGTTGATTGGGATTTCGGAAGGATATCACATCATTTGTTCTATTCACTCCAGTCGCGCGGGGTCCGGTCCGGTGCTCTGGGAAACTCTCGTGCGGAAACCCGATTTGCTTGCTTGTTTGTTTGGTAGTTGGCTTTCTCAGATATGCTCCAAACGACCTTGAACGTCGACCTTGAATTTATGGCAGCGCACGAGTGGTGTATAGTGTAGATTCCGGATCCCAGGGGATCAATGCCACTCAAAGACTACGTGGGCAAACATTAGATAGATGGTGGACACGATCACGCTGCCGACCATTACTGGGAAACCGACTCTGCGAGAAGAACGAGAATAGAAGGTGAGGTTAGAGGGGGTTGCGTTTTTAGACAATCTTTGAACTTACTTGAAATATTCTATGAAGGTAAACCTATAGCCGTGTTGCTCAGCAACACCAGCGCACACTACGTTGGCGGAGGCACCGATCAGTGTACCGTTTCCTGGAATGAGAGGTTAGCATGGTTAGAAGAGATTTGGAGGTTTGACATCAGTTGTGGTACGAACCTCCCAGACAAGCTCCTAAGGCAAGTGCCCAAACAAGTGGTTTGAGGGGTAGGCCAAGTGCCTCATTCTCGGCCAGGCCGATGGCGATCTTTACCATCATCGTGGTCAACGGAATATTGTCGACGAACGCGGATGCGAATGCAGATACCTGTGGAGAAGGATTGGTAGGGGTAATTTTTTTTTTGAAAATCGATACTATCTTCTTGTAGTTTTACAGTGTACGAACAAGTGAAAAAAAACTCTATTTTAGGATTTATTTATTATTTTAAATTCTTTCTAATTAGATGCGATTTACTGCGTTATGATATTCCCTAGCTTCTCATTGGTGGGAGAGTACTTCAATTTGATCCGTGATCGATCTATAGGTCCTGGACACACCTGTACTTTGTACCAGTACCAACATCCAACGATCTAAGGTACAGAATATAAGCGCTTCCTGTGATGGATGGTCTGACGTCGTTTTCACAGCTTTGTACAGCAGATGATCGTCAACAGATCTGAAGAACTGTGTGTTGCTCAGCAGTTCATTCTCCTCCTTCTTTGTCTGTCGCTGATACGCTTGATCCAGAGGGATTCTGAACTACTTCCTTCTGCCAGTGAATACTTGATTCAAAGGAATAAGAATGAACATTCTTGAAAACCAAATGATTGATACTTGAATGGTTGAGTGGCTAACGCAGGAGCGGGCGCCGTTAAAGCATGCGGTGCTGTCTGCGTTTTGTTGAATGTTCATTTTGACAGCAGTACACTGCTGAGTAAGGGCATCTTGATCGTTGCTTCGTCAAATTGAGAACAAAATTGATGACATCACGTTTATTTGTCAACCTTCATTTTCCGGAAGAGGGCCAGCTCGACGAAACCCCTCTCGAGGACTGTTGGAACACCGTGAAAACAGCTATTAGCAGCGTGGCGGTGAACGTCTTAGGTTATGTGGAACGAAGCCGACAGAACAAGTGGTTCGACGAGGAATGTCAGCAGGTGTTGAATGAGAAGAACGCAGCGCGGGCACTTATGCTGCGTCAAGCTACCCGTCATAGTGTGGAACGATACAGACAGAAGCGGCGACAGCAGACCCAACTCATTCGGGAGAAAAAGCGTCGCCAGGAGGAGGAGGAGGAGTGTGAGGAACTAGAACAGCTGCACCGCTCACATGAAACGCGAAAGTTCTACCAGAAACTCAACGCATCCCTCAGAGGCTTTGTGCCGCGAACCGAAATGTGTCGGGATAAGGATGACCGAAAGGTGGAAGCAGCACTTCGATGAACATCTGAATGGAGTACAGGAAGAGGACCAAGACAGCGATGGAAGAGACGTGGTCGATGCAGTAAGTAACGGAGATGTGCCACCCCCGACGATAGGTGAAGTTAAGGATGCCATCAAGCAGCTGAAGAACAACAAATCGGTTGGAAGGGATGTAATCGGAGCAAAACTTATCAAGATGCGCCCGGACAAGTTGGCAAATTGCCTGCATCGACTGATAGTCAGGATTTGGGATACCGAACAGCTACCGGAGGAGTGGAAGGATGGGGTTATCTGCCCAATCTATAAGAAAGGCGACAAGCTGGACTGTGAAAACTATCGTGCGATCACTGTCCTTAATGCCGCCTATAAAGTACTATCCCAAATCATCTTCCAGCGACTGTCGCCACTAGCAAATAGATTTGTGGGAAGTTATCAGGCCGGCTTCATCGAAGGACGGTCTATAACGGACCAAATCTTCACTTTGCGGCAGATCCTCCAAAAGTGCCGTGAATATAGAGTCCCAACGCATCATCTATACATCGACTTCAAAGCCGCATATGATACAATTAACCGATATGAGCTATGGAAGATCATGAACGAGAACAGCTTTCCGGGGAAGCTGACCCGACTTATCATGGCTACGATGGATGGAACCCAGTGCTGTGAGAGGATATCGGGTGGATTATCGGGTTCAATCGAATCCCGCAGGGGGCTTCGTCAAGGTGATGGTCTCTCTTGCCTCCTGTTCAACATTGCTCTTGAAGGTGTTATGCGACGGGCGGCGTTTAACATGCGAGGCACGATTTTCAACAGATCCGGTCAATTTATCTGCTTTGCCGATGATGTGGATATTGTCGGCAGAACATTTGAAGCGGTGGCAGAGCAGTACACCAAACGAAAGCGCGAAGCAGAGAAGATTGGGTTGAAGATAAATACGTCCAAAACGAAGTACATGCTGGCAGGCGAAGCCGAGCACGACAGGACTCGACTGGGCAGCAGTGTAACGATCGACGGCGATGAGTTCGAGGTAGTCGATGAATTTGTCTATCTCGGCTCACTAGTTACTGCGGACAACGATAACAGCCGTGAGATCCTGAGGCGGATTATCAGTGGAAGTCGTGCCTACAATCGGCTCCACAAGCAACTACGGTCAAACAGACTTAGCACCCGTACGAAGTGCATCCTGTACAAAACGCTAATGAGACCGGTTGTTCTCTACGGGCATGAGACGTGGACAATGCTTGAAGAAGACCTGCGAGCACTCGGAGTTTTTGAGCGACGGGTGTTAAGAACCATCTTTGGTGGAGTATAGGAGGACGGACTATGGAGGCGAAGGATGAACCATGAGCTCACGCAACTCGCTGGTGAACCCAGTATTCATAAGGTGGCAAAAGCTGGAAGGATACGCCGGGCAGGACATGTTGCGAGAATGCCGGGCAACTATCCTGCAATAATGATGTTCGTCGGGAATCCGGTTGGTACAAGACGACGTGGGGCGCAACGAGCAAGATGGTCAGACCAGGTGGAGCAAGACCTAGGGGGTACAAGGTGCCCAAGGGATTATAGAGGAGCAGCCACGAATCGGGCATTATGGAAGGATATTGTGTATCAGGCTATGTTATAGTATTGTGACGTTAGGCCATGTAAATAAATAAATAATCATCCGTATAGAACACAAATGCTGTCATTGCCAAACGAGTTGTATTAGCGGACACAGCTCGGTTGTTCGATCCCCTCGGCTTAGTCTTGGGAAAAGTTGTTTGGAATATAAAATTTAGTCATTTTATATTATATTATTAGTTCCAAATTTTGCCGAAAAGATGGCGCTGCAGTCTATCTTTGTCAAATTAAGCTTTTGAGGGTTGCCTTCTTTGGTTAATTTGTTGTGAATGTAAAATGTAAAGGGTGTCCACGATGAAATTGCCACACTCAAAATTGATTCGCAAAATTCGAGTTTTCATCCGATTGCCATCAAATTTTCAGGGATTGAGAAATAACTATTAAACTTCATTTTACCATTTTACTCGTATTTTATTTACAGTCCATATGCAAATGCCCGCACCTTGGCCTTAACCCCGGCCATAAGATTCTGCACAACCTGTGAATCAACCGTTTTTTGCACGTAAACCCATACTTTCTTCAGTTCCTCGACTGTCTTCACTACCTTAGGTCGTTTAAGAAGGTGCTGCTTCATAACCGCCCAGTACTTCTCGATAGGGCGGAGCTCCGGAGTGTTGGGAGGGTTGAACATTTTCGGCACGAAATTGACCATATTGTCCGCATACCACTTCAGCACGTCCTTGGAGTAGTGGCATGAGGCCAAATCCGGCCAGAAGATTGTTGGGACGTTGTGGGCCTTCAGGAGAGGAAGCAGCCGCTTCTGGAGGCACTCTTTTATGTACACCTGTCCGTTCATCGTGTCCTGGGTCACGAAAGGTGCACTCCGCTTCCCGCACGTGCAGATGGCTTGCCAAACCAGGAATTTCTTCGCAAATTTGGACATCTTCTGAGTGCGGACATGCTCCGGAACGCTGAACCTATCCTTGGCCGTGAAAAACAGGTTGCCGGGGATCTGTTTGAAGTCGGCCTTCACATATGTTTCGTCGTCCATGATGCAGCATTCAACTTTCGTCAGCATGTTGAGATACAACTTCCTGGCACAGGTTTTGGCGGACTTGTTCTGCTTCTCGTCGCGATTAGGGGCCTTTTGTACCTTGAACGTTCGAAGCCCAGCCTTAGTTTTGGCCTTCTGGACAAAATTTCGGCTTAGGTGCAGCTTCTTAGCCACATCCCGAACGGAGGCGTTCGGATTTCGGTTGAAGGCCCCAACTACGCGGTTGTGATTTTTGGTGTTGTACGGAATACTTTTTCCTTCACTTCTGGGCTTCCGATCGGTGGTCAACCGTTCCTCGAACCGCTTAATCACTCGCGACACCGTGGAATTCGCGATTCCCAACGTTTTAGCGATGGAACGATGCGAGAGATCCTTGTTCTCGTGATGAATGCGCAAGATTTTATCACGCACGAGCTGTTCTTTCGACTCCATTTCCGCGAGTTTTGATCACAGGACTTTAAAACTTGCAGGATGTAAATAATGCACTATGAACTAAATCCACCCAAATTTTCATTAAATTCTACCCAACGGTTAAAAAGTTAGAGCAATTTCATAGTGTGGCAATTTCATCGTGGACACCCTTTAGTCACTTGAGATTATCAGATTAGTTCCAAATTGCACCGCAAAGATGGTGTTGCAGTCTATCTTTGCCAAATGAGGCTCTAAAGAGTTGCCGTCTTCAGCAAAATTGTTGAGAATGTAAAATAAAGACATTTAAAATAATCACATTAGTTCCAGATCGTACCGCAGCGATGGCGCTGCAGTCTATCTTTGCTAAATTAAGCACTAGAGCATTATCGTCTTCGGCAAAGTCTCTCAGTATGTAATTTTTCGCCTTTTGTCATTATTATATTAATTCCAGATTTTGCTGATAGTATGGTATTGAAGCTTTATAGAGCTGCCGTCTCCGGAATTTTTTTTAAGTATGCCATTATTCGTCTTTTGACATCATCACATTAGTTCCAGTACAGAGAACACACATCTAAGTTACAACAAAATGTCTTCAAAAAAATGTGTAGGAATTCAAATCAAAATACGTTATAACCTCGTTGAAAAAACTCTAACGCCTCCAAATGACTGCATTTTGTATTCTGAACAACTTTGGCGAAGACGGCTACCCGCTAGAGTTTCATTTGGCATAGATAAACTGAAGCACCATCTCTGCAGCGAAATCTGAGAACATGATAATGACAAAAGGCGACATATTACATACCGAAAAACTAAGACGGCAACTCTTACAAGCTTCAATTGACAATCATAGACTACAGCTCCATCTCTGTTGTAAGATCTGGAACTGATATGATTACGACAAATGTCACAATGAGAAACTTTTACGAAGATGGCAACTCTCTAGAGAAACCAAAAACAACCAGGCCACACCACACCCACCCCCCCCCCCCCCACCACCCCCCCCACCCCCACCCCCCCACGCCCCCCCACACATCCCACCCTCCCACCCCCATCCCAATCATCAAAACCAACAAAACCAATTACCCTTTTCCTAACCAAGCACAACTCATCGATGGCTCCCCTTAATCACAAGGACCTTACAGGCAGCTTCGAGTAGACCCCCTACCAAACATGGTGAAACACGTGGATAAAACACTAAAGGAGTGTAAAGCAGTACTAGGGGATGCAACAGTCCGTCTTCGCGAACCAAACCCCATCCTTCCCCGAATTAAAGGCCTCCCAAAAGTCCACAAACCCGGAAACGAAATGAGGGAGATTGTTTCATCTGTAGGATGACTCCAGCCCATAAGCTAGCAAAATGGCTAGTGAAAGAATTTCAAGGTATCTCCGAGCAATTCCCAACAAGCTCAGTTCGTAACTCTCAGGAATTCGTACAACATCTTCTTTCATCAGGTCATATAAATGAAAATGAAGTAATGGTATCTTTCGACGTCACCGCCCTTTTCCCTAGCGTACCAATCAAGGACGCGATTAACCTTCTAGAAGATTGGCTTTTAAAACAAGGAGATGATACAGCATGGAAGCAAAAGGTGCGAATGTACCTTAAGCTCACCCGACTTTGCATGGAAGAGAACTACTTCACTTTCAGAGGTTCTTTCTATAAACAACTAAAAGGAGCCCCCATGGGAAACCCTCTATCCCCATTTCTCTGTGAACTGTTTATGGCAAATCTAGAAACCATTCTTAAAACGGAAGGATTACTTCCAACTCGCTGGTGGAGATACGTCGACGACATTTTTGCCGTAGTTAAACAAGATGATCTCCCCTTAATTCTTCAAGCAATCAACAATCTCCATAAAGACATCAAGTTCACTTATGAAATAGAAAAGGATGGGAAACTTGCATTCCTCGACCTTCTGGTAGTTAGAGAATCATTGTCATCGTCGTCTTTAGAGTTTGAAATTTTCAGAAAACCCACAAACACCCAAAGAGTCATCCCTTACACTTCAAACCACTCTTTTCAACATAAAATGGCCACTTTCCACCACATGATCCACCGAATGTTGACCCTTCCCCTCAATAAAACCGGAAAAGCCAAAGAATTAGCATATATCTTCGAAACTGCTAGACCCCCCCCCCCCCCCCCACCCCCCCCCACCCCTCCCCTTCAAAGAGCATCTAGCGGAGGTGACTAAGGCTGTCAAACAGACTGACAAAGGAATTTCACATAACTTCAAATCGACAGTTGCAGAACACATCTTTACGGAAAATCACGACATAACGACGAATGACATCACAATCTTACGGACTACCTCTACACCCTGGAAATTAGACGTCGCAGAAAGCTTAGAAATTAACAAACAACAAAACACAAATCTACTAAACAAAGACCAAGGCAACGGGTACACATGGCTCTTTAACTTAATACCCAAACGACATCAAAACCAACGCAGTGGAACACCCGCTGCTACGGTATAATCAGGTTGGGTATAAAGAAAAGGCGAGGTAGATATCAAGCATGATATTTGTTTTGGACTCAGGATAGGTTAGGTACAAGAAATGTTAGCTGTAGGTACAAGTGTTTGTATTTAGAAAATAGGATAAATACGGCAGGTGGCGAAGGTTTTCTTTCAGTCGAGTATTAGTACACGACACTGAAGAAGTCTGCACATTGTAGACGAAATACGCGTATCTGTCAAGATAAGCAATAAAGGTAGTTGGAATTAAATGGAAATTACTAATCATTCTTCTTATTTTCTAGTAACCTCACCAAACACGAACATAATAAGAAACTTTGCTCAAGGCGGCAACACTCTAGCACTTCATTTGGCAAATATAAACTGCAGTGCCATCTTTGCGGCCTGATATAGAACTAATATGATGATGTCAAAAGACGACACATGACATACTGAGAAACTTTGTCCAAGACGGCAACTCTCTACAACAAGTCTGGAATGTTTTGTATGTAATTCTTTTGACACATAGAAATCAAGACATTCTTCCCTTTGTAGCAGATTCCCGGTGGCCAATGTAACTGAAACCAGGTTTTTGTTTACCACCAATGCATTTTTGAGACCATAACCTTTCAAATGGGATGCAGCATTATGTCTAAATTGAAATTTCATAATTCTAGAAAGGGTTGAAATCCGGGTCAATATTGACCCTGATGTCTACTGTGTCACTTTTTTTAATACCCGAGGAAGGTTAACATTAGCAGTTCTTTCGAAGGAAAACACAATACCACTCTGAAAAACTGACCAAGTTTAAAGGAAAAAGATCGTGAGATTTGGATGGTCCTGGAGAGTCCATTTTACCGATTTATCGATACAAACTTATAGAAGGAACTAGAAAATACGTAACGACGTGACGCATGACTATAATCGATTGGGTCGATTAAGTACCGAATTGAAGTGAAACCAAACCAACAATCAAAGGACGCATGTTTCGAGTAGTTCATTACGTCAATTGACGCAAGTATGTGCTGATGAACATAAAGAAGAAAATGACCGACAGACAAGTCATGTTTGACAGGAAAAATATTCATCGTGACTCGATAGCAAGAACCAAAATGAAATACATGAAAATGATCTTGCTCGCATCGAAACGATTGCGTAGGAAGTTCATTTTCCTTTTTATGCGTCGATAATGTTGAACCCTGGTTAGCATAGCTAGCATTTTCATTCCGGGCTTCTCGTTTCGTCCGTGCGCGAGCGTTTCAGGATCACGCGCACCAGGAGTCTAGCTAATTCCGTGTTGTACGAGTGTGTCCGGTGCTTCCGAAACAGGCCAAATGTTTGGGATCAACCAATGGACGATCTTCCTTCAGAGCGCGTTACTCCAGCACCTCCATTCTTAAGAGTAGGCGTGGATTACTGTGGTCCCTTCAAAATCAACTATCCTAGTCGTCACTCTGCTGCCAGAACACATTTCGTCGCTATTTTCATTTATCTGGTAACGAAAGCAGTTCATCTTGAGTTGGTTGGTGACCTCACTAGGGAAGCTTCCCGAGCAAAGGATTATACCAAATTGATAACATATTCTAATACCAGGTTATCATTGTTTGATCACTGAATATGTTATCATTTAGGCTGAATAAACAGTCAAAATAACAGAATGAATAACAAAAAAATGTTCATTGAATATCATAATTATAGCTTATTTTATTATCACTGCATATTGATAACAAATTCTGTTTTTTAAGCAAATTTATTGAAATAGTTTCAAATTATGTTATCAATTTGAAAACAATTTCTGACGCTAATATGTGAAATAATTCTCTTGATGAAAAGCATTATTTCTTGTTCAAGTAGGCTGGAAGTATTTAAAGTTTTGCATTAATGATAACAAAATTAGCCAACGGTGATAACTAAATTTGTTATGCGATAACAGCGGAAATCAAAACGACATCTGGGGCATCAAACGACAGAACTTGTTACTAATATGATACCAGTTTGTCATTTTCCTTTGCTAGGGTTTCCTTGCTGCTTTCAAGCGAGCCTAGGGTTTCCTTGCTGCTCTTTGGAGCCAGGTGCAAGTTGGATGACCTCTGGTAGTTATTCATCGAACAGAAATTCCAGGCCTCGGCGAATCGGGGAGCCATTAAAGAGGGCATAGAATTTCGCTTCATTCCGGCTAGATCTCCTAACTTTGGTGGCCTGTTTGTGGCTGTAGTTAAGTACTTCAAGGGTCATTTCAAGCATACTATCGGCGATCGCATGTCAGTACGGTGAGGTGATCACAGTGTTGTCACAGATAGAAGCCATCTTCAATTCCCGTCCGCTCACTCCAGTAAGCAGCGACCCTTCGGATGTTGGAGTTGGAGGGCACTTCTTAATTCAGCGACCAATAACGGCAATTCTAGAACCACCAGTAATAGAGCTCCAGAAATACCGACTTCCGATTTGGAAAAAAGTGCAGAATTCCAGTCAGCAAATTTGGAACAAATGGTCAACACAATACCTGTCTGATCTCCACAAAATCTGTCTGATCTCTGACGAAATGGACCCGCAAACATAACAACATTTCAATAAACACCCCTTTGGTTCTACTGTAAGACGAAAAACTTCGACTTCTGAAATGGACACTTGGTCGCGTCGTCGATATCCATGCTGGATCGGATGGTTATATTCGAGTTGTTACGGTTAAGACCCGAGACGGTCAGTATCAGAGGGCTACATCAAAGATCTGTGTTCTTCGTGACGTAACTAGATTTGGAGCAAAATTTCAAGATTAATTATTGCTTTCAGGTTTCTATATGCTACTTCCGTCATTATGAAGCATTGCTGATTCTGTCGCGATCTCTCAGTCAAGCTAGGAGGACACGTTTTATCGGTGAGTTTGTGATGAAGGAGAATCCATGGCACTTCCCGATCATGTGTGCAATCATCATTTCGTTGGCACAGAAGTCATTATCATCAATCGTCCTACAGAAGTCTTTCACCAGGAACATCGTTTGTGCATTGGCACCCGCGGAGGCTAGGAGCAGAGAGTCAAGAGGTAGTGGTGTTCTTGTTGCAGTATCCACGATGGTCCTGTTGTACTGATCCATCCGGCAGACTGTGCGAGACTGTGGGTCTGAATAAATCTGGCTTCTGGAACTGTTAGTATGGGTGTAATGCATCTTACAGTGGACAGAAAATCAAACTCCATGGACATCGAGAATCACATCATCTCTCACAATTATCACTAACATGAAGCCCTCGGACCAGATCCTGCCGTCGAATCTCAAAACATGTCCCTTGCATATTTTCGAATATTCTAGAGACAAAACACTAGTGGAAGTCCAAGCCAGATGTTCTGAACAAGACCATCCTCAACACGTCATAATCAATTTTGAAGATGACAAGTTCCAATAATGAACCACTCCCCTTACACATACAAACATACTCACCCAGAGAATGAGTAATAGGGCAACAGCTAAACGAGATTCTTCCGATACGGATAAAATAACATTCTCCGTCTGCTTTCCGATCCACTCGATTAGCCCGAGCTCGGCGAGGGCTTCCATCAGGATGAACAAGGCAGCAAAGAACAACAGGGTGGACCATTCCACTCGGGCTATCACCGATTCGATGTCTTCCCTACGAACGAAATAGAAATGGTTACTGCTGATCCCACTTCGAAGCAAGCGAGTGAACCTACCTATCGGCAAGGATCAGCAGTAGGACTGCTCCCAGCAGGGCGGTCCAGCCAAGCGACAGCTTCTGAATATCCGGAGCCGAGTGCAAGAAGAAGAACGTGATCACAAACGCCAGGGTGACGGCCGACTTCACTAAAAGGACTTTGTTTCTGATCGGGTACTGCGGGGATAGATCGAGGGTTAAGTAATGATCGCAAAAAGGAAAACCCCGTTGTTCGAACCTTATTCTTCAGCTCCTCCAGGGTTGCTTTGTATTCCATGGGTACCGAACCGCTGATCAATTTCTTCTTCAGCGACCGGGACAGCTTATTGACCTTCTTGAGCAGCGTCTCGCGTACCAGATCTTCGTCCTTGGAATAGGACGACAGCGACGCGGCTGCACGCTGCCAAACAGCAATCTCGTGGCGAATCTCCTGAACATCCTGTGGCTCTGTGAACCGTAGATCGTTGATTGTTCTGAACTTCATGCGTAGCTGGAAGTACGTCGTCACCATCACGATCGCGATGGGGATAGCCATGTGCAGGGTGAAGGTTGCAAAATTGACTCCCTAAAAATAGAACGGATTTTAAGAATTATGGCTGTTTTAAAGAATCGGAAACTCACATTCTTCGAGATATAGCTGTTGGAAGCGATGATAACGTTTGGCGGGTCTCCAACCGGTGTCAGTGTGCCTCCGACGTTCGAGTAGATTACCATCGACATCAGCACCGGCACCGGATTTAATTCCATCACCTCGCACAGCCTTATAGTGACCGGTGTCATCAGCAGTACGGTAGTGACGTTGTCCAGGAATGACGATAGAACGGCCGTGAAAATACACAGACAGTTGATCAAAGGCCATACTCTACCGTTCGTCACCTGGTAGGCGTACACGGCCAGGAAGTCAAAGATACCGGTCTCCGAAAGAATCGCAACCATGATCATCATTCCGAAAAGCAGAAGCAACGTTTCCACGTCGATCCACGAGATCAACTTCGGCATACTGGGCCGCTCGTCCATGGCCGCTAGGACACCGATAGCCAGCGTAGACGCAAGCATCGCTGCGAAGGTACGGTTCACTATTTCCCAAATGATGAGAACGTACAGTCCTAACAGTACGATCGCAGCGTAGATGACGCCGATTTCTTTGTCGATCGGTGTCGGGTCGTATGTGAACTTGACGGGAACGTCGGCATCCAAGTTGCTGGACATGTGCACTCGGATGACCGCCTTCCCGCTGGCCACTTTTCGATGGCTCGCAGTGCCGATGTCGAACACGTGTTTGCGCGTGATCTCGTCCATCCGGTCCATCTGGTCGGGATTAACCGGGACCGGTATCATCCAGGCGTCGGTTACGTTCTATGAAGGGAAATTATTATAGAAATTGTCATGTTTCGGAACAGTTCAAGAACCTACCTCCACATACTTTACATCGTGATCCTGCACGAACGTGACGTTGGAGCTATTGCTATTTATGTAGAGGAGCTGCAGGTTCACCGAAACGTAATTGCTCGTCATGTTGTGCTGCTGATCGTTGAGGAAGGCACCTTTGAGGTAGATTCCTACTCTGGTTGAGGGAGGTGCGTCTGGCAAAATGTACGCTGAAAAAGGCAATTATACAGTAATTTTTGGGGCTTCGAAAAATCAATCGTGGACAGAACTTACTTCTGAACCTCCCCTCCGGAACCGTCATCTGGCGGGGTTCCAGTTCCTTTTCGTTCTTCGACATCAGGAAGCCGGTAAAGACGAGCCACACCACCAGCAGCGTGGAAATCTTGACAATCCCAAATATCTTTCCCTGCGGGGCGTGTACATGGCCGTGCATACTCTGCATCGTGACCTCGTGCTCGTCTCCGTCCGCATCCATGGTTGTGTTGGGCCCGTTTTTGTCGCCATTCTGCTGACTTTTACCGCCGGAACGGGATGCTGGTGTGGCCGTCGCCGTTGTCATCGTCAGTTTACCACTGGCACTGTCCGTCCCATCTTCGCTCTGACTCGGGTTTGTGACTTTGATTGTGATGAACTCCTTACTATTGTCATCACCGTCGTCCGCCGAACCGTCTTCGTTCGGCAGCGGATCGTCATCGGGACCTGTTGGGAGAGAGAGCAGATGACGGAAAGCATTAATCACGGGGCCACATTTGAGCTGAGGCGGTTAAGGCCGGGCATCGATGTCATTAATCACTTCTCTTCAAACGAATGATTGATCTCAACGTGGTTCAGATGGATTCGATAGCTCATCTGTTTGGCAGAAGTGTGCAGGAATAATTGAAATGATGACATGTGTGGGAAAATCGATCAATCACCATTACTGCCTCATTGCGGCTTGATAAAAAGTCTATGGCTTCAAACAGTTGTGTTGCGAGCGTTGTGTCAAATAGAGAACGAAAACTTCAAATTAGCACGCAATTAAACACTGTTATCGCTGGGGTAATTTATTTATCAATTTATCGCAATCCCATTGATTAACTGTTTTATCGATGTTTGTGTCAACTGCATTGTTTTGTAATGGATTTTAATTAACAAATGGAATCCTATTTTATGTATTGCGTTTTTACTCCAACTCAAACTTCAAGCTTATGCATGCGGTTTTTTTCAAAAGCCTCAAGTAATCACCCAAAAGTGATACTTTCATGCTAGCCGTTAGCAGTATCGTTTGCATTAAAGAAAAATGGACACAAATTGCCGATTTTTCATGGGTTTACCTTCACCCGCACCGACGAAACTACCCATGCAGCATCAATCATAGTAACCTAGAGTCAGCTGACAACATTTGACAGCTCTATCAGTCGAACTCTAACCGTGATGACAAAAACAGGGAAGCAACTCCGTTCAGAAGTGGATAAGCAACTCCGTTCAGAAGAAGAACTCGATTTCCCCGGCGAATCGCGACGTGGCGGTGGTGATGGACGACGAGATCTATCTCACCCAACGACTGGCAGGGCACTTCGTATTTTGCTTCCCCCACGAAAGAAGTGAGCTCCGAGGTGAAGTTCATTTCACACACCAAGTTCCTAAGAAGGTGCTGCAGTGGCTGACATTCAGCGAGAAGGGGATGTCAAAGCCGCTTTTCTTTCGCTCCGGACTGACCGTGAACGGGGAAATTTATAGTACGAAATGCCTGTCGGAAGTTGCGTCGTTCATCAAGAAATACCATAAGGGCGAAGACGCGGTGTTCTGGCCGGATCTGGCGTCGGCCCACTACTCGAAGCGATCATTGGAGGAGATGGAGCGGCTGAATATCGATGTGGTACCCAAGTCGGCGAACCCGCCCAACGTCCAATAGCTGCGTCCCATCGAGAATTTCTGGGCCAACCTGAAGCGTAAGATCTACTCCAACAATTTTGTCGCGAAAACTGAGGAGGAATTGATAAATAAAACGAAGAAAGAACTAAAAAACATGCCTGAACGCATATTTTCGTCCGCCATGGCGAATGTTCCGGTTAACTGGTTGTGGTTTTGATTTAAAGGATAATTTTTGGATACTTCGATGGTCCGCCTGGACCATTTTTTCCATCAGCTCCCCAGCCAACACAAAATCGTATATCATAGCGAGTATATGTACAAACTGGAGGCGATATACGTACATGTGTCCATTTGACTCCATGTAAACTGTACGTATATCGCCTCCACCTTGTACAAATATCCGCTATCATATACGATCCTGTGTTTGCTGGGTCAGCATCTCTTTTTCAGCTTCTGCTTGACGATGGCCCGATATTTTACTATTGGATAGAATTGCTCAAGTATAAATGCGAAATCTGACTAAAACTTCACAGGTCCCTTGTATGCTTTTATGTATCGCAGAAAGCGGACCAAAAAAATACATTTGAAGGGTGTGTTTGCGGAAAAAGGTACACACAAGATTGCTTCTTGGATTGGATTGGAATCTTTATAACCGTGAGAGTAAAAGTTCAGATTTTTTCTTAGGAAAACTGGTTCAATATGTTATAAATTACGTCTGTCAAGTTTCATGATGTTCAGATACTACCATCTATTATAGCGGCAAGGGAGCTCCCTATAGCACAGGAAGAATCTGAAACACGGTTTAATCAAGATTGCAATGCGGCTAATGATCTTCAAGCTCCTGGCGAACCCGTAAGCAAAAACATTTACTTGGAATCTGGGGTAAGAGACACAAGAACCTCCTTCCAGAAGCAAGTTCACTCAAACAGCAATAGGATCGACCCCTCGATTAACAAAATAGATGTGGTTGAAGAGCCCGCCCTCGCTCCGCAAAATTTGAACAATAGGGAAGTGTCAGACCCAAGCTCCCTATCGCTTCACTTGGGTGTCCTGATGGTCCCCCTTCGTGAAGACCGAAGAGTTTGAGTACTCCGAGGTCCTTACAGGGATGCGCGGCGACGCGAAGCTCGTGGATCTGGGCACCGACGTGCGGGGTATTCGCCGTACCCGCTCTAGTCAGATGATCCTGGAGCTTAAAAAATAATGGGATATTCGGGGCAGTGACACGGAATAATAACTTGCAACGCGCGAAATTAATTAGAACAAAAAAGGAACTTTTTATTGAACGTGTTTACTGTACACAGACTTGGTTAGATAATGAAAGAAAGAAACCGCGCACACATGCCGTCATATGTTGACAGCTCATCAACAGCTCGAATAGGGTTCGGATATTGCCTATCCTAACAAAAAAGACACGAAGCTGAAGGGCCCAGCCCAGAAGAAGAAGAATAAGAAGAAGATCACGGAGGCTAGTGAAATCTCCATGGCCATCAAGGCTCAGTGTGGGGTCAAGGTTGTTACACCTGCATACAGTTGCGAAAGGGTCCACTTGGGACCAAAGTTGCCACGATACGGGTGGCCGCAGCCGCCGGGGACTCGGGCCTAAAAGTGGCCAAACTCAAAGTGGGATGGTCCGTTTGCCCAGTAAACCACTGTGAGGCAACTCAGCAACTGTTGTATCAGGCAGTTAGCGAGTCGGCAACGAATATCGTCATAATATCCGACCCATTGGATTGCGGATAAGCCCAATATGACGACATTATGGACGACGTGCAAGTCCCTGTCTCAGGAAGTTGAGTCTACCTCAAGGATGGTTACAATCGTATCATAAATCATTAGTTGCACGTTCTTCTTCGATTAAATAGACGCACACAATGAGAAGTTCTGCTTCACCTCTCAAACCGAAAACTGATGAGCCAACGTAAACATTGAATGAACATAGCATGAACTTCGCCGCCTGTCAATTGTATGCGTGTTCATCACTGCTTGCTTGTACAATTTATTGATTCGTTAGTTGGCTTCTGTTGGTGATTCATTTTCGTTCCCTGATTCGATTGAGTGCTAATGCACGAAGCTTCCGATCGGATCACTTGGTGATTGTGTGCTACCGCGTTCAAAGCAAAAATGAATCGGAACCCGAAAAGCACAGTGTAGCCAGTAAATACAGCGGGAAAAACAGAAAATAGTCCTGAAAAAATTGTCACGACTTTTCGGATACGTGTGACAGGAAAATTAAAAAAAAATATCTATTTGAGTAGGCTGATTTATCCCAGACGGTACAAACTTCCAACACTGTCATTCTAACTAAAAGGCAATGAATGATTCTGTTCAAATGCTACCATCTCTCATCTCCGAACATTATCATCTGTGTAGGAGATAAGCCAAAAATATGAATTAATAGAATCGAGTAATAATCATTTCAATAGATTAACGCCAAAACACTGCAAAATCATAAGTCCATTTATTTCAGTGTAAGTCTTGCAACAGAAATCGACCTATCGTTTCTTATTTACCTTCCCTTATTTATTCTTCTGGAACGAAGCAAAGGGGCTTGAGCCATACATATGCATGCCTATAAGCAACGAACGAGAAAAAGTCGGCTAGTCTTCAGGAAGGAGTCAGTTTTTGGAGTGACGTGTTACCGAGTGAACATGGAGGATAAACGCGTTTCCCGCAAATTCCGAAAAATCCGGGACCAGTATGGAAAATCACCACAATCTGGTGATCCTTCTGGGTCGTATTTCCATAGCTACTCAATCAACGAAGAGTGAATCACAAGAAGGCAGAGCTGTTGTCCATTGGACTTGCGTGGTGGAATGAAGTAATCTAGAAAACGTCTAATCTTGTTCACGCACAGAGTTCCTGTGTATGATGCCTTTACCAATACATTTATAGATGTGGTTGTTTCAAGCAAGAATAAAAAAAAAAAATTTTCGCCGATTTTTTCGGCAGTCATCAACACTACTCTACCTCATGAGAGGGCTTCGCGGTTGCAAAAGTGAATGGAGTGTTCTTCTGCAGCTGTTACGCGCCGCCAAGATGGTCCAGTTTTTACAAATGGTTGATCGGATGACAACCGAGCTAACTGGCCGTAACCCGTTGGTAATAGTGGGTGAATTCAACGCTTGGGCGCTGGAGTGGGGGAGTCGCCTTACCAACCTTACACACTTAGAAATTATGAATTTTACACGAGACGTCATTCATGTTTGTAAAAAGTCTGGGAACGTAAAGAAAGATTTCGTGTAAAATCATGTCTCCTGAAACTGACACATACGCAATTCAACGAAAGATGTGTTTGATTGAATTTATTTCTCATCTCTTTCGACTCATTCGTATGTGCTAAAGGACGCTTGCATGTGTCGGTCTCAGGGAACAGAAATTTACATGACATTTTGGTAGTGTGTAGGTGCCAGATACTGCGTAGACCTGGCCAACGTAGGTACCAAAAGTACCTACCATAGAAACCTAGCGGAGACGATCATCGACGTGATGTTCTGCAGCCCTGGGCTGTTGAACAACTGGAGGGTGGAGGATGGCTACACCCACAGCGACCGAATGGCGGTTCGTTATAGTATCGTCCACAATACTAGGCAGCGTGCGGATGGAAGGGCACCCTCTCTATTCGCCCGCAGATGGAGGACATCATACTTCGAAGAAGAAGTATTTAAAGAGGCGCTTGAGCGGGAACGAAACATGAGTGAAACCCAGGACCCGTACGGTGATCAACTCGTAGCGCTACTAGGATGTCTAGGAAGGTCAAACCTAGAGATGGGAGGTCGCCGGTGTATTGGTGGACGGAGTCGATCGCTGACCTCCGTAAAATTTGCCACCGCGCAAGAATGAGGATGCAGAGTTGTGTTCGAAAGCCAAAGGTCCAACCGAGTTATCACCGAAGCTATTGCAGGTGGTCAATGGGAGACTCTTTCCTCACCACGACCCGAGTCCTTGGCCTCCCACCACCGAAGAATTGCCCCATGACCAGCGTTCCAGTATCCAGACCAGCACGCTGTCATGCCGGTGGATGGATGTTAGCTACGCCGAACATCCGCAATCACGTGCGCGATGACAACGGCACCGTGGTAGGGGACGAGGCAACGGTTACAAATAATGAACTCATTGTGATGGAAAAGTCGCTGGCCATGAAGACGGCTATTCTGCTAGCTCCCGAAATGTTCAGGGTGGTAAAGCGATCCATCGGCATACCGTCCGATATGCTTCTTGGATACGACGGGTATGTTGCTGGAGAGGATAATTCTCAACAGAACAGGGTACAGAAGCCCTGTCCAACAATAAGTTTGGCTTCCGTAAAGGGAAGTCAACGGTGGATGCCATCATGCCAGTCACCAAGACGGCAGAGGTGGCAATCCAACGTAAGAGGTTCGCCACTGTGCAGTAGTCACCCTGGACGTGAGAAACGCTTTCAATAGGGCCAGTTGGGAGTTTAATTCCAAATCCCTCCAACATCTGCGGGTTCCTGGGTACCTGTGCAGGATTCTGGGAAATTACTTCCAGAATCGGCTACTGGTATATAACACAGAGGAGGATCAGGAACGTGTTCAAGTTACCGCAGGTGTTTCGCAAGGTTAACTACTGGGCCCGGTGCTCTGGAACACGATGTATGACGACGTGTTGAGATTAAACTTCCATAACGGGGTAAAGATTGTCAGCTCCGCGGACTACATCACCCTATAGGTCTATGGAGAGTCCATTGAACAGGTGGAGTAAACGGCCTCACACTCCATCGACATAGTAAAGGGATGGATGTGGATGGAAAACTGGAGTTAGCCCATCACAAAACGGAGATAACTGTGGTCAACAACAGAAAATCGGAGCAAAGGGCGACGATTAGTGCAGGTAACTGCACCATCACCTCAAAGCGGTTCCTGAGGTACTTCGGTGTTATGATCGACGATAAGTTGTCCTTTATCAGCCACGTCGACGACGCCTACAGAAAGCCTCCATGGCTATATCGGCATTATCCCGCATGATGTCGAAGTTCGCCCTGTGTCGCCCTGTCCATACTGAGGTATGGCGGGCGGCGTGAGCCACCGTCCTGAGTACTAAGAGCTTCCTCAGTAAGTTCACGACTCCGGAAAACCTCGTTCAGAGAATGTGTCAAGACAGGGACATCTGTGACGTCGAGGTGTTGACACCCTCAACTCCATACCCTAAGTTATTCAGGAGCCTGGTTGCACATTTTCCTTTTCTTTTGAAACAGATTAGAGGTTTTTTTAGGTTTTAGGTTCAATAGCGAAATATACCCTATTGATAGTTCAAGTTGTTTTTGTTTAACCATTAAGCTCGATCAACTTATCAGCAGGCAACATTGGTGTTTCTGGCACATGGAATAGAGCATGAAAATTATGGCTACTATGCCACACTGTACATTACAGAGTTGCTAACCGCGCAGCTGCGTGATCATGCCAAAAGATTGCCAATCTTTTAATTATTTGATAGTTATTACAATTGACGTTTGGCTGAGAAGCAACATTTGGCAAATTTGTTGCTGAGATAATTTCCTTTAAGAATAATCATAACAGGGGAGTGCAAAGCGTTAGGAGTGAAGAAGTCTTCGGAAATTCTTATAATGTTTTTAGAAATGCCCGCAATTTGGAAATTTCTGAAAAGAAGTCAGGTGGGGGAGTTTTAATAGCTATTTCTACCAAATTCAATTCAGAAATTATCGATACTTCAAAAGTTAAGGCATTTGAATCTGTATGGGTGAAAGTACACATGACAGGTGAAACACATGTATTTGCCTCAGCGTATTTGCCTCAGTGTATTTGCCCCCAAACAACGCTCGTAAAGAAGTATACGAACAGTTTTTTCACATTGCAGACGTAATTATGTCTGGACTTCCCCCAGAAGTGAAAATTCACATATATGGAGATTTTAATCAACGTAGTGCTGACTTCATTTTAGATACCGAAAATAAGTGCATCTTACTACCAGTCGTCGGAGAAAATGAAACATTTAAGTTTATTTTCGACAAAACTGCAGGTCTTGGGCTCAACCAAGTTAATCATGTAAAAAACCAGCAAAATTGCTATTTAGATTTTTTATTGAGGAAGATTTCTGTGTAGCTGAATCACCTTTACCATTATGGAAAAATTAAGCTTTTCAGCAATTGAGCAATTGAGTATTCTTTATTTATCCACGAATACAAAAGACCCGACGACTTCGGATATGAAGAGGTCTTCCAATATCATTTAGCTAATTATGATATCATAAGAAACAAACTTATCAGAATTGATTGGCAAACCATTTTTCAGAACGAAGCAAATATTGAGACTTCTGTCGTGTTTTTTTTTTATAAATTATTGTTTAAAATAATATTTGAACAAGTACCACTAAAAAACATAAGGCGACAAGGTAAATTAAACCAGCGAGTTAAACAAATAAAAAATTTGAAAAATCGGAAACAAAAAGCACACAAAACATACAAAAGAGTTGGTAACAGCAATAACCTGGCAAACTACTTGAGTGTCTGTGATGAAATGAATCTAACCATAAAAAAATGCATTTGATGAGCATAATTCAAAAACTGAACATGAAATTAAGTATTGTCCAAAAAATTTCTTCATTTATGTTAAAACTAAATTGAAATCTGACAATTTCCCATCTAGAATGCATCTTAACTCAAATGTTGGTAATAGCGCGGAAGAAATTTGAAATCTATTTACAACATTCTTTCAAGAAATATATACCACATTTGCTGAAGAAGATCGCGATTATGAATATTTCGATTTCTTCCCAGGATTTTCAAGGGACATTGGAGTTAGTCAAGTCGAATTTCAAGACATCTTGCAAGGTTTGAAAAAATTTAGACGTTTCTTAAGGTTCCGGCTCTGATGGAATACCACCCATATTTATGAAAAACTTAGCATTGGAACTTACAGAACCTTTATTTTGGCTTTTTAATATGTCACTGAAATCTGAGATCTTTCCCAAAGTATGGATAAGTTCTTACCTAGTACCTATTTTTAAAAGTTGAAAAAAATCTGTCATACGTAACTATCGTGGAATTGCCATTTTATCTTGCATTCCTAAACTTTTTGAAGCAATTATTAAAGAAAAATGGTTCACTCAAATCAAAAACAGAATGACTACCAAGCAACATGAATTCTTCAAAGGACGATCAACTAGCACAAATTTACTGGAATTCGTTAACTACTCTCTGATAGCAATAGACAATGGTAACCATGTAGAAGCTCTTTATACAGACTTCAGCAAGGCTTTTGATCGCATTGACATACCCATGCTTCTTTTTCAATTGCGAAAAATGGGCATTGAGCCAGGAATTCTCAAATGGATCGAATCCTATCTCACTAACCGTCAACAAATAGTTAGATTCAAAGGGAAGAAATCAAACCCTATTCATGTCACCTCTGGAGTCCCCCAAGGCTCTCATTTAGGATCCCTCTTATTTATTTTGTAGGTAAATGACGTTTCCTTTATACTTAAAAACATTAAATTTCTTGTTTATGCTGATGACATGAAACTATTTTTAGAAATAAGAAATAAAGAAGATATCATGACATTCCAGAAAGAAATAAACGTTTTCTATGTCTGGTGTAAAAAAGGTCTTTTGCAGCTGAACGTAAAAAAATGTAATGTTATCTTGGATACCAAACTTACATTCATTGAACATTACAATACAATCATCAACAGAGCAAACAATATGCTTGGATTTATAAAACGTTTTTGTTACAATTTTCATGACCCGTAAACAATAAAAACATTGTACATTGCATATGTGAGGTCTATACTGGAATATTGTAGCGTAGTTTGGTCACCCTTTTCAGTCATACAAGAAGAACGAATAGAATCGGTACAGAAGCAGTTTTTACTGTTTGCCCTTCGTAAATTAGGTTGGACAAAGTTACCTCTTCCATCTTATGAAGCACGCTGTATGCTTATCAGCCTCCAATCATTAAAGGAGCGCCGTGAATTTGCATTAGTTTCATTCGTAAATGATATCGTTGCGCAACGCGTTGACTCCGAAGAACTTTTATCAAAACTTAATTTTTACATTCCGTCCCGGCAATTACGAAATAGAAATATATTTACTACAAGCAATCATCGCACAAATTACGCCAAATTTGGACCTCTTAATCAGATGATGGCAACTTACAATAAGCACGGAGAAAATGTTGACGTCACTATGACTAAAACTAAACTGAAGCAATATTTCAATGCAATTAGATAACCCAAACATTAAAAATATAAACTTGATAGGTTAGTTTTTTAAGGCGTACTATATATTTAAGAAGTGAGACATAAAATGTAAATATCATTGTAACAAAACGGTCTACTACTGATTGACGACAAATAAATAAATAAATTAAAACAAAAATGCATCGATCCAATGGACGAACCTAAATAACAAACCGAAAAAAGACCTAAAAAACCTATTTAGACCATTTTAGAAATCTATGAAGACCGGTACGCCCCCATTTCAGCTCTATCATGAAATATCTATTTGATCAAATGACCATTCGTATAAACATTCTTTTTCCCAAACGTGTAATTGTCGTATTACCGTATGATATAAAATCATGAATGAAGCTTCGTTTCATTTCACGTAAATACCCCAATTAGTAAGGTGCACTGGAATATAAATCCCCAAACGATCATCATGAACCTTTCTTGCTCATCCATTCGATCTGAGCTGATCACGTACGTCCACGTATCGAGTTGCATTGGACTGTCTGGCTCTCGTACTTCGAACGGCCCTCCTCAGTGTGGAACAGAACCCACCGTATCAATGTGATAATGAGCGGAAGTGTTTCATGTTGGATATTTGCATAGAATAATTGAAGATAATCTTCGCTTGGTTGGCTGACATATAACTGCACTGACAAGAAAGTACGCGGCGTGTGCTTTTGAAACAATCGTGAATCGCCATTAGGGGAACTATCAAGGGTTCTGCCGGAGAGCGATCTCCGGCGGCTTTCATCCAAGTCCGCCTTGCTCAACCCGAGCAAATGTGTGTGGACAAATTCATTTGTTGTTTACTTTTCCATTTGCGCGAATGAAACACGTTGGATTTCGGATCTCGCTGTCGACGACGGAGGGCTGCTGGCTGGATGATCGCGGTCCGAAAATAAATCCATGCGTGATTCACGGCCAAAGTAGTCACCGTCAGTTAGTAACGCTGGCCACTGGAGGATAATTTACGAGGTAAATTTAACGCCATCAACGGCAAGTGAAGCGCGTGAGCAAATCGCATCGGGCAGTGTACGCAATTTGTGTGCGAGTTATCATTATGCACGCAAATGTGGGAATTTCGTTGAAAGTTGGAACTGATTTCTTCGTTTCGCAAGAAAATGAATTTTCATACAGCTGGTCAAGAGTGATGATCATAATTGTTTTAATTGGCAAATCGGACAGCTATTCAGCGCTAGTCACACGCTAGACACCGCTGGTCAGTATTAGTTATCGTTCTTATTTTTACGACGACGTTCCCGAGTGTTAATTAGTGAAAATTGAGCTCAATTTTTCATTCATAAATGTTCACACCACCGTGGCCAGTGGTGACATATAGCACTGATCTTTGATCTTCGTTTCAGTGTTTTTAAGTGTGCACATCTTATCGCTAATTGTGACTCTTTTAACCAGTGCGCAAGCTATTCATTGAGCAATTATTCATCTGGCAGTCGGGTCATCTTCATCAACCCGATGAATGGTTGTGGCTGATGAACGGTAGCCACTATGAAAATCGATAAATTAATTTCCTTCTGTAACCTTGTCCCTTCCACCTATCTAAGTACAGCTAAAGTTGGTTGTGCCGATGCAAAAATAGAGCTCTATTTCCATTTAATACAAACCCACCTCCTCAGAGTTCCCCCGAGTATCTCCGCTTCTTGCCCGATACTACTAACAACTGTCAGTTAGCGAAGAGTGACGGTAAAAATAGATGATAACATTGAATTTCCCCCTTTGTTCCTCCTCAGTTCAATTAAACCAATACCCAACGCGCAGCCCAGGTTACGACCGACCGGACGACCGAGACGATGCTTTTCGGCGGCCACATGTTGTCTGAGTGTTGCTGAGAGGAAAATCGATCTTTATTTTTGGCCGGATCGAGGAACACAGCCAAACAATCTGGCTAGCCACATCAAACCAGGTCATAAATCGTACAAGCTTGGTTGGTTGGTTGGTTGGTTGGTTAACTAGTGTATTGAAGCAAAAACGCACATTCGCAAAAGAATATGGTGGCATCCGACAGTATCTCACCCCACCTACATCCGCGTGACAGAGGGAAATACAATCAAGTCAAGGTTCGATGCGATGATTCCGTGGGAGAAAGTGGGAAGCTGAGAACGATTTTGCATGGCAGTTTGGTTTGATTCTACGCTCTTTCGTTTGTTTGTTTGTTTGTGCCTTGTCACTGACCTTTTTGAAGGTCCTGACGTTATGACCTTCTTAAGATTATAGTAAATATTTAACACGCGTAGAAGCAATGGAATGAGCAGTATTTGATGTATTTTTAGGTTCATCTATTAAAACTTCTATCGGTAAAACTTCCGCATGTTCTAGGGTCCTCGAGGAGGAGACGAAAATCCTTGATTTGGATAAAACTTTGCACATTTCTTCGATTTGGGCAAAGATGTATATTTCGTCGGTATTTAATTCCTTGCACCTCAAGAATAGTTTTTGAAAAGGGCCTTTGTGATTCAGACAAAAAAAAAAAAGATTTGTAATATCACAGCTTAAATTGTATTGAAATTGCATTTGAGAAGAAAATGTACAGAATAAATAAAAACAAATAGAAACAACATGTACTGAGGAAAAAACATGTTGATTTAAAAAATAAACGAAATTTTTTTTTCTGAATAAGGAGTGTATCGAAAAGTAGTTATAAACATTGGATACTGAGCTTAAACCAGTGCATATCATTTTAGCGTGTATTCGTATTACGTTTTGTTTACATGTCGAAAAGCCTATTTCGGTTCGTTTATTGTTTCATGATCACAGTTTTTTTTTGCAAAATGTCGTGGATTGAACTTTAAGTACGAAAGAAAATTCTGCGCACTTGGTGTACTGAAAAAGGACCAGACGTACAATCAGAATGCCAAAAAGGTCAAAAGGCATCCAGCAAGTGTAAAACGAGTGATTGAAAAGTATGGTGAGCAGTTCACCCTACACCGAGAACTGGATGAATACCCTGTTCCAGCAATCCCGAATTGGACCAAAAAGGAGAACAAATCAGCCTCTACTCTTGATTCGGCCAAAAAGTATAGGACCAACATCGGGATAATCCAGTGGATTAAGAAAAGAAATGATTTGAAGGCATACAGGATGCAGAAAGTACCAAAGCAATCTCCGGAGCAGAAATGTCGTACCAAAATGAGTACCCGAAAGCTGTACAACCTTATTTTGAACAATCCTTCCCAGTGTGTTTTGTTGGACGACGGAACGTACGTGAAAGAGAGTTCCAGAACACTGTTGGGACCTCAGTTCTACAACAAATCGTTTAGGAAGAGTGACCCAATTGTAGAAATGTTGCGATTGAAAAAATTGGTGAGAAGGAGCTTGATTGGCAAAAGGAACAACAAATGCTGAAATTTACCGAAACGAGTGCTCGCAGAAGAGGTTGCTTCCATCGGAAGCAAGAGATTCCTCCTGTTTTCTGGCCGGATCTGGCTTTTGCCCATTGAGCCAGATCAACTCTACAGTGGCTTCCTGACAACAACGCTGATTTAGTTGGAACAGATACCAACCCACCGAACTGTCCCCAACTGCGACCGATCGAATGCTAAAGACTGTATTCGATAAAATTTGGACACACAAAATAGGTCACCAAAAATTTTCCTTGAGCCCGATTCTTTTCAAACTTTCTGGAAATAAAGTACTACTAAATTGTTAAGTTTTGACATCATTGGTTTATTGAACCTCTTCTCCCAACCCAAATGCCCGCACCTTTGCCTTGACCCCTTTCATCAAATTTTGGGCAATGATAGGACCGACTTGCTTACTTACTTTTAACCACACTTTCTTTAGTTCAAGTTCATTTTCTATCAGTTTTGGAATTTTAACGAGCTTTGCCTTCATGATTGCCCAAAATTTTTCAATTGGGCGAAGTTCCGGAGTGTTTGGAGGGTTGACGTCTTTTGGTACAAAAACTACATTATTACCTTTGTACCAGTCTAAGACGGGCCGGGCACAGTGGCAAGATGCCAAATCCGGCCAAAACAGTGTCGGGCCATCGTGAGATCTCAAGAAGGGCAGAAGTCGTTTTTGGAGGCATTCGTCCTTGTAGATTTGTCCGTTGACGGTCCCAGAGGTGATGAAGGGCTGACTCATTTTGCCACATCCGCAGATCGCTTGCCAGACAAGGAATTTTTTGGCGAATTTCGACAGTTTCTTCTTCCGTACACTCTCCGGAACGGTCAACTTAGAGGTGGCAATGTAGTGTTCCTGTCCTGGCATTTGTTTGGTGTCGGCTTTAATGTAGGTCTCATCGTCCATCACAATGCAGAACGGTTTTGTGAGCCACTCCCTGTACAGTTTTCTTGCACGAGTTTTGGCCACCGAGTTCTGTTTATCGCTCCGGTTCGGTGCCTTCTGGACCTTGGACACATGTAATCCAGAACGTTTCATTGTTTTCTGCACAAAACAAACTGAAACTTTCGCCTTTTTCGCAACATCCCTGATCGAAATGTTGGGATAACGCTTAAATTGGTTCAATACCATCCTGGCCTTCTCCGGATTTGATGTGCCACGTTTTTTTGCCACTTGCCACTACTCATTCGAAGCCATCACTGAAATCACTCGACCGATTTTCACGAAACTCATTACACAATTGACACAACACAATGAAATACATTCAGTTAAAATTTCAATAATTTTTACCTACACGCTAAAAAGTTACGAACAATTGCGTGTGTCCAAATTTCATCGAATACAGTCTTTACTAGGCAATCTTTAAGCGGAACCTCAAAAAGGCAGGTGCATGTCATTGTTCAAGTAAAACCTGTCAGCAACGTCCAAGAAGTGCACAAAAACCACTGTGCAGAACTTGAAAGACTACAGTACAACCGTGTAACCGAAATCAGCAATCTACACCGTGTCCAATATATTCTCATACAAAATAAAACTCTATTTATTTCAAATCGATAAACCAGATTTTATTGATAACTTTACCCATTATATTGCAATATAATACTGATCAACTACAGCATATGTTTTGGAATAACACCGCCTTTAACCTTCTTGACCAGCTCCAGACGTTTTTCGAAACCTTCCATCGGACTTCCATCGGCATTTCGTTCCAAATTCGTTTGATTACGGTTTTGATCTGGTTCATATTAGACGCCGTGTGGTCATTTACCTTCGCCAGCATGTATGACCATACGAAATAATCCAAGGGATTCAGATCTGGTGAACTGGGAGGCCATTCATTCTTGTCCAAAAAGTCGGTCAAATTTTCTCGGCACCAGCCCTGAACGAGATTTGCAGTATGCGATGGCGCTCCGTCCTGCTGAAACACATAGTGATCATCTCCAAACACTTCTTGTACATATGGGTTAACAACTATCTCCAACACTTTCGTTCT
Organism: Aedes koreicus; assembly: GCA_024533555.2. NCBI lineage: Eukaryota > Metazoa > Arthropoda > Insecta > Diptera > Culicidae > Aedes > Aedes koreicus. Next base: position 192,921 of record JAHHFK020006045.1, on the reverse strand, counting down.
ATAATATACGGAATTCATTTTAACGCCTTTTTCGATGAAAACCGGTGGTAATTTGCCTCGCTTGCAAATTCCTCCCCAAACCATCACTGACGCAGCACTTTGGAACCGTGGAATATTCCTATCACTCTCTGGAACAGTTCTCGAAGAGAGAACCCACAATCTGTCGTTCTGGATATTGTGGGATTGTTGCAAGACGAATAACTTTTCGTCGGAAAAGATAAATTCTTCCCCACCGTGCCGCGACAAAGGCAGACATGCTCTTTCGAGTCTTTTCTGCATGGAAGGTTCCGAAACTCCGTGAACCTTACGTTTCTTGAAAGCTCGGAATCCGAGGTCATTTTGCAGTATATTGTGCATTGACGATCTCGATACATTCAGATCTGCGGCCATTTTACGTACAGAGCGCTGTGATTTTCGTCTAATCCGTTCCCTGACCACGTTAACAACTCGTGCAGTCCGCTCCGTACGAGTACGACTGGATCTCTTCCGGTCATCCAACAAGCAGGTGTCACGGTACCTTCGGATGGTTCGGTACACAAAATCCCGCTTTACTCCGAGGTTTTTCAAATTTCTGAAAATAGCCTTTCAAAAACTTGTTTATCACCACAGCACGAAACTCCTTCATCGCTGGTAAAAGATAAACACCGACGGAAAACAATCGGACATAACCTACAAGCGTTTGTACAAACATAGTGCAAAACTACACCAACACATAAGTGAAGCATGTTGAGTAGTTGCACGACACCAATGCAAGGAAAAAGTGTATGAGAATATATTGGACACGGTGTAACTGATTTGTCAATTTAAATGATATTTGAACATGTTAAGGTAAAGATTGTACTTGAAAAAAATGAGACACAGTGATAAGCGCGTGGGTCAAAATTGATGAAATTTTGATCGAAACTAGCTAAGAGTCAAGTGGTTATCGAGATGGAATCGAAATGTGATCGAATCCGCCAAGATATTATCGGTTGTGGAAAATCCAATGGTTTCCCACAGGTGGGCAAGAAAACACCTGGGATTCGATCAATCGACGGTGTTCCGGATGGTGAAGGCATTGAAGGAGACCCAGACGACACTGCCGCGGTGAAGCAGTGGCAGAAAACCGAAGACAGCCGATCGGGTGTTGAAACTATTCCAGCGTCGACCGAACGTTTCGATTCACGAAGCGGCGAGAAGGTTTCCATCTAGTTTGTCGAAAAATCAACGAAACGTGCCGGAGTCCACGTCTACAAAGTCAGTGAAGCACCACATCGGAATGAGAAACAAAACCCGCGCCAGGAAGCTGTACCGATTGCCGGGGCAATTGGCCGTTCCTGAGAAGATAAAGCAGAAGAAGAGGACAAATTCGTTGAAAAGTTCTTGGTTTGGCAGGCCATCTGTGAGTGTGAAGAGATGAGCCAGCCATACATCACGACGGGTTTTATGAATCTACCGAGACTACCCAGGTAACCAATGAGCATTAGCATATGCAGTAAATCAACCCTTAATGTGCATTTCAGATGCTACAAGCATTATATTAGCATTATATCAGCATCTTGAATGCTATCTGTTGTAAAGTTGCATTTAAAATGCTATTTAAATGCTTGTAGCCTGTAATAAGAATTTCGAATGCAAAATAGCATCAATGAAGCATTATCATGGCATTGCAGTAAAGCAGCCGTATATTGGGCCAAAAGTGGCATTTATGTGGCATTTAAGGCAACTTAATTGCTTAATAGGCTGCCGCAAAGGCGCTTTGGAACTGCTTATTGGTTACCTGGGTAGTGTCTCCAGAAGCGCTTGCTGCCCTTCATGTGGACTCACGGAGGCGAGGCCTATTTTGGCCGGATTTGGTAGCCTGAGCGGCCAGTGTTAGACTGGTACAGAGATAACAATGGTGTTTTTGTAACAAAAGACTTCAACTCTGATTAAGATGTGTTGGGCCACCATGAAGGTCAAATTTCGTAAAACACCAAAAATATTGAAGAACGAGCTTTCTTTGCAGAAACAGTGGGTAAAAGTACAAACAGAAGCTAGCCTTATGAGTGGTGTCAAGGGCAGTGCTCGGTCATGGAGAGGAGATCCAATAAACCAATGAAGTAGAAACATAATGCTGTTGTTTATTCCCTGAAAGTTTGAAGAAATCCGACCTTAGATGAACTTTTGTGTGTCTCATTTTTTCGAGTTCAGTCATTGTATTAAATTACAATGCTTCGGAAATTTTCGAATTGTCCTTAGTTTTATTTCAATTTTGAATGTTTATAGTTTTTTTCGACACACTCCTTAGTCGATCTGCCCAACATACATTTCTTAATTTTTTTCTTTGAAAATTTTGTAGTAATAAGAAAACAAACAAAAGTTTTTTTTTAAGAATGGAGATTAATTATGTTAAATTAACATTATGTGAATTAATAATGTTAATATGAGCTTAACTTTTTTATAGATTTTTAAAACTTTGTTTTCTATCAATAGATATTACTGAAATATAAAATTTGATTTTATACGTTGTTTTCAACAAAAATCATGTAAGTTCTTCAAAAATTCAATTTTATCCAATCCCTAAAAGTACAGTGACGAAAAGTTTCCCGAAACTTTTTTTTGTTTCGTGTGGATTGCGCTGACTTAGATAATTTCTCACAATCCATCCTAATTTACACTTCTTTTATTCAACATAGTAATCATCACTAAAAAAAAAAAACACAAAAAAAACATACATAATGCACGCATTTTCATCTTCAAAAATTTATTATTTATTTCCCCCCTGCTATTTACACGCAAAATTAAACCAACACATCAATCAATCGTCGACTACTCCGTTGGCCCGTTCGATCCATCAGCAGAACCGTAAACTAGTCTTTCAATCCTCGGATCAAAACAAACACATTGCCACTCATCTTCCACTACCACTTCCTCTGCCTCTACTACCAGCAGGTTTGCGCACAGTGGTTCCGAATGTAAATTTACATGTAAAAAAAAAACAAAATTTTTAAGTTTTTGAACAAAATGTGTTGCCGATTTTGGTGTTGATGAGTAAGGTGGTCCTTATTCCTGGTGATATGAAATATTAAAAATTTAAATTTAAACGATCTTTGAAAGAGTGCAGCTAAATTAAACTATGGATGGTATCTGAATCGCAATTTTATTGGAGCAAGTCAAGATGTAAGTTTTGCTGTGCCAAGCTAGTAGATATAGAAATGAAACTTTGTCATAGAATTTCACGAGACATGGTTAAGTGAATTGATGTACAAAATAAAGTACGCATCCGCGATCATAATGTTTAACTCACAATATTTTTCCTAATATCCAATATATGAATACGATATATTTGGACAAATTGTAGTGTTTTCAGCATGTTTAATGGATTTTGGATCGTTAAATTTAAACATTACATATTTTGTTCAAACTCTTGGATAAGTTTCATAGAATTCTATTGTTACCAGGACAAAATAAACCTGGACGCAGTACTAAGTACACAACTGTACACCACCGTTATTTGCGAGCGGATAATTTCCTTCCTCTCAAACTGCAGGCAAAAGTCAAAACCAAAAATTGTTTGTTATTGAGTTTTCCGAAATTTCCGTAGATATCCGTTAACTTATTGTTAAAAGTCGTCTGGAAGATCTCTTGAACAGAGAAATTACTCAAATATCAAAGAAGTATGAAAAACGATGCGACGATTGCCGAAATTCTCGTGAAGCGACTAAAATCTCGTTCGCTACCAGTCTTGTAGTTCGAGAAAATATGACCTTAAATATATTCGAACGTGCTGTTCGTAGAAGACTGCAGGAAATACGCTTTAAAAGTTGGTTTGCTCAATGACAACCGTTTATTCGAAAGGGCGTCTGACCAGCGTGACAATTTTTATGCATACAGAATAAAAAAATAACTGATCCATAAAATAAAATGCAACCTACTTATAAAGTGCATGAATTTAAAGAATAAACGAGTATATTTTGGTCTTCGTGCGTCTTATAATTCGTTCGAGTAGAGCAGAGTAGTGGTGAACGGAAGGCAACGAAGGACAGTTGCTTCTTCCATTGTCTTTTTCTTGCTAGCACACGCGATTGAATGGATTCATTTTTTACTTGCTCTTTCCTTCTTACTGAGATGTGAGTTGATGTATTAGTGTGCGTCCTGGTGCGTCGTTAAACGTGAAAAAAAAACTCAATGAATGCGCAGTAGTAGTTGGCTTATTTGTTTTGTCTTCTTTTACAACTGAACTGGCCATTCACGCGTCGAGTCCCGAATCAATCAACCGACCAATTTGTTGCTTCCACATTTAAAATTTTGCTGAGATTTTGGTTTACCGCTGCAAACTAAATATTGTCAACTTGAATAGGTAAAGTATTCAATAAATTTAAAATAGTTACAGAAAAGAACAAGATTATGTTGTACTTTATAGACGGCCTCACCATGGAAAAGAAACGCAAGTATTCCGAGGATTATATGAAATTCGGTTTCACAACTATAATCGTTAATGGCGTCGATAAGCCACAGTGCGTGCTTTGTGGCGTTGTGTTGAGTGTTGAATCAATGAAGCCATCAAAATTGAAACGGCATTTGGATACCAAGCATGCCGAGCATAGTACTAAGGATGTGGACTTTTTTCGGCGTCATGAAGCTGGCTTGAAACGGCAGAGATTCGATGCCACTGGCACTGGCAGCATTCAACAACAAAACACAGCAGTAGTGCAGGCGTCATATGAGACAGCACTGGAAATCGCTAAAAACAAAAAACCTCATACGATTGGAGAAACTCTGATCAAACCTAGCATGCTGAAAATGGTGAATTTGGTTCTTGGGGAAGCAAGTGAAAAGAAAATGCGGCAAGTGTCATTATCAAACAACACTGTGCAAAGACGAATTGCCCATATGTCCGAAGACGTGAAAGAGCAAGTTCTGGAAGAAATAAAACAATCTCCTTTATTCGCAATTCAACTCGATGAATCCACGGACGTCAGTTCCTGTGCGCAGCTGTTGGTGTTTGTGAAGTACGTATGCTCTGCTGGCGATTTAAAGGAGGAGTTTCTTTTCTGTTGTGACTTGGAAACTACTACCAAAAGTGATGATATCATGGCTAAAATCAAGGCGTTTTTTGAATCTGGTGACTTGCAGTGGAAAAAACTTTGTGGGGTTTGCACCGATGGAGCTCCTGCAATGCTTGGCAAGAAATCTGGATTTCAGAAGAAGGTCAAGGAGCTTGCCCCACATGCCGCAGGTGTCCATTGCATGATCCATCGATATGCTCTTGCCAGCAAGACGTTGCCGGAAGGGTTATTGAAAGTACTGGAATTGGTCATAAAGATTGTTAACTATGTTAAGTCTGGAGCCCTGAATACACGTTTATTCAAGGAACTCTGCAGGGAAATGAACTCAGATCATGAGGTTCTTCTTTTCTACACTTCCGTACGCTGGTTGTCGAAGGGTAATGTACTCAACCGTGTTTTCGAGTTGAAGGATGAGATCCAAACGTTTTTGAAAGCTCAAGGGAAAAATGATTTCCTTGCACATTTTAATGAAGGAGACTTTCAGAAGCGTCTCGCTTACTTAGCTGATGTTTTTGAGCATCTGAATTTGCTGAATTTGAAACTTCAGGGCAAACAATCCAATCTTGTTCACTTCCAAGATCATCTTCATGCATTCGCGGAAAAACTAAAAAATTGGCGCCGAAAAGTTAAGATGGGAAATGTTGCCATGTTTGATCGTCTGTGCAATATGACCGATAAAGGAGCAAGCGAGCTGACTTCGGCTCTCCAAGCAGAAATTATTGCACATTTGGATTCACTGGAGCAGCAATTTGAGAAGTATTTCCCCGAGTTGAAGCAAGAAGTAGCTGCTTTAGTACGCAACCCGTTTTCATCTTCATTGGATGTGGCTAGCCTTCCAGATGAGATACAGGATGAATACTTGGACCTGAAAAACGATTCTTCGTCTCGCGATTTGTTTCATGAAAAGGAACTGAGCCAGTTCTGGTGTGCTATGTATGGCTCGTACCCCAAAGTTTCCATGGAGGCATTGAAGATCCTAATCCCATTCGTGTCAACATACCTTTGTGAAAGCGGATTTTCAACTCTACTTCAAATCAAAACGAAGACAAGAAACAGACTGAACGTTGAAGATGACATGAGATTGGCGTTGTCTCAAACACAGCCCCGAATTTCAAATCTAGTGTCCCAAATCCAGGCGCAGCAATCACACTGAGAGTGTTTTTCCCTGGTTATAACATAAAATGTCGTAATAAATCAAAAAGATCGTAAATTGATGTATTTCTTTATTTTTTATCGCAACATAATCACATTAGTTTTCCAAGGGGGTCGCGGGGCCATTACTGATTCAAAAAGGGGGTCGCGAGCCCAAAAAGGTTGGGAACCACTGCGAACAATGTTGTATGCTGTACGAAAAATTGCAAATAATCACGTTTTTTACGATTGCTTTGGCTTGCAATTAAACGAGGGGAAATTTTACACGTCTGCTCAAATTCATTTTTTTCCTGTGTGGAGTGGTACAAGGCTATGGAGGTCAATTTTGTACCGAAGCATCTCAATCCCCCCAAACGCAGGGGAACTGCGACCAATTGAGAAGTACTGGGCCATTATGAAGCAGACTCTTTGGAAACATTCTAATGCTTTGTTCATACTACAGTGTTGTAACATAATACAAGGCTATCTTGATGACATTTTCCTTGTTGATACTTTTGAAAACACCCTTGTATTATGTCACAACTCTGTAGTCTAAACATAGCATAAGAAAGTGAACTCGGAGGAACATATAAGAAGTAGATATCGGTTCTTATAATTTGCGTTGCGCTATTTTTGTCAACTTTTGAAATTTTGGATGTACACAAGGTGTAAGAAATTATCTTTTTTATTTTCTCTGATTCGGTTCGGAAAACGATGTAAAAATAAGCACACTAACATCCGGATACTCAACATACATCGTAAACATTTTACACCACAAACGCTCAAACAAGCTCCTTGAACAGTCAAAACCGCATTGGTGACGCCATTGTGCAATGATCTATAAAAGGGTGATAGCGCCAACAGGTACATTACACCAAAACGTCATCAATTGTTCGTGTTTCAGAATGCCAATCTGTCGGCCACCGTATGAAATCCAAGCGGATGGCAAGGATATGATAAGAAGATGAGATGTCATAGTAATAATGAACAATGGCATACACAGAGAATGATTCTACAGCTGGAATATGAAACGTTTCTAATTGGAATGATGCTCGTCCTGAAATGGAATGATACTGGTATCGGTTTGAACCTTTTACAAATTTTGCAATTAGTTTCCAATTTGCGGAGCATACCAAACGGGCAGAAAAATCAAATCAGCCGAATGTTAGGAATAAAACACCGTAAAACTCTAATAAGTTGTAATACTTATTTTGGGTTAGTGTTTCATTGAATTAAAATGGTGCTTGGATGACTGAATCAGGATTTCCAGTATATTTTTAATGTTGATATTAACATTTTTGAAATGCGGTGTGTGATAGGTCGAAATAGGTAGACCACAAATTTTTGACAATTATTACAAAACCTAGCAACTTTATGCCAGGTCCCAAAATTCCTTAGATTTGTAATAGGCCGAACACTGGTGCTTTTGGGATAGGGAACGGATTAAGCCCCCCGGGAACCTATTCCAAGCACGGGGTTAACGATAACTTACAACGCTCATATTTGACAGTATGATACTACCCAACATGAAGCATCATGCTGCTGAATATAAGCTTTGTAATTTATAGATAACCCCGTGTTTTGAATAGGGTTCACTGGAGGCTTAATCTGTTTCCTACCATACCTAATATTGGACACACCAAGCGCGATACAATTAAGGAAATTCGAAAGTAATTGTAATAATAAATTTTCGTTGAATTTGATCGCATATCAATTCAAAACATATAAAATTTCTCCTTCAATTTTCAACCCAACTTCGTTTTATTCATTTCTGACCGTCATTCTATTTCCGAATACACATTTTTCAGCAAATGGTTTACTTTAATTCAATTTTTAAATGAATGCAGCCTCAGAATGACAATCATACAGGTGTTCATCATCTGATGATGAAATCAGCCATATGACTGTCATCCGAATACTGGCTGACTTTTGTTAAAAGGCGCAAGCGAAATACTTTGTAGCCGATCTGGGGATGATGTTTCGGTTCAGTGTATGCAAACAACCTTAGGGCATCTTCAACGGCGATCCAAATCGTGGATTGGATTTATTTTTTTAGACCAAACGCAAAAACATCGCTGCACCGGTGTTGTAAATTTTGTTTTATACTAGATCTATTTTGCATCATTTTAAAACTGGTATATGTTTTGATCTATTCTTGCAGCAATTTGGAACAAGAAAAATACCGTTCCAAAACACTACACGCTACTTGATAATACCAATTATTGTGTAAAATTTCAGCGTTTACTAAACAATAACTCAATTTTATTGAGTATATACCTCAATTTGTGAGCCGAAAAGTAACCGTGTTTGCTGCGTGTGATGCTGGCGGCGGACAAAAAGTTGTGTTGCTCGCCTCGGATGCTGATAATTACCTCAAGTTGCTCCCGGTGCTAGTGAATTACCTTTTCGTTCCATTCCTAAATAACGAATGCTTGTCTTAGTTATTTTTACAGCCACTGCATTATCCGGAAAATGCTGACTAGATCGAAATGCGGAGGATCCGAGATTGCGAATATTATTTCGATTGCTCTGAAATGAAAAGTAATGAAGTCTTCAAAGTAAACACTCACCCTCGCACTCACCTTCAGCCAAACGAAAGAACAAGTATTCCTTGTCGTCAGCTAACGACGCACTACTGGCATTAAACATTATTTGGTCAAACCAATCAATGGCAAAATGTTTGTGAAAAATCTGCGATCTCTGAATAAAAAACTTCTGATCTCTGATGTTGAATGATCGACAGGATGACAGGTGTTGGCGGGTTCAACAACAAGAAATACAACACCGGTGCGGGGAACGCTAAATTGGTCTATTTTAGCTAGCTCTATACAAGTTTCGCTGATGCAAATCAGGTATAAAGTTGATCTAAAAATAGACCGCTGCTGAAGATGTCCTTAGTTAGAGTTACATCGTAGTATCGTTATGGGGCTGCAATGACTCACTTTACTAGCATGTTCCGACAACCGCATTTTTTGAGAATATATTTTGTAATTTTGTTTTCAGTCATATTTCACTTACTAATGAGCTAATTAAGATAGAGTGAGTATTTTTGATCAATAAAATCGACTAGTTTCTTAAGTGGCGCATTTTACCAACAGTTAACCTACTCTGAGAAAAATTGGATGGCCAATTTTACCATTATTGAGCGTTAGGATGACTATGACAGTATAGTGATTTTCAACCGACTATGATCATGGTCAAAACAACCATAAAAAATAGTCGATTCAACATTTACTATAATGTCGGAATAGTCCTTGTTACCATGACCGTAGTCAAGAATGCCATGAACGTGGTAAATTCGACCATTTTTATGGTTATTGTAACCATTGTATACAATAGTCTTCTTGATCTTAATTGTCGGTAGTACCATGGAATTTTTCTCAGAGTAGGCACTTCTTAATGATATTAAACGGGAGAGCTACACTCTCAACCACCGTGCAGTTCACTGCAGTAGGCCAACTAAACGGTAGTGTTCCTCCCTTTTTTCTTCTCCTTTTTTCCACAACAAACCAAGCTCAAGATTCAAGCCGAAAATCGAACCAGACGAAAATCGATATTACGTCATCACCGGCCGGTGGCGCCTCCTCCCGTAGTGCGTCTGCGGATGCCGGGTTGGTTGAAGAGAGCGAGGGGGGGGGGGGGGAGGGTGGCTTAGCGAGAAGGAGAAACAGAAGTGCTACGTGCTCAGAAATGCTAAAATCGGAAACGACTCGAGTTCACGGAGAAAGGTCAATGTCAGCTTACTGGAGGTGTGCAAATTTGGTTGAATTTTCGGGGGAAATGTAAGCTGGTGCAATTTATCAATTGTAGGAAGCCTTATCGTCTTCGCCACGGCACCCAGCGAGAGTTGCTAGGTGCACAGCACTCACAATTGATTTATTGCGGACTAAAATGTATGCTAATTGTTTCTCGTCTTTGCGTTCCGTTCAAAACCTAGACGAAGGTGGTTTTATATCAAGGCGACATTACCGGATGATTTATAGATGCTCATCGCATCGCGGCCCCGTTGATTGGGTGTATCCCTTACGGCGGGATCCGAGATGGATCGAGAACTAGCGTGCCGCTTGCTGCCGGGTCAGTGTCGTCGTATCTGTGTGATTTCGCCATTATCACCGTGACTACGATTGGGAGCGATTATCAGTGGCCACACATCATCATCACTCGGATGATTTAAGACGATTTTTGCCGGAAATTGAACATTTCTGTGTTTGCAATATCAATTTAGCGGATTTAGGCTCGTTCATACCAAGAAACAGAACAAATTGAAAGACGCATAATTTGCAACAATTTGTTTGCAGATAAATTTGACAGCCTAATGGATGCTGTATGTAGCGGATTTTGCTTCGACACGGGGTACAGGATACCGAGGGATTGGCATATCGTTTGATGTATAATCTTGTGAATGTCGAAAACGAGAAGATTTGGTAATTTCCGTTTAATGCAATACTTCTGAAGACCATGATGATTAAACTGTCATCTAACTGCGTTCTAAAATTGTGCTGAAGATATCTTTCAGGTATAACATAGTTTGTTGGGAATTCCAAATCGTGAGCTCCCAATGCCGCGGAATGATATGGAAGCACGGGGTTTAACCCTCGTCTAGGGTAACAATTAAAGAATATTCGTTTGTTTGCCAGGAGCGTGTGCCTTGTCTGCGAAGAGCTGTTTTTGTTTATATCACACGCTCAGGAACATATTCACCACTGTCAAATTTGTAACTTTTTTAATTTGTAGTTTTTGTCTTAAATTTTATTCGAATAGTCATGTTAGTAGGTTTTAAATTTAACGTTAAAATTATAGTTTTATATTGTGTCGTGTTTATATCACAGTTAGGTCCCGTTTCCCTTCGTTTTGCATAAGAACGTAACAATTACAACAGGTAGAGCGTGGTGGCACTCGAAGGATGGTGGCACGTCTTTGTGTGATTTTGGATTGTTTGTGGAAAAGAAAAGAGAAAGTTGAGACCTGCGTAAAAAGTAGGACGCATTTTTTACCCAGAATCTTTTTTTTGTGTGTAAGGAGAGAGAGCTCCCTGTGCCGTTTCCGTGGCGCACGTTCGCTAGATGAAGCATCCCCAGCACCATCGGGAGTGAACGAAACTGTTATCCGAATTCCGCTGGCCGTAGTCCGTGAACTGTTGCACAACATCAGGATGTAGGATTGCCGTTATAGTGGAAGCTAATAGCCAAGGATTCCTTCGCTCCTCAGGCTAACTGTAAAGATGAGACAAAGCAGGCTGAACCGATGGTGCGTTCGTTTGGGTAGTTCACTGTGGTGACGGTAAGTAGTTGGTTCGGTGCTTTGTCACCACCGTCGCCTATGGAGTTCCGACAAAGACGCCTGGCTCATCCCCTCCGCTAAATTCCAAGAACGCAGAGTAGGCAGTAACAAGATCGCTGATAAAATAACCGGGAGTGAAACCGTAGAGCAGCCGCCGCCATAATCGTCGAAGGACCCCAACATGTGACATCGGATCGTCGGTAAGCGGAAACAACTACAGTAAGTTGAATACACGTCTTAAATTGCATACTCTTTTCTTTTAATTTTGATATCCACCAAATCTGAACGCCTTTGGGGGAAGTATTGAGCTAGCGAAAGGCTCACACCGAAAATTAATTTTAGTTTATTTTACAAAAACAAAGCTAGCACTCACGAATCCATTCGTTGTTTTCTGCAACGAAACTGATTTGTACGTTCTATGAAGCTACCTTCGTAATTAATGCCACACGCGCTACTGTCAAAAGCACGAAGCATTTGTTGAAACAGAAAGACCATTTGTTCATTGCACAAAAACAATACAAAGAGCTACGAATATTTTTCTACAAATTAAAAAGAAACGTCTCTCTGGTGGGTGTAAGAATGACGGACAGATCTTCTTTATCGACTCGAAATGTACATAATTGAAAAAAAAATGCACCCGCGAGGAGTTCTCCAGCGTTTTTTTTAATGTTTCAGGCATGGGATTTGATACCGTATTTTTGTAAAGAGCTATTGTTGAATCCGTGGCCATGGTGACACATGAGAAGATCCTTGATTAATGGGCATGAAGTAGTAACTCTCGGCACTGCTTTAATTTTGTTGTTGGGATAAATAAATTATTCCAGCCCATCCCAGCAGGAACATCAACAGAGAAGCAGCGATTGACTAGTCTTCACCAAATCCATTTCGTGCCTTCTACAAAAAGGTGTAATGATAGCGTTTCACCAGGCAAAAAGCAATAAGAATGTTTCATACAATACACGAGACATTTGTTCTATGTAAAAAATCCATGTTTACGAAACGAGTGAAAGCTTATTTACGAAAATAAATTTTCAGTGCAGGTAAGCCGTAACTTACAGCGAAAAATCTTTCATTCTATACGACGTAAGCTACTTCCTTTTATTGAACTCCCAGATGCTCGGAGACGACCGATTCAACACAAATCTACTACTTCTCCAAAGATGATGTACAGCCTCGGCACAAATTTGAATCCAAAGATTTGTTGCATATCCCATAAGAGAATTTCGAAGCCGTGGTTCAATTCCTGCGATTTGGCCATCAACCAGGAAGTGTACCAGAGATTTCTATTTCTATTTCAAATTCTTCGAAAACATCACTCGGTTGGATTATCGTGTTTGCTATTTAACATTGCATTGGAGGGTTTGATGTGACGTTAAGTATGCCATCAAGCAGCTGAAGAACAACAAATCGGTTGAAAGGAATGGAATCGTAGCAGAACTTATCAAGATGGGCCCGGACAAGTTGGCAAATTGCCTGCATCGACTGATAGTCAGGATTTGGGATACCGAACAGCTACCGGAGGAGTAGAAAGATGGGTTTATCTGCCCAATCTATAAGAAAGGTGACAAACTGGACTGTGCGATCACTGTCCTTAATGCCGCCTATAAAGTATTATCCCAAATCATCTTCCAGCGACTATCGCCACTAGCAAATAGATTTGTGGGAAGTTATCAGGCCGGCTTCATCGAAGTACGGTCTATAACGGACCAAATCTTCACTTTGCGGCAGATCCTCCAAAAGTGCCGTTAATATAGAGTCCCTACGCATCATCTATTCATCGACTTCAAAGCCGCATATGATACAATAAACCGAAATGACCAATGGATGATCATGGACGAGAACAGCTTTCCGGGGAAGCTGACCCGACTTATCAAGGCAGCGATGGATGAAACCCAGTGCTGAGTAAAGGAGTGTATCGAAAAGTAGTTATAAACATTCGATGCGTTATTACGCATAAACTACTGTATATATTTTTAGCGTGTAAGCGCCATTTGCTTTGTTTACATGTCAAAAATGATTATTCGGTTCATTCATTTCCGTTGATAAAGTTGTATTCAAAATGTCGCGAATTGAATTTGAGACTAAAAAGAAAATTCTGCACACTTGGTGCACCGAAAAGGGTGTTACTTACAACCAGATTGCGAAAAGAGTAAATGTTCACCCGGCAAGTGTAAAACGCATCATCGAAAAGTTTGGTAAGGAGTGCTCCCTCAAGGATTTACCAAGAAGTGGCCGGAAACCCGGCTCCAGCAACCCCGATTTGGACCAAAAAGTTGTGGATTATATTCAACGGAACAAATCTGCCTCTACTCGCGATCTAGCCAAGAAGTTCAGGACCAGCATCGGAATGATTCAACGAATCAAGCGCAGGAATGACTTGAAGACGTACAAAAAGCAGAAAGTGCCCAAACAAACTCCGGAACAAAAGTCTCGTGCCAAAACCAGGGCTCGAAAGCTGTACAGCTGCATTTTGGACAATGTCGACCAGTGCATTTTGATGGATGACGAAACATACGTTAAAGAAGATTCAAGAACGCTACCGGGGCCGCAGTTTTATACTAAATCTGTTGGGGAACGTGTGCCAACCGCAGATACGACTGTTGCGATGGAGAAATTCGGTCAGAAGGTGCTCATTTGGCAAGCTATTTGCACATGTGGCTTGCGTTCTTCAATTTTCTATACAAAAGGAACTATAAATGCTGAGATTTATCAAAAGGAATGTTTGAAGAACAGGTTGCTACCATTGTATAGAAAGCACCAGTCCCCTCCTCTCTTCTGGCCAGATTTGGCATCGGCACATTACGCCAAATCCACTCTACAGTGGCTGACGGAGAATAACATCAAGTTCGTAGAAAAAGACATCAACCCACCAAACTGTCCCCAGTTGCGACCGATCGAACGCTATTGGGCAATAGTCAAGCGTATATTTAAGAAGGATGGTACAGTGTCCCAAAACATGACCGATTTTAAGAAAAATTGGGCAGCGGCATCCAGGAAGTGCACAAAGGTCACTGTGCAGAATTTGATGGCAGGTGTCAAATCAAAGGTACGGGCATTCTACAGAAATGAACATGATGACTAGTTTTTCCGTTTGGATCTTTTGTAAACATGTTAAGCTATAATAAACTGAAATAGTATGTTAATTTTAACCATGTTTTCATGCCTATTTTATTATTTGGAAGTTTATAACTACTTTTCGATACACTCCTTACATTACCCCCCCCCCCCCCACCCCACACCCCCCCCCGACGCCCCCCCCCCCCCCACCCCCACCCCCCCCCCCCCCCCCCCCCCCCACACCCAAAAACCACTTCCCCCCCCCACAACCCCGCCCCCCTAGCCCCGGCCCCCCCCCACCACACAATTTTATACGTTAAAAAATACTTTTATATAACTAAATTTGTTAATATAAAAATACCCCCACAATAAAAAATAAAAAATTTTTTCCCCGGGATTTTTTGGGGTTTACCGGGGCGGACTATGGAGGCGAAGGATGAACTATGAGCTCACGCAACTCGCCGGCGAACCCAGCAAAAGCTGAAAGCATACGCTTGGCAGAACATGTTGCGAGAATGCCGGGCAACTATCCTGCAAAAATGGTGTTCGACGGGAATCCGGTTGGTACAAGACGACGTGGGGCGCAACGAGCAAGATGGTCAGACCAGGTGGAGCAAGACCTAGGGGGTACAAGGTGCCCAAGGGATTGGAGAGGAGCAGCCACGAATCGGGCATTATGGAGGGATATTGTGTATCAGGCAATGTTATGGTATTGTGACGTTATGCCATGTAAATAAAATAAATAAAGTTATCGAATCATAGTGCACTTTGATGAACTTCCCCATTCTATGACTCAGATGATTTATGATTTTAAAGGAGCCGCATGGTGGTTGAAATTCAACATCATCTTTCACCTGGTATCGAACTGCTCATTTACAAAGATAAAAATAAAAGGATACTCACCATGTAACCGCTCGTGCTCCTGCCGGAACGAGGCCAGGCTGGGATCCTGCCGGATCGCGGCCGGTAGTGTGCGCCATATCTCGAGCGATGCCTCCGTCACCTGACTGAGAGAGATAATAGAGTAGTTAGGCGTGAGCTTTTTCGTGGAGCAGCCGTTCTTTTGCAAATCGTTCGTCTCCTCGTCTTCATTGAATTTGAGCAGCTTGAACACGACATTCTTGTGCTTGTTTTTGGCAGGCATGATGGAGGTTGTTTGGTGGGGCGGTTGATGATTTGGTTTAAGCTAGCACTAGCTGCAGTGGCCAGTAGAGTTTCCGAGGCCGCTGTGTGTGTTTAGAATTTTGGTTTTTTTTTTTTTGGTTTTTGGTGTGCGTGCGAGTATTTGTACTTTTGGCTTCAAAGTTTCACTGGTTGAGCATTGAGGTTGCGGGATTGTAATACTGATTGTCTTAAATTCAATGAAAGCTTCGGTTCAGAAACGTACATATCTTCGTTTTTGACTGTTTTTTTGTTTGTTTTGTTTTGTTTTGGTTAGTTTAATGGTTGTCACACAGAAAAAAATCACAGTTAGTTATCACAGGATCATGCAACATGGGAAAACTGACAGCTGTAAAAATAGAAATATACAAATTTGAAACAATGCACATCGATAAATATAAAGAGAGAGAGAGAGAGCAAGTGAGAGAAAGTAGCAAAATCACGACATTCAACTTGAAAGTACAGTTCATAACACATTCGCCGCATGCACTTGCTTAGAGGGGTTGGCAAACCAAATTCAAATAAATCTGCACATCTCGTCGAAGAGTGGGCAGGATCATCACCTCTGGTCCATTTCTTAGTCCACGCGCAATTTTGAATGAGTTTTACTAGGAAGGCACACTGTTGCGATGAAAGCTTTCACAATACACTCTCTCTTCTATTTATTCTTCTTCTGCTACTACTAGAGAAACGCATGGGGGTTTTCTCCGTTCACTGAATGATGGTTCTTTGGAGGAGTTGTGGGATTTATTATTTTCAGCGAGCAGTTTCACAGTTCATGGCTGAGCAGTGCTCGGTTTGTTCGTGTTTGCGTTTTCTTGCTGTCAGACACGGATTGGTCGGGGGAGGAAATATAGAAAATTTCAGCGAGATTTTTTCTGGCGCGATTTATGTGTCACAACATCGTTACGTTCTTTAACAAATGGGTCTGTCATTGTGGGAGAAGAGCTAATTTTTCTGTTCTGGGTGAAATCTGTACCGCAGCTGATTTTTGCGTCACAGTTTCTCATCAATTCAAGTTCACGTTCAAATGTAACCCCTATCTTTTCTCATTTTTTTTTAACGATGTGACCGTCACGTGGAATTGCTACAATTTGGTCCGCTACAGAAGCTACATACTTCGCGAATCGCAGGGGTTGTCAATTTCTACGTGCCAATCAACAACATTTTCTCTTCCATTATTTAAATCCACAATATCCCCCCCACCCAATGTCCTTTGCTGGCGTCTGTCTTCTGTGCCATTACTGGTCCAATCAGCCACCCGTCAATGGTACGTTACATTATGGACTTCAATAGAAAAGTCAATCTTGCTTGTTTGGAGCCAAGTCGTCATTATGCTACATAGTTATCATTTCTTAACCAGCATTGAATACAGCGAAACGAGCTTGCGAATTTGTGAATAATACTAGCTTATGTTGAGATGTACGAAATTTTCCACGAACGAGAAGGGGTTCCATGGAGCTCGTGCTCATTGAACGAACACACAATGAGCGTATTAAAGTGAGTAGTAAACAGGCGCGTGATGAGCGAATTCCATACCGGGAGTGCGATCCTTTTGTGAATCTATTTCGGGGCTTTGCGCGGTTGCTAATTGAGCTACAACAGTGCCCATATGGCTTGGGGGGTAAAAGTCCACGCGGCGCAAATTGCAGCTCTGGGTTGAACAATGCACAATTTGCCTCAGTGGCGCTTGCTTTTTGTTTCTGTTTTTTTTTTTTCATTTATGTTTTATCGGCATTAGTTGGTGCCGCATTGAGATCTCCTTGAATGACTGGTGGATTTGTGGTGCGCTTCCTAGAATTTAATCCAACATCGGTAGCCAGTGATAACAGTTAAGATATCAGAACGCCCGATGGCAATCAATCATCCAAGTCGGCGGTGTCAATTAAAAGGGGGAATTTTGCCGTCTGGTCACTTGACGTTAGATTTGATTGGTTTAATTTCGATGGATTACTGTCGAATATGATTGAATGTGACACCTGTACGTGTAGGGTCGACTGTATGCGATACGTATTGTGGAGTTGGAGTTTTCCCTGAATTTCTACAATTTTTGTCAAATATTAACAATGTTACCTGAGCTCGAAAATGTTCAAATCATTTAAATAATATTTTGAGAAGATTCAATAGTTCAAAACTTGCTACAAAACATTTAATCATCTTCATATAAAATTCGAAATCTTCCATAAAAAAATAAAAATTAAAAAGGTTTACATACACAGCTCGAACAAGAAGTGTGAATTTCTGTTCAATATCATGCACATAAATGGAGCGTCACAAAACATAAACATTTATATTACAAATCGTGTAAAGTTCTGCGACATTCCATACATAGTCGGCAATGTTGTATTAAAAAGCTCGACTTTGTTAGAACTATTTTATGCAAGTAGCTGCATCGTGTGGAATGAAATACAATTTCACATGCTCTGATATTTACATCATAATGAAATTTCAGATTTTTTTCTGTGTAGAAGTATCAAAAAGCAATGGAAAAATGAAAATGTTCCATAGAAAAGGCATAAATTATCCATGAATAAATTAACAATTTCCGCAAAAAAAATCATGATTTTAGAACGCAGTGGTGTGAAAAATTCGAAATTTGAATTTGTCATATTTAGAGAGATTGCTGCTTCCTGATTTTTATTTTGTCAATTTTATTTGAATAATTCAAAATGGCACAGTACTAATATCTCCGCTAATGGTACATTGAATCTATCCATTGTTTTTATGCTTGTATGGAAATTTTGGACTATGTACGTTCCTATTTTCTATACCTGCCCAGGTAATCAATATGTGTTAGCATATGCAGTAAATCAACTCGAAATCTGCATGACAGATGCTAAAAGCATTATATTAGCATTATATCAGCATCTTGAATGCTATCTGTTGTAAAGTTGGATTTCAAATGCTATTTAAATGCTTGTAGCCTGTAATAAGCATTTTGAATGCAAAATAGTATTAATGAAGCATTATCATAGCATTTGCAGTAAAGTAGCCGTATATTGGGCCAAAAGTGGCATTTATGTTACATTTAAGGCGGCTTAATTGCTTGATAGACTGCCGTTAAGACGCTTTGGAAATGCTTTTTGGTTACCTGGGTGGTGTCATTTCGAAATATTTAAAAATGAGTGCGTTACGCTAAAGAGAAACTGTATGTCTAAAGCACAACAAAAATTTTACCTTTAAATTTGAATTACGTGCGGCATGAAAATAGTTGAACTTAGGATGAATTAAAGTTCTGTCCAGTTAGAATCCGGAATCACTTATTGTGTTGCAGCGGCACGGAAAGTGTCAGCGGTTTGTTTACCTAGGCGCCCACTTTTTGTGGTATAAACTTCACGGTGTTTCGTGCAGTGAGTCAAAAGTTATTCCAGGTGGAAGCCGAGAGGAGAGAAAAAAATCTGCACACCCACGTTGATAATCCAATCGCAAAAACGTTGAAAATCGCCAAATCAACCGTGTATGATGTACTCAAACGTTTCAGGGAGCGAAAAAGCGTGGATCGAGTGCCTCAAGGTAAGCGTCGTAGTGGAACATATGACCGCAAGCTGAACCGGAAGGTGTTGAGAACCTTCAGAGCAAACCCTGGACTATCAGATAATGAAATCGCACAAAAATACGCTGCTGCTCGCAGTACCGTTCGAAGAATTCGTTTGCGAGCAGGATATCGTTCTTATCGAGCCAGCAAGCAACCAAACAGAACGTTGAAGCAAAGTTTCGTCACCAAAACACGAGCTCGGAAATTTTACCAGCAGGTTTTGACGAAGTACCAAGGATGCCTGCTCATCGACGATGAAACCTACGTCAAAATGGATTTCGGACAGCTTCCTGGCCAAAAATTCTACATGGCGACGGCACGAGGAGATGTTCCTGCGAAGTTTAAGTTTGCTTTTATGGACAAATTTGCCAAAAAAAAAAACTGATGATTTGGCAAGGAATATGCAGCTGCGGAGCAAAGACCAAAGTGTTCGTGACGAATAAGACGATGGACTCGAAGCTGTACAAGGAAGAATGCCTCAAAAACCGCGTACTACCTTTCATTAAAGCCCATAAAGGTCCCGTGAAGTTTTGGCCAGATTTGGCGATTTGCCACTACAGCCGGGAAGTCATCCAGTGGTGCCGCGATAATAACGTAGATTTCATCGATAAAAACATAAATCCACCCAACTGCCCGCAGTTCCGGCCCATCGAGAGATTTTGGGCAATAATGAAGCGGAAGCTTAAGAAAAGTGGAAAAGGGAATGTAACGGAATAACGGAATTTGCTCGCGTTTACTAGTGATAGTTTAAAAAAGTGTTTCAGTTTTTTATTTTATTTTTTAGAAAAAGTGATAAAGTGAAGTGTTAATTTAAATTTTCCTAGTCTTTCAATTAAAATCTTTCTACTAATCGCTCGCAAAAGTATTTAGTGAAGTAATTATTTTTTGTTGAATCTTCCAGGATGTTATTCGATGGAACAAACTGGTTTGTTGATATGGTGTATGTTTTTGCAAGTGTATACGAAAAAACACAGTGCACCTGAGTGATATTTCAAACGTACTAAACGGCTGAGTCAGAGCTAGGCGATACGAAATCACGTTTCGAGGAAGTTCTTGAAGAAGTATTTCAGCAGCTGGATCCTAACGAACTAGATTTGGCTAATTTACTCAAGCAATTTGACGTCTCCTGAGAGGTCGCAGGAGCATTCATCAGTAAGTATTATTGGCATAATCTTGAAAACTTAATATGTATTCAGTTATTTTTGTTTTCAGCAAATAAATATGCGTTGCCGACGCTTCGAACGTAAAGAAATGGAGAAGCTAGCCATACTTATGCCTATACCTATGCCATATTTAGCGGACCGAACTAAATTTATCCATGGATTGAACTAGTAATCTTCAGAGTACAGAGAGATGCGGAAATTCAATCCGACGGTTTGGCAACGGTGTTCGTTTTGTTTACAAAGGCTGCCAACACTTCCGCAGAGTAATATGTTGCCAATGAGGTCTATACAGGTGGAGACGAAGTGGTTAAGTTGTATTAGTGTAATGCAAAATACTGTAATTGTGTTCGTGAGATGATGCACAGCCTGTTTTTTTGTAAACATGAGTGACGTAGATCTCCAAAAACATCAATTTACAATAGCAGCAAATCACAAGGTGGAATGTTTATTTTCGGTAATTGGTGTAGTTTTTAAATGGTTTCGGCTGAAAAAATGCCTTCTTGTGCACTAAAAGGATGCGGACAAACACTAAACTTGCTTTGTTATCATTCGCTTGTTTTTGGAGTTTTACGTCACTACACGAAATCATGGATTGTTTACTCATTTTTCGTTACTAATACTGACAAACACCATGCTCTTCGCCACCTGTATAGACCTCATTGATATGTTGCAGCTTTGTTGTTGTTCCCATTGTTGTTTACATTTATAACGTACAAGTGATTTATTATGAGTATATACATGTAAAATTATCCACTATGAAGTGTATTACAAAGTTTTGCACTAACCACGGAGGTGTTAAATCATTGAATCATCGCATATCTCTGTACTCTGAGGATTACTAGGTGATTCCTAATGTTGACTTCAGACTTATTTAACGGCTGACTGGAGCAGAATTCTCTTAAAAATACTGACGTTGGACACTGTGTCAGAGCAGAAACATAGCTATAATCTTCGGTATCTTGCCAACACGGCACCAGTGAAGGGAATCGACTAAAGTGAAAAATGGCCTACTGTACAAATTCCGCCAAAATTTCATCTCAGCATCACGAGAATAATAAAATATTACATTATTTTATTAACACCGCGAGTTCTGTAGAATACGCAAGTTTTATTTTTGATTTTGAAGCGTAATAAATACAAACCATTTATTTTAACTCCATTGCAATACTTAGCAATCGAAACATTTCAGCAAAAAGAAAACGTCTAGACAAAATAGTCAAAAGGTCGAAAGTCAAATGTGTAAACAATGACCTCTAGCGTATTTTTCTGGGATCTGCTTGCTCACACAAACGAAATAGCACCAGAAACAGGGAGTTATTACCTTCCCGTCGGTAGTGGATATAAACGTTAGCAACATGGCATTTCCAGGAAATTTACATTTTAAGTCATTGTTTACAATTGTTACTTTCGACCTTTTGACGATTTTGTCTAGACATGCTCGTTTGGCTCAGATTTTGACAGTTCTCGCTGCTCGATTGCCTCAAGATGGCTGCTTCCGCATCTCTCTGTACTCTGAGGATTACTAGATTGAATCAGTGGCGCTGTAGTCAGGTTATTTGTCAGGTTGAATTTAAATTGAATTATGATTGATGAATAAAAGTTAATATGTAATAAAACTCAAAATCCAAGCTGTACGTTTTTATCAGATTAACATTCATGTTTTTTAAAACAACTAACATGCAATTGTCATTTCAACAAAGCAGATGGTTGAGTCGACAAATAGAATTGTTAATCCAACCAAAATGATTGTTGATAGGACAAACATGTTGAGATGTATCTGTAACTATCATAAGGTCTGTATCCACGTTAATCCGGACACCTTCAAATCATTGTAACTTTTGAAATATTGCACGTAGGAATGAAAAATTTCACTGTGGTATAGCTGAGAGTCTTTGATGAAAAAGACTATGATTGATGTTTACATTTCATGTTTAGTATTCAAGATGGCGACGAAAGAAAAACAAGTGCGCGAGTGAATTTTGTACGGGCGTACGGCAAATCCTGACTTGTCAATACGGGACCTTGCAAAAACATTGGATTTGCCTAAATCCACTGTTCACGATGCGCTCAAATCATTTTCGGAACGTTTGACGGTGGAGAGGAAACCGAGAAGTGACAAAAATATTGGACGCGCTGATCCTGTCATGGACCGAAAGGTGAAAAGGATATTAACGAAAAACCCAAATCTCTCCATTCGAACGGTGGCTTGTAAAATAGGGATGTCGCCTGTCGCTGGTTTTGTCCAAAAATCAAAACAACGTTTGGGACTTAAGTCGTATAAAGTAAAAACAGTTCCAAATCGCAACGACAAACAGAACTTGGCAGCAAAATCACGGGCTCGACGTTTGTACTGCGAATATTTGACGAAGTTTTCATGCGTTGTTATGGACGATGAAACTTATGTCCTGGAGGATTTCAAGCAGCTTCCAGGGCTGGCTTTTTATTCTGGTATGGCCAGAAATGCTACAGCTGAGCATTTTAGAACGAAGAAGGCATCGAAATTTCCCCAAAAATACCTTGTGTGGCAAGCAATTTGCACGTGTGGCAAAAAGAGTAAATCTTTCGTCACTACATGCACAATCAACAAGGAGATCTATCAGAAAGATTGTCTGCAGAAGCGATTGCTACCCTTCATCAAAAGTCACAAAGAAAAACCTTTGATCTGGCCCGATTTGACATCATTCCACTATGCTAAAACTGTGATGGAGTGATTCCAAGCAAATCAAGTGAACATTGTACCAAAAACCTCAAACCCGCCAAATTGCCCAGAGCTACGACCAATCGAGAGATATTGGGCTCTGATGAAGCGGAAGCTTTCTGGAAAGAAGCAACAAACCCCACCCCCACCACCCAACAACACTTCCCCCACCCACCCACAACAACAAAAAAATATTTTTTCCCAACACAACAAAAAAAAAAAAAATTTATTTATTCAAATCTTCAAACCCCCTTTCCCCTTCCCCGGGTATTCCCTCCTACCCCCACCACAGAGAACAGACATCCAAGTCAAATTCAAAAAGTGTGTAAGAAATTTAACTGCCATTTCATAATCATTGTAACTGGCAATACTGTGGTGGCGCTGCCATCGCCACCTATTCACATCACCGACCGTCGCGCATCTTAGTAGCCCAAATGTCAAAAAATTTCATTAGCAAAACATTGTTTATCGGAAACGACATGGGCCGTAAGTGTGAATTTTATTGGTGTGCAAATAGGCAAGGTATTACCCGGGGAAAATCTTTTTACAGTTTTCCCAAGGATGCAGATTTGTAAGTACCACATTCAATTTTGTGAATTCACTCCTAATGCTCCTGAAAAATCATTTTAGATGCAGCCGCTGGGTATCTTGCTGCGAGTCGCCCGAACTGCAGAAAATTTTGTCCTTGCAGGGAGTTCAAGCTTTCACGGTAAAAAAATATGCTCCGACCACTTCTCTCCTGAAGATTTTCGAGTTCCTGGTAGAACGGATGTGGGGTAAGTACTGACAATTATGCCGGGATTCATAAAAATTAAATTATTGTCTAAATAGGCTTTTGTCCGGTTGCATTCCCCGCGGCAGTGGTCATTGGAGCAACGATCGAAACAACAACCCTCTGAAAGCGTATTTAGATGCTAAGTGCAATACTGTACTGCAATACGATCTGCCAGAAATAGAGTTCATTGAAAATGATTCTGATTTCTTGGAATGGCTGGAAATAACTTCGAACCCACATGCGAGACATGAGCGCCAAGCAGACGAATCCGTCGTTTTAACTGAGCCTGCAAAATGTGTTGAGGAAGAAGATCATGGGTATGTAATTACGAAAAGTGGGTGAAAATGTTTCTGTTTTCAAGAAAATATTAATTTCAGGCAATCGATTACAACTTGTGCTATGCACACGGAAAATGTAACCACAGTTCACCCCTCCGTGAATTCCACTGGGAATGTTTCATCCAGTTTTGATGCAAATGCATACCACTTTTGTTCAACTGATGACAGCGTGTTGACTGATTTCAACACATTCATTCAAAGATTTTTGGGAGAGGTGCGGTTCCAGCACAAAATTGCTTTGAAAAATAAACGTGGCAATAAACGGAACCGAAAAGCATTCCGCATGAATTTATCTGTAAATAAATGATACATATATAAATAGAATAAAACAACGTATTTAATGACCTACCAGATAATTTTGCATCATTTATTTTAAAACAGGTTAACTGACATTGATAAATGGATAAGGTTTTACTTGATTAACTGCAATTTGTTACTGGTATTCCACTGGAAAGTTCGGACTCACTTTAAATTTTCTTCATCAACTGAAAAGTTTTGACACTTTAATTCCTCTGTGCTTCAGCGTGCGCTCAACGAATTTTGTTCATGGTTGGGTACTGTTCAATCAATCAGTAAATTATATCTCATTTTTTCATTTAAACTGTTTCTATCTAGCCAGAAAAAAAAAGTAAGATCAATTTTCAAGATAATCCGCTAGTTTTCTCCATAAAGCGATTTGTTTTTTGTGTTAAACCAATGAGGAACAATTTTTATTCAATTTTTAGTCAGCATTACTCAAATATGAGTAAGGTTCATTGGTCGTGCGTAAAGCAGTAAGGTGCGAGAAATAAACAAACATGGTTGCCGTGATCAAATAACAAGTGGCAACAACCCGAGAGATGGCAGTAGTGTTTCAACGTATTTTAATTTGAATCCTTACACAAGTTTTATCTAGTTTTAGTTCTAGCTTAGATTTCTGTTCTCTGTGCTCCAAACCCCCCCCCTTTATCACCCCCAAAAATTTTTTTAACAACAAAAATAATAAATTCACCCCCCCCCCCACCCTTTTTTCCCACCTTTCAAAATACGTCTTTTTTTTAACCAAAGGGAAGAAGATTCAAACCTTAAATTCTTGAAACCCTCAGCACTTTCACGCAAACTAGGACCACCAGCACAAGGAATAACATTTCCCTAACATATGCTGGTGACGCTACACAGAAAAAAGAAATCTGAATTTTCATTATGATGTGAATATCAGAGCATGTGAAATTGTATTTCAGTCCACATGAGGTAGCTTCTTGCATGAAATAGTTTCAACAAGGACGAGCTTTTGCATACAGCATTATCGACTATGTATCGAATGCCCCTGAACTTTACACGATTTATAATCTGAAAGTGTATGTTATGTGACGCTCCGTTTATGTGCATGATATTGAACACACATTCACACTATTTTTTTCAATCTGTGTAGTTTCCGTGAGGGACTGGGAGGTTTGAGAAATTTACGTTTGAATCTATCTTCCCTTCTCTGTTTACAAAATCAGATACGTAGTTTTGAATAAGTTGTCGAGAATTCAAAATTAACAATAGATAATTGTACTTAATGTGTTAACCTCAACTTTTTGACAGTTCAGGGAGCTTGTTTACAAGATGATAGGATTCGAACCGCTCAAGCGACATTTTTTATTGTCTTTCATCCTAATTCTGTACGACGAGATTCAGGAAATGATGTATAAATAAGCACTGGAGTCTGTTTTACGGGTATTTTACTTCAATCGTAATAAGTTTAGAGTACACAATCTTAAACCGATCTTACTGGAAATATTATGAGTTCGCGTTAACAAGCTCCCTGAACTGTCGAAACTGCATTGATGAGGCCATCGTGCAATGATCTATAGCGTAACGACTGTTCCAGAAAGTATAAGCACACCTTATTTTAACGGTCACTTTGAATATAATGAAATATTTCAACATGTTTTGGCTGCGTCCTTTTGTTTGCACATTTCTGAATGACATAGCATCAAAAAAGTGCTCAGTGTTGTGTTACCTATCAAAATGCGCGGTCTTACTCCGGAACAACGAAAAAGTATCGTGCACAAATGGTGCACTGTGAGCGGACTCTCCTTGAGAAAATTGGCCAAGGAAGAGGGTGTAAGCGTCGGAGCGGTACGATCTGCGATTCAAAAATATAGAGAACAGTGTACGTTTGAAGATGCGCCGAAGAGTGGTCGGAAATCCGGTCCTGTTAGTCCGGATATCGATAAAAAGATCAGGGATGCCTACAGGCGAAAACTAGCGACTTCCGTTCGGGATGTTGCGAAAAAACTAGGGACCTCGTCGAGTAACGTCAAGCGTGCCAAAGAAAGACTTGGGCTAAAAACATACCGGAAGCAGAATAAAACCCAAAAGGAACCCAAAACAGGCCGCGTCCGTGAAACCACGGGCCCGCAAACTCTACGATTCGTTATTGTGTAGAAATTCTGGGTGTATAATAATGGACGATGAAACGTATGTGAAACTAGATTACAAAACGCTTTCCGGACCAAAATTCTATACTGTAAGCGAAGACAAAGACATCCCCGAAAAGGAGAAGGCAATTTTGTAAGAAGGTTATGGTTTGGCAGGCAATATGCGAGTGTGGTAAAACATCTAGTCCGTACTATTTCTATTTTCAGCTTATCTAGTCCGTACATCACAACGGAGACGATGAACACTCAAAAATACGTTGAGGAATATCTCCAGAAGCGATTATTGCCGATGATCAGGCAGCACGAAGGTCAAGTAGTGTTTTGGCCTGATTTTGTGTCATTCATTACGCAAAGGACACTTTAGAATGGTACAAAAGTCAAAATGTATGTTTCGTGCCGAAAGACATGAATCCGCCGAACTGCCCGGAGGCACGGCCAATCGAGACTTTTTGGGCTTTAGCCAAAGCAAAGCTTCGAAAATTCTTAAAGCCAGTGGACGACATCCAAAAATTTTAAAAAGATTGGTCACAAGTGGTAAAAATGGTTGGAAGTACCACCGGGCAGAAGCTAATGGGTCATGTTCGAGGAAAAGTTCGGAGTCTTGGCTATGATTAAATATTTTGATTAAACGAGACTAAAATATCATATAAAACACAAATACAAATATGATTTGCCAAATAAAATTATTAAAACTAAAAAAAACATGACTTTTTTGTTATTTTGAAAGTGTGCTTATACCTTCTGGAACAGTCTATAATAAGTTCATCCCTCAGGAATTATGACAGCTTTCGTTTCAAAACTAGATTCAAAGCTAGACTTGAATTGAGTTTATTGTATACACCTACAGTCGATAAATTAGATTGAGTTATCAGTTTTAGGAATTTAGCTCATGTTTGTAAAACAAATGATTCGTAATTTCGTGTCTTGCTATTGCGGCGGAAAAGTAGTTTTTGATTTTATGAATATTGTTCATGGTGTATATTTAAAACACATAATATTCATGAAATCATGACCTGTTTTTCTCATTTTGAAGAACAGATTGTTTTCCGTGTGTGTACCATGAAAATTAATATAATATTAATTGTAGTGTTTTTTATTTTAAGTTCCACAGTGGTGTCTTCAGCTAATTCTCCATCTTGGTGATGGTTTAGAGAATATGAATTGAAAGTTGCCTACGTTGAAAAATAATTGATTTCTCTGAGTCAAACAAACCCATCCAAAGGCCTGGCTTTTTTCATCATTTATCGTCATCGTATGCCCCCCTGAAAACACCTCAGCTGGTCGCTTTGGAATCAAGACTACTTAAACCCGAACAACACTTGCCGGCTTTCTCAAGAATGCAGGTCACTGGTTCTGATTTGTGCAACTACTAGTTGCTGATTCAGCACATTGTAATTGCTTCGGTGGAAAACATTCCCACCCGCTCGGTAACCTGTTTTCCCTTTGTTGCATTCACATGCAAGTCTAATGGGTCACCATGTCGTAGCCGGGTCCAGTTTATTTTTTTATATTTTCTGCGTGGTAACGCTCCCATTTAAATACTCTGGGATCAGTTGTGCCCGTACATGGGCAGTTGTGCATTTTTTCTTTCTTAAATCAATTAAAAACAAGTTGCTCAAGGTTGAATCAAAACACAAACAGCTTTTCAACGTCGAGCGTAGCGTTATACTGGGATCAAAGTCAGCTGTTGCTGAATTGAAGGTGGATATTCCTGCAACTCCAATGACTTGTGATTGATGCGCATTAGGTTTGTTGTTTGATGCTTCCATGTAATCAATTGTAAACAAAATTATATTTACAACATTCCGTAAAGATAGCGACAGAACTGATTTTGATTTTCTAATTATAGCACTTTCCTATGTCATTCATTGCGTGATGTTCAAGGTTAAATTCGACTCAACATGTTTATGCTTAACGAATGACCGCGCCTTCTGGCATAAACAAATGTGGTGTGTAATGTTTGACGGAAGAAGTAATGTCTCCGCAGATAAGGGGCTCGACTAATCCAGTTTCCAGTTGATGGAACTGCCCGCAAGTGGGAATGAATACGTTCCCTCCGGATCTACGAGGAACCATCGTAGAAATGCATTTGACGTGAAAGATGCGAAAAACCCAAAGTCACCCCCACAAACGGCGCGCACAATGTGTGACACATAAATCGTGGTGAAAAAATCGTCGCAATTCTCATTTTTCAGTTCTGCCAAAATGGTTCACTGCCATTCTTCGGACGTTGCTACCAATTCTACCGGCTTCTTCTTATCAACACACTGATGTCCACCGATTTTTTCCTGCGTGGTTACGCGCAGAGATTTTCCTTTTTTTTATTTTTACACTCTCGGTGTCACGCCGACGGTTACCGATATAGAAATTGTGTTAAAATTCGCGGCACTTTTTCTTGGACAGCGAATTTTTGCTTTCTGGCGAGATTCTGGATGATTTTCACTCACTATCACCAACCGACCGAATGGGAATTCCTCTAATCTAAACTGGTGCCGTTGGTCACTTTAACCATCTAGCTGTGCACTCGATCGCAAAGAAGAAAACAAAAATCATTGCTTATTGACAACTTGACAAAGGAGATGGAATCTTCCAAGAGCACTTTTACGAGCCCTTCCGAGAGCATGGAGATCCTTTTCGCTCCTCGTTCACTACAAGTCATGCACCGAAAACAGTTAACCAGTCGAACTAATGGTCGGGAAAATCCTTGCTTTTCTTTATGATTTTGCTGGAGACGACGATTCGCTCTCTTTCTCACTCCACGAATGAACCACCCCCTCCGCAAAGGCAAGGATTCTTTCACGTCCAACCACGCGTTGCACTTTTCTCCAACGAAAAAAAAAACCTTTTCCTACTTTTTCCTCCTCGTAATTTTCTCCACCAAGTAATTGATTCGACGGATTAGTAAAACAGAAAAAAAAAATTAACACTGGAAGGACTTAATGATTGTGGAAGAAGGCACATGCGTACCGACCGACCGTTGTCAGTAGACTGAACTTGGAGAGGTCAGAAATTTTGTGTTTTAAAAAATCATCACAAAAACATCCACAGGCAGAACAACGTCAAGCTCAAGCCGGCCACCCCCCAGGCCCGCTCGTCCGCCCACTCGTCCGACCGTGTGGAGATAGGCGCGCCGGACGTACACAGACACACGTACTATGACAGAAACGCGAGCAACTAAAGTGAGCGAGTAGAGCGCTCTACTACTGGCCCGAAGGAGTGCAAGATCGCAGCAACAGTTGCGTTTGTCCGAATATAAATGTGGAATTATTGTAATCCTGTGTCTACTAGATAGGTAGATAACTATCGCATGGCTCGCTCTCGGCCGGAGCTTTTCGTAGCCATGTGTGCCGGCTCTCGTTGCCATCAATTACCAACCCAGTTGGGGGTTGGCCGGGTGTGTTTTCGAGAGGGGTCGGTTCAATTCAGTGGCGATTGAAATGGGGAAAAGCTTTCACGGCCAGTTCGGTGTGACTGTGACAATGAAGACCGGCAGAGAGGCAGTTTTGTCTCTTATGGTTGGATTGTGATTTGTGCACTTTGCGGCAAACGGTCGGATTTGCCGTTGGAAATTATCGGTGGCTGACGATTGAGATGCCGCCGTGTCGTTGGCGAGAGCGAGCAGGGATTCGGTAGGGTTTTATGCTTTGGATTGTGGCGGGGTGGAACAAACTGATTCTGAGAATTTAATACTTTAATACAGTTTGATACTGGTGAATCGTTGATTATCGTGGCATCAATAGAAATTACAGCTGCTGTCACTCAGATGTTTATTTTACTTCACTCTCAGTGATAAAAGTTTTCCCATTTCGTTCCTCTAGTAGTTTGCAATAGTAGATTAACGTGTTATTAATGTGAATTATTCATTTCTGATTATTGATTTATTCACCAAAAACTTCAATTTAAGGTTTCACGAGTAAGGGCAATCCAAGTTGGACCCATCAAACTCAGTTGTTCTAACTCGTGGTTTAATAAACAGATGCAGGACCGAACGCAGAAAAAATAATCAGCTTATGTCCGGACCAATCAGCACTTCCATTATTTATGTATTGAGTTTGCTTCCTTTAGATAAGTACATAGGGTAAAGGGCTTTTTCGGCCTGTGTATCAAATATGTTGTAAATTCACCAACAATCGACAAAATCATGTTGGCATTCTGTTGATAGATTGATTCTGAAGCAGTTAAGATTTTATTCATCAATTTATAGATATAAGGAATGTATCGAAAAGAAGCTATCTACGTACATTTACGTTGTACACTAGCCTGGGACAAAGTTAGAATTCCAGTTGCCTTATGATATTTGAAGCCCTTTGGACCCTTTAATAACTGTGCAAAATTTCAGCTCGATCGGTGAAACTATATTTTAACGCCCGTGGTTTTAATTTTATGTAGGATTTTCCATTGGGAAACTTATTTTTACAGATAAAAATCTGGCAAGGTGACCATTTGTCCTTGAAAAATAAATCAATCCAATCACTTCCTGGGAAATTTTTTAAGGAAACTTTTTTTCCAAGAACGCAAAGTGATCCAACGCTTGTGGAAAAAGTTATTGAGCTGAAACTGATTGCTATTCAAACCAACGGCTCATTGGATTGTTTTTCCTAGCAGCACTGCCACCTGCAACCTATGCAAAGCAACCACGTTGTGTGTTGTTCATGTTCACTCAGCATGGAGGAACTGTGCTGCTAGAAAAAACAGTCCAATGAGCCATTCGTTTGGATAGCTATCAGTTTTTCGTAGACAACTTTTTCCATAAGCATCGGATGGATGAAAAGCATTTCTTTGTAATATTTCCCAGCGAGTAGAGCGATTGAATTATCTTTAGAGGACAACGGATCATCTCGCCAGATTTTTCTTTGGAAAGGTAAGTTTTCCCATGGAAAATACTATGGAAAATTAAAACCGCGGGCGCTAAAATATAGTTTCACCGATCGAGCTGAAATTTTGCACAGTTATTATACAATCCGAAAGGCTCCCAAAAATCATTGGGGAACGAAAATATTTTTGTTTCATACATCCGTGTCCCAGGCTATTGTACACGTGTATTTGCAATGGTTTTAATGTGTTCATCATAGCATGCTGTGCATTTGACTGTCATCTTTCGTTTGTTTACTTGTTTGCACGGTTTAAGTTCTTCGTTTTCAAAATGTCGCGCGTTGAAAAAGACGTGAAAATTAAGGTTTTGGACACATGGCTACGTGAAAGGGGTGTAACTATGCGACAACTGGCGAAGCGCTTTGGAATTCTTCACGCGAGTGTAAAATCCATCATAACCAAGTTTGGAAAACTCTGTTCTTTGGATGAACTGGCAGTAAACCCGGATCTTCCAATCCTAAACTGGATCAGAACGTGATAGCTCTTATTCGGATGAACTATTCAATGTCCATACGTGATTTGGCCAATACATACAGCAGGAACCAGCGTCGGAATGATTCAACGTATCAAAAAACGGAACAACCTGAAGACCTGCAAGAAGCAGAAAATTGCCAAATAAAGTACATAATCAATCAGTACAGAATCAACGCCTAGCAACAAGGGCCCGGCAATTGTATTTGCGAGTTTTGCAGCGATCGGATGCATGTATTTTGATAGTTGACTAGACCCATGTCAAAGAGGACTCAAAAACCCTTCCAGGTGCACAATAAGGTCTGTATCCGCAATAATCCGGACACCTCAAAACATGAATAAAACATAAATTTCGCATTATATTTCCGTCGTAGTTGTTTATTTCAGATTCATGGGATGTGTTTTAACAATTCGTGAAGACAAAACATAATTATTCGTTATTGCATAAAATTTTCGAACTTTGCGCTTAACTCCGTCCATTAGGGTTTGTACAGACTCTTCAGAAATCGTAGAAGCCGTCTTTGTCCAAATTTGCTGGAAGTGTTTGATGTCTTTGAATCCTTGCTTCTTTCCAGAAAGCTTCCGCTTCATCAAGGCCCAATATCTCTCGATTGGTCGTAGCTCTGGGCAATTTGGCGGGTTTGAGGTTTTTGGTACAATGTTCACTTGATTTGCTTGGTACCACTCCATCACAGTTTTAGCATAGTGGCATGATGCCAAATCGGGCCAGAACAAATATTTTTCTTTGTGACTTTTGATGAAGGGTAGCAACCCAGTAAACACAAGATCGCATATAATAACGGATATGAGTATAACGTGGTGGCGATATGCGTACATTTAGCATGGAGTTAAATGAACGAAAGAACGTATATCGCCTCCACGTTGTACTCTTATGCGCTATCATATGCGATTCTGTGTTGACTGGGAATCGCTTCTGCAGACACTCTTTCTGATAGATCTCCTTGTTGATTGTTCCTGTAGTGAAGAAAGATTTACTCTTTTTGCCACACGTGCAAATTTCTTGCCACACAAGGTATTTTTTTGGGAAATTTCGATGCCTTCTTCGTTCTTAAATGCTCAGTTGTAGCATTTCTAGCCATAGCAGAATAAAAAGCCAGCCCTGGAAGCTGCTTGAAATCCTCCAGGACATAAGTTTCATCGTCCATAACAACGCATGAAAACTTCGTCAAATATTCGCAGTACAAACGTCGAGCCCGTGATTTTGCTGCCAAGTTCTGTTAGTCGTTGAGATTTAGAACTGGTTTTACTTTATACGACTTAAGTCCCAAACGTTGTTTTGATTTTTGGACAAAACCAGGCGACAACCCTATTTTACGAGCCACCGTTCGAATGGAGAGATTTGGGTTTTTTGTTAATATCCTTTTCACCTTTCGGTCCATGACAGGATCAGCGCATCCAATGTTTTTGTCACTTCTCGGTTTCCTCTCCACCGTCAAACGTTCCGAAAATGATTTGAGCACATCTTGAACAGTGGATTTAGGCAAATCCAATGTTTTTGCAAGGTCCCGTATTGACTATCTATCGATCTGAGTATCTGCTGAAGAGGTTGCTGCCTTTATGTCAGAAGCACAGTACCCTTCCCCTGTTTTGGCCGGATTTTGCGTCGGCCCATTGCGCCAAAACAACTCTCAATTGAAAAAAAGGGTATAGATGGCGTTGAGAAAGACATTAATCCGCCAAATTGCCCTCAGCTTCGGCCCATGGAATACTATTGGGCGATTGTTAAGAGGGTCTTCAAAAAGACTGGTAAAGAAGCTGAGTATATGCAGGAGTTCAAAATAATTTGGGCTAAGGTGTCCAAAAAATGTGATGCAACACTTGTCCGGAACTTGATGAAAAGTGTTCCATCAAAAATTCGCAAATTTGTGAAAGGATAATAAAGGGTGTTCCGATCAAAATTTGGTCAAACAGTAATGTGTGTGAGTTGCTCAAAGTTGTTATTAATAAGTCAAATTCTTTTTCCTTTTCAAGTTTAGTTAATACAGAATACAGGAGAAATATTCAGCCAAGCTTCCTTTTTAACAAATGCGAATTGCGGGGTCTTTCGTTCAACACCCGCCATAAGATTTTGTACAGTCTCCTTGTCCACTTTATTCGCCGCAGAATGCCTGTTTGCCTTGAACTGTTTCTCGCTCACAACAGCTCTTTGAGCCTTCTTACGGTTCCGCTTGACGATGGCCCAATATTGTTCGATTGGGAGGAGCTCTGGCGTGTTGGGAGGGTTCTTGTCCTTGGGCACCACTTGAACGTTGCTGGCAACATACCACTCCACGGCCTTTTTTCCGTAATGGCAAAATACCAAATCCGGCCAAAATAGAACGGAACAATTGTGTCGCTTCAGGAAAGGCAGTAGATGTTTTGGTAGGCACTCGCTCAGATGAATTTCCGGGTTGACGGTTCCGGTCGCAATGTAAACGGCCTGCCACACCAGATATTTCTTCGCGAACTTTGACAGTTTAATGTGTTGAAAATATCTGCCACCTTTCCCCGTCCGGTAAAATTCCAGTCCAGGAAGCTGTTTAAAGTCTGCATTGACGTAGGTTTCATCGTCCTGTACCACGCAATCAAACTTCGTCAGCATTGTCGTGTACAATTTTCGCGATCGTGCTTTGGCCGACATGTTTTGTTTATCGTCGCGATTTGGAGTCACCACTTTCTTGTAAGTCGACAGTCCAGCTCGTTTTTGACTCTTTCCACGGTTGAAGGCGCCACTCCCAGCTTCTTTGCGACATCTTGGACGAGAGGTTGGGGATTCGCTCGAAACAGCGGGCAACTCTTGTTGTCGTCGCTGTGACCTCCGGCTTTCGATTTCACCCCGATCCAACTCTCCTGGCTGTCGACAAACGTTCACCGAACACAGTTGATTTAGCCACATTCAACAATTTCGCCAACTTGGCGTGAAAGTAGTTTGGATTTTCCCCGAGCAGAACACAAAAGCATATGAATACCTAATTTTGATCTTGATAACTGGCCTTGGTATTAAAGAGCTCAGATTAAGAGGTAAAATACCTAAGCAAAATACCTAAGAATTGCAAGCAAAATGTCTCTAGAATAACTAAACTTGATATTCCGGATACCTGGGTAAGTATCTGGCCACCTTAGAGGTATTATTTTGGTATTGTCTTACCTCAATTCGGTATTCGCATGACATTGTGGAAACAATTTGATGGTATTATCCTCAGGTATTTTACCTCTTAATCTGAGCTCATAAATACCAAGGCCAGTTATCAAGTTATTCGCTTCTGCTCGGGTCGCCATGCACGTGCAAAATTTTGATGCGTTGCTTCTCTTCCTTCGACGACATTTTTATAACTGTAGTGCTAATCTTAAAATCAAAATAGAGGCATGATGCTACACGCACAAATCTTCAAAATGAGGGGTGTGCAAAATTTGTTCATGCACGATGAAAGGAAATTCGGCAAGTTTAAGTCGACCCAATTTTGATCGAAACACTCTTTATTAATTTAATCCAGTCTTCACAATGTTCAAGTTCAACCCCGTACAATAAAGAATCATCATTTGTTTGAATAAAACATAATTTTTTTTACTATTTGAAGGAAAAATATGTGGATAACATATTTTTGATACTGTCTCTTGAGTTCTCATAGAAACATGAACAATAAGTTCACATCAAAGTTTAATATATTTTTCAAATGGCTTGGTTATATATTATTAACGGTAACATGTTTTTCAAATGACTTATAAAACCAAAACCGCAGTTATACAATATCTATTTAG
Organism: Aedes koreicus; assembly: GCA_024533555.2. Classification (NCBI taxonomy): domain Eukaryota; kingdom Metazoa; phylum Arthropoda; class Insecta; order Diptera; family Culicidae; genus Aedes; species Aedes koreicus. The sequence goes on along the minus strand of JAHHFK020006045.1, from coordinate 157,243 downwards.
TAGAAATTCTAAAGTTTTGGAATGGAATGGCCGATTGATAATATGTGCAACTTATCGAGGTGTTTAATTTTAATTTTTGTTATTTATTTTGTTATTTTTTTTAATGTAAATTTACTCTGAAATATCTCATTATAAGTCGTCATCTTATATTTGCGTTATTTTAAATAGTTCAATGTTGAAAATCAATAGTTTTCATTATTGGAATCGACGCGTAGAAATATTTCCGAACGATTGGAGCAAACATTTAGGAAATGTTTGGAGAAACGACTGAGAAATTGACTTAGTGCACTTAGTGCAAAAGTGCGTTTCTTGGCTTATGATTAACGAAAATAAGATTTTTTTTTATATGCTTCTCAGAGAAAACATGAAGAAATGGTTCATGAAACCATAATAAAAATTTCCTCCAAAAAATGTTTTTATCTTTATTTTTAATCGGGATATCGGAGTATTTCTGGGACACCCTTTCAATAGAAAGTGCCTATCATTGTGTGGTTTATATCTTTCTCTGTTAACCATATTTTCAAAATGTAAACCTCACAATTTTGGGTTGTCAGAGCGTGAAGTTTTTCGCACGCTCTGGCGACCCAAAACTGTGAGGTCTAAATTTCTAAAATATGGTTAACAGAGTAAGATACAGTCCATGTTGCCAGTTATTTCATGTGCCATTGACTCCGCACCTCGAGTACACCGTTTTCCCTACCTTAGGCTATCTAAAGCCTGTCCACGTTAAGTTTCGGACACTTTCCTTCCAGTGTAGATTTTAAATTATTTCACGGATCGCTGAAACGTTTCATTTATATGACTCTCCATTTTATTTCGTGGCACAACAAGTTTACATTCTTGTTACATTCAGTAAAATGGCGTCGAATCAAGTGGAAGTGCGCAAACGCATTTTGTACAAACAGCAGCAAAATCCGAATTTATCGGTACGCGATCTTGTCAAGACACTAAAACTACCGAAAAGTACCGTGTTTTGGTTTGCAAATCATTTGACCAGCGCTTGACTGTGGATCGGAAGGTTGGATGTGGAACAAATCGAAAAAAGTGGTAGCCATTGTTGAGAAAAATTCCAATCTTTCTGTGCGAAATGTGGCTCGCAAAGTTGGGAAGTCAAAATCATACGTAAAAAAAGTGAAGCAGAGGCAAAGATTGAAGGCGTACAAAGTGAAAAAGGTGCCCAACTGTGATGACAAGCAAAATTTCACTGCAAAAAGTCGTGCTAAGGAGCTTTACACCCATTTTTTGCACAAATTTTCTTGTTTCATAATGGACGACGAAACACTCGAAGACTTTAAACAGCTTCCGGGTCTGGCTTTTTATACCGCAATGCAAAGGAACGCCGTAGCCGATCATTTTTGGACAAAGAAGATATCCAAATTCCCGAAGAAGTATTTGATTCGGCAGGCCATATGTAGTTGTAGTCGAAAATCTAAAAGTTTCTTCTCTACTGGCACTACCAATAAGGATGTGCACGAGAAAGAATCTTTGCAAAAGCGGTTGCTACCGTTTATCCAAAGTCACGACTCTCTAGCTCTGCTTCGGCGTGATTTGGCCTCTTATCACTATGTGAAGTCCGTCCTGGAAAGATATAAGACACAAGATGACAAGCGCGCCCAAAACACCCACCCCACCCCACCCTCCCGAACTTTGCCCAATAGAGAAATACTGGGCTCTAGTTAAGCGGAAAATCTCCGAAGCTAAGGTCCGGACACCTTCAAATCATTGTAACTTTTGAAATATTGCACGTGAAAAATGAAAAATGTCACTGTGGTATAGCTGAGAGTCTATGCTGAAAAAGACTATGATTGATGTTAACATTTCATGTTTAGTATTCAAGATGGCGACGAAAGAAAAACCAGTGCGCGAGCGAATTTTGTACGGGCGTATGGCAAATCCTGACTTGTCAATACGGGACCTTGCAAAAACATTAGATTTGCCTAAATCCACTGTTCACGATGTGCTCAAATCATTTTCGGAACGTTTGACGGTGGAGAGGAAACCGAGAAGTGACAGAAACATTGGACGCGCTGATCCTGTCATGGACCGAAAGGTGAAAAGGATATTAACGAAAAACTCAAATCTCTCCATTCGAACGGTGGCTCGTAAAATAGGGATGTCGCCTGGTTGTGTCCAAAAATCAAAACAACTTTTGGGACTCAAGTCGTATAAAGTAAAAACAGTTCCAAATCTCAATGACAAACAGAACTTGGCAGCAAAATCACGGGCTCGACGTTTGTACTGCGAATATTTGACGAAGTTTTCATGCGTTGTTATGAACGATGAAACTTATGTCATGGAGGATTTCAAGCAGCTTCCAGGGCTGGCTTTTTATTCTGCTATGGCCAGAAAAGCTACAGCTGAGCATTTCAGAACGAAGAAGGCATCGAAATTTCCCAAAAAATACCTTGTGTGGCAAGAAATTTGCTCGTGTGGCAAAAAGAGTAAATCTTTCGTCACTACAGGAACAATCAACAAGGAGATCTATCAGAGAGAGTGTCTGCAGATTGCTACCCTTCATCAAAAGTCACAAAGAAAAACCTTTGTTCTGGCCCGATTTGGTATCAAGCCACTATGCTAAAACTGTGATGGAGTGGTACCAAGCAAATCAAGTGAACATTGTACCAAAAACCTCAAACCCGCCAAATTGCCCAGAGCTACGACCAATCGAGAGATATTGGGCTCTGATGAAGTGGAAGCTTTCTGGAAAGAAGCAAGGAATCAATGAAATCAAACACTTCCAGCAAATTTGAACAAAGACGGCTTCTACGATTTCTGAAGAGTCTGTACAAACTCTAATGGACGGAGTTAAGCGCAAAGTTCGAAAATTTTATGCAAATACCGAATAACTATGTTTTGTCTTCACGAATTGTTAAAACACATCCCATGATTTTGAAATAAACAACTACGACGGAAATATAATGCGAAATTTATGTTTTATTCATGTTTTGAGGTGTCCGGATTATTGCGGATACAGACCTTAAGAAGAAAGCAAATGGTACCGATGATTTCAAAGAGAAGATGGAGAACCGTCACGGCGGGCGTATCTGAGGATACCGTACGGAACCTGATGCCGGGTGTTCCACAGAAAGTTCGAGAATGTTACAGAAAGAAAGACTAACATCTTAATCAACTGTTTCTAATGTAGATATAACTCTATTATTATGAAATAAACAATCGGTTTTGTTGAATTATGGGTAATTTTCTTTTTTTGCTGCTATTATTTTGGTGTCCGAAATTTAACACGGACAGGCTTTATTCCGCATATTTCAATCATGAAGCAAATAAGTATCAATATGAATAATCAACAAACATGAAACTAGTTCACCCTTGGCTTGTGTCCTCCAGCTACCGCCGTGGACCGGGTCAAAGCCCTTTCCATCGCCCAAACGGAGAGCCGAATGAATGATGATTGTGCGCACCATGCTGGTGACGTAGGTTGCTTGGTTGCTTGGCCGGTTGGTTGACCGAGTGACCATCACTACGTGAGCCCGGTAGCCATAGTAGATTTTATCACAGATATGATATCAGCCTGGCAGTGAACTTTGGAATCAAGGTACTTCCACTGCCTCGGGCTGTTTGGATACATCTCCCTACCACCGAAATGTGAATTGATTTACGGGTAGGTGTGGGAAATAAGCCGGCTGGCTAGTTTCTTCAGAAAAGGTAATTATAGGATCGAGATAGCAAGGCAGAGAGAGAGAGAGCGACTGAGCGAGAGAGAGATGTAATCAATTTCGATGTCGGCGTTGATAAGAACGGGTAGGAAGTTTCGCTATTTTTAGACTTCTGGTTCAATTGGTCGAAAGTGTTGGGGCAGTATGCTCTCATGAATGAACTGCTCGGACGTTATCAGCGAAATGGGAATCGTATGACCTCTTCGGAGAAAGTCATGTACAGGAACGTGTCGCACGAATGCGGCTTTGTGTGAGTTTGATTGCATTGAATGGGCACATTAAGCGGATTTGCTTTGATCAAGAGTGACAATCCATTACACGCTTTCATATTTGCGCTAGAACACCTCGCTGATGGACGAGTGCGAAACGAGAAGCTCACTGCAACCGCTTATGAAACGACGAAACGGTTTTCAGGAGAAATGTTGCAATTGATGCGGCGTCATTGTTAGTCAGTGTTTGGCGATTTGATTTTTTTAAAAGTTGCGGCACGTAGGTGGGATACGTAGGGCATATTCTACGTATCCCACCTACGTGCCGCAACTTCAAAAAAATTGATGTGGAAAGGTTGGACAGTCAATGACTTCAACAATTCTTTTATATAATGCTATATACCCGTGATATCACGGAAAACTACCCCTGGTTGCATGATAAATTACATGTCACGTTGTCAAAAACGCACAGAACAAACTTTTCCACTGAAATTGTTCGCTGAATAACGTTCAAGCGTAATCTTTCATATTTCGATCCGGTGGAAGGTAAATTCGTTTGGAGAAACTTCATTTAGAGCTTAGAAAATATTGCAGGAAGACTTCTAAGAATGAATGAATGGAAATGCAAAGAGCTTCTATCTCTTAGTTCTCTGATTGAAAAAATAAAATAGTTCTAGTGAATGTCGGACTTTTTATTGCAAATCTACAAAGCGTTCCTGGTAATGTTTAGAAACTTTTCCCAGCAAAGCCAAGTAGTGTCTACAAGAATTTAGGAGAGCATTCCAAGAGATTCCTGGAAAATAGGATCAAATGAAAAATACAGCAGTATTTTAAATGTCAGATGCAATAGTTCTTATGGAAGACAGTCGCATTTCAGGTTGTCTGAAGAAACTTCAAGGAATATTGAGTATTTAAAAAATCAGTGGGGTTGTGTATAACACACGACCGGTTGACGTAGACTACGTTAAATCGTTTGATTAGTTTCTTTAGTTTAGTAGCGGAACATTGCAACTCAAGTACTGTTCTAATGGGACGTTTGGTTAGCATGAGTAAGTGAGTTAGTATGTTAAAACATTCGCTTGATTTGCTTCTTAGAAATTATTTGGCGGCCCTGGAAAAGGACGCTTAATTTGAATGTTGGTATAATGAAAGGCAACGGTGGTGCTGGCTGTAGTGATTGTGTTGATATGATAGACCAGTTGGAGACCATTGTCCTTATCGTGTTATAGATTGTTCAGGGTCTGTTGGAGAATTAAATGTCAATAATTAATGATATTTTTGACAGTCGCGAAAATCTCCAACTGATTCAGGCAAAAATCTCGAAAATCTATCGAGAAATGATAAAGCTATTAGCGTTCAAACTGTTTCAGTTATTTTAAAATTTTCATTTGACCACTACCCTTGCCGTAAGGCGTAGTCTGATCAAAAAGTGTGGGTGCGGTCCTAATAGATCGTTAAACCAGCATTATATAGTAATTATCTTAGAAAATTCTTTTGTACACACTTTAGAAAGCATTTGGTGGAATGTTACTCCGGAATATCATGTTCGAGAGTGAAAACGTTGTCCGTGATAAGGAATTTCTTGATATTTACAACACCTATAGATGTATGTATGTATGTATAGATGTATGTACACAAAATATATTCATCTTTTGTTTGTAAAATTTTAAATATTTGAGTAAATAAAATGGCAATCGTAAAAACCTTGGAGGTTGCTGCAATTATCTCTAAAATAAATCAATCAAGAAACGATCGAATTATTAGCGTCCGGTGGTTCATTTTTTGTGTGACGGCAGCCATTTGTAAATTGTACACAATGCTCAAGGACGCAACGAAGAGAAAACAAAAATTGTTAAAGCAACGCTGTCTGCCAATTGGTAAGAACTTGGAAAGTAATTTTAGATAGGAGTTGTTAACTTTCAAAACCTAAGCATATTTCGTGACGCTTCAAATTTTCGTACTCGCAACGTGTACCCCTATATTGAAAACAAAGACGTAGTCCTACGTCAAAAAAAAAAACCTGGCGAAACTTCAAAAAATAATTGAACAACAATCACTAGAAAAACCAGTTAAACTTCTAGAACAATTTTAAAAAGAATTCAAGGAAAATTGTAGAAAAAGCTAGATCAATTTTCTCCACACAAGTTCCGAAAAAAGACAGTATTTAGATTCAGATTAAATTTCTCACCTTTAGTAATAAAAAACTACATAAATCCAGAGGATTGTCTGGAGAAAAAGGAGACAAAGTTTTTTCAGCTATTTCTCGAAACTAATTTGGGATAAATGCTGAAAATTGCTAGCAATTAATAAATTTTTCCCAACCTACAATAATTCCAGAAAATACATTTTTTATATTCAGATGAATTCTCCATAGTTCCTTGAAGGAGTAAGTAATTACAGTAGTAGAAAATTATTACAAAATTTAGTGAGAAATCGCCATAAACTTTTCGGAAGTCAAACTTGATGACAAAGTTCAATCGTTTGGGAGATGTCTGGGAAAACTTGATTTAATTTCCAAGAACAGGTGAAAGGTTTCAGAAATTATCTTCTTCAGATCAGAAATTTTTTTGGATTTGAAAAAAACTAACCAGTGTAATTTGGATTGGTTTTCTGGAACTATCCATAGAATTTTCCAGCACAATTTGTCTTTGTCAGGAATGTTTTCTGTTCCAAAAATTGATGAGGATATAGGATATAAGAAAAAAAAAAAAAAAAAAATAATAACCCCTCCCCCAAGGTTTTTAAAAAAAAAAAAATTTCCTATTTTTTTTTTTTTTTTTTGAAAACGAAACCCCATAAAAAAAAAAAATAACTAAACGATTCTTGAATTTTTTAAAAAAAAAAATTTGAAAAGTTTGGAATTCATTTCCTCTCATCGTTAGAACTCACTTGGGATAATTCTGAAAGACCACGACACAAACCGTATGAAGTGTTGATATACACGGCCAGCCATATCAACTCAATTTTGAGTCGTTTTTGACTCACTTTCGTCATTAGTGCAGTCACTAAAAATTGAGTAAATGTAACTGGTATTGACAAGCCGACAAATCAAAAACATCGACTCAAATCAGATGGATGTTTTTGATTTGTCGACTTGTCAATCCCAGTTACATTTACTCAAATTTGAGTGACTCCACTTTTGACTAAAGTGAGTCAAAAACGACTCAAAACTGAGTTTAAATGGCTCCCGGTGTAGACTAGGTCTTGTTTCTATATATAGGTATTATTTACGGGTACGAAAAATGAGAGTAACAGGGAAAGTGGTCAACTTTCGATCGTTAATAACTCAGTATTTCCTCGTGAATTAGAAAAAAAAACCCTCGTTTTTGTAGAAATAAATTGCAGCAATCGATTGAAATTATATGTATCAATCAATTTCTAGCAATGTTTACATTTTTAAGTATTCTGTGGTAAAATAAAGCAGTTTTGCTAAAGATCGAGTATTGTCTTATGATTATAACTACTTTACAATCGGGTAGCAATTAGTTTTGACTCGGGAGGAAAATTTCTCTCAAAGTAATCCTCGGTATTATGATAACGAAAATAATGAGAGAACAGCTTTTAATGAAATATACATTAAACATATAAATTTAGTAATTCTTCGTCAATGTTTCGTACAACCCCACAGGGCTGGTCCTTGTAGTTTTAATGTTGGATAAAGATTGGAGTCGGAAAAAATGCGGCACTTTGTTTTGGGTGTAACTTTTTATCGCGTGAGTAAAAATTAGTTTTGAGTAATACTAGTTTAGAGTGTCATGTTTATGTGTGCAAAATTTTATCGTGATCTGTTTAGTAGTTTTCAAGATGCATTTGAAACAAGAAGAGCTACGCCAGCAAATCTTGGGCGCGGTGATCGATAATCCTGGTCAGTCGCACAGATGGATCGGCAAAAGGCTTGGAATCCACCATTCCACCGTGTCCCGCGTTGTGAAGATGTTCCAGGAGACGAAAACCATCGAGCAGCGCGCTGGAAGCGGCCGAAAACAGAAAACGGAATACCCAGAGAAGGCGCGGAAGATAAGGCAGTACTTTAAGAATAACCCGAACCTTTCCACCCGAGACGTGGCCAAAAAGGTCAATTCGTCGAAATGGTTCGTCCAGCAGACCGTGAAGCGGGCTGGGCTACGTGTTTTTAAGGTCAGGAAGGCGCCAAACCGGACTGACAAGCAAAACACGGAGGCCAAATTGCGTGCGCGGAAGCTGTACCGTGAGTGGCTGGTCAAGCCAGGCTGTCTCGACAAGGCGGACACCAAACAAATCCCCGGTCTCGAGTTTTTTGTCGGTACGTCCCGCATGGAGGTTCCGGAAAAGTTCCGGAAGAGAAAAATGGACAAATTCGCGAAGAAGTACCTGTTGTGGCAGGCGATCTGCGCGTGCGGACGGAACAGCAAGCCGTTCGTTACAACCGACACCATAAACGGGCAAATTTATCGAGAGGAATGCTTGCAGAAGCGCTTGCTGCCCTTCCTCCACTCTCCCCGTGGTCCCACGCTGTTCTGGCCGGATCTCGCTTCGTGCCATTACGTCAAGCCTGTAATGGATTGGTACGAAGCGAAGGGCGTTAATGTGGTCCCGAAGGAGGCAAACCCGCCAAATACACCAGAACTTCGTCCGATCGAAAAGTTTTGGGTGATAATGAAGAAGAAGTTAAAGAAAAGCGGAAAAACATTCAAAACCGATGAAGCTTTGAAGAAAAACTGGGAGAAATTGTGTAAGGAAGATGGACAAAGCCTCGCCCAAGATCTCATGAGCAGTGTTAAGAGAAATGTACGAGCATTCAGCTTGGGGGAGGAAATTTAATAAATAAATTATACCAAAACATGAGAAGTATTCGATCTAAAATGAATTTTTGGTGATTATTTTTGTGTTTCTCATTTTTCCCGAGTCCAGTCTTTAGCATCCTTTGGAAACATATAGGGATACAAATAGGAAAATTTAAAATTGGTAGCCTTACGAAAATAGTCAGTTTTTGAACGTTAAAACTCATACATTCGTCGTTAAAATGTCTAAGCTGGTTTTAAAAAAAATTCTGGTTTCTGATTACATGGAAATATTTCTACACATATTCTGAAACATTCAATAACATCGTTCTTAATGGTAAACTTTTCAAAAGAACACTTAATTACGTTTTCCATACTAAATTTACCAAATGCGCAGCATTTTTCTATCACAGACTTCAAACCGCAACCGCAAGTCTCAAATGTAGCAGTGAACGATATATATACACCCGGAGCGGTGAATACATTGCTGTTATCAAATGACTACAAAAGAGTGATATTTACAATAAAATAATCAAACAACTGCAATCGTTATGTTATCCAATCCCAACCATTGGCTCGTGCCTTGTGCACAACCCCTCTAATTTTCTCTTATTTTCAAGTTACATGATGCTTTCATCCTCCACAAATTCTTAAATTTTCATTCAGTAAAACTTCATCAAGCTTATGGCCAATCAACTCAAACTCACGGCCACTGCTCCAATCCAACACAAATTCGCTTTCCACCGCCATAGATCAAGCCGTTCCTTTCCATTCATTGGTCACCTTCACGTACCCAACACATCCCCATAGCTCACCTTTTTCTCCAGATTCCATTCGAGTAGCAGTACGTCACCGAGGTTTCCATTATCTTGATTCATCCACCCCCGCACAATGGTCGCTAATCGATCGTAATCGAGTTGATTTGATCAGTACGATAAATCAAATATTGAATTTAAATTGAAACGCAACCTGCCCGTAGTCGATAAAATCAAACACCGTACTGACGTGACGGCCGCTATTCTCGGCCCGCAGCGAAGACAAGCCTTATCTCGCACCTCAAGAGAGCAGGGTCCGTTCCGTGTCCGGCCAAAGGAGTAAACAAAGTCCCGGAGATTGGCGAAAAATTCCATCGCTGCGGGACTGCGCTGAAGATTATGGGCATTTTAGGCAGCGCATGATAACCAAATCCCTTAAATCCGGAAAAGGGATTTGTCCGGTCGTGTATGTCGAAAATCAAGGCCACAGCCGGTTCGATCTAGCTGGATGCCATCACGGTCCGGCGAGTGCTGGCGCTGGGATGTGCTCTGTGCTCGGGCGACCAATGAAAGCACGTGCGTCTTGGCCCGTGACGGTAGTAAAATTCTTAAGCATGTCGCACATCGCATTGTTCTTAATCCCGGTGGATCAAGTCACAGGAACGGGTGGATGATTGGGAATGAGTTGAGCAAAAATTGTTTTTTTTTTTTTAAAAGGTGTCTAAAGGTGGACGCCATTTGCGTAGTAGGATTAGGTGAGGGAGGATTAGTAGTATAAATTAAACTCGGCTGATGAAACGTAGGTGTGGAATGACGTTATGCGGATTAGCTCGTTTCCAATGTATTTCCATCACATCAAAATAATAGGCATGTTTTTATCCGCTGAACATGGGTTTTCTGTCTGCTGGCTACAAGCAGACCATCCCGCCTGAACAATTCTGACTAAAGATGAGTCATAGATAGCATAGAGAGATTAATTAGCTTGGAACTACTATTTCTCTTCTATGAGTTTATGCTCATTGCACTGTTAATGCTCAGAGGGGGGGCTTTGGTAGTGGTTAGTATCCATACTTTCGACGCCGAAGTAACGAGTTGAAATCCCAACACCGGATGAGTCAAAAATACCCAAAAAGGTGTTACTACGACGAGAAATGAAACAACTCAAGGCTTAAAATCTCGATAAGATAGTTCAAGAGTTTTCAGAGCTCAAACCAGTTCCGGCCGCTTTTGAAAGAGTGGTCAAGTTGGGATGGTATTGTACTGCAAATATGTGAAATTATGTTTATTTTGGCTATAGATTTCGCATTGAAATTTTATGCTCGAGTTATCAGAAACTGGTTTGACTTTTGATTCGGTTCGGACAAGATATTACTTACTGGAGGATCATTACTTTGGGAGCGGATCCGTTTACGTTAATTTTCGCTACTACTCAGTCCTATTTAAACCAAACGACTTAATTTTGTGCCACACATACACTAATCATGTGATAGCAATGATTGACGGATATGGGCTTTTTGCCTAGATAGTGCTAACGGCATCCTATTTGTGACGTTTAATGCTATTCAGTATGCAAGTATGGTGGCTCTCAAAGTCTGTATCGATACAATTTTGAAACACGGAATAGAGAAAATTATTTAATAAGAATACCCAAGTTACATTGCTAACACCATCCTGCTTTATTAAGTTTTATTAAAGTTTTATGAAAGCCACTTGAAATCAATTTGGTTTTATTATGCCACCAAGGGGTGCCAATAGGTTTCATATTTTAGTCAGGTTTATGAGAACCTGCACAGCTTGTTTACAACGATCTTAAAACCTTGTTTCTCAAATTCCTTTTACTCCTATCAAAGGTTTTATTTCGACTTTATGAACTCGTAAAATGCTGTTTTGAAATGCCGTTTTAGGACTCATTGATATAATCTTATTATGGTCAGTTGAAAAAGTTATTTAAAACCATTTTGCCTCCATTAAATACATTAAAAGGCAAATTGTCATTGAAGGAAGTCACCATAAGACCAAATAGTTTTATAAAAGTCATTGCGAAGAAAAATTTACCTTATGGCAAAACTGTGTTTTTTTTCCAATCACCATATTGAAGTATAAGAAATAACTGAAATGTGGAAAAATAAATGCAGCAAATTTTCAATGGTATGCAAATAAACTGTAGATTGGAGACTAATTTCGGCATTATTTTAGCTAACCTCATCCAATTCCAAGCAATGTTCAGGAAATTCATCATTAATTTATCGTTTATTTTTTTTATTTGATTTATGTTTTTGTAAATTCACATAATTTCCGAGACGCATTAATTTTCGGCGCTTATCGTGTCAATATTCACCATAAAAATAAATGCGCACATAATTTGGAGCATAATACGCTGCAGAAAAGACAATTTATTTGGGATATTTTGCTATTAAACAAAATGTCCCGCAACACTAGACCTTTTTTTAACTGCTAAATGAATCAGTAGAGTAGAGAATCGAACAAAGCAGAACATCAAAAACCAACCTCGGTTTCACAATGAAGTTTGACAGCTGTGGCCATTTGGCCACAATCTGGTTTTCATGGCAGCTAATAGGTTTTATGAAGGTTCTCAAGTGGTCATAACATCTTTCACTAGAACATTTTCAAAATCTTTATGTTCTGATAAAGGTTTTATTAACTTGTTTTCACAACCGTCTATAGAGTGGGCCATTTTGTACAAATTTCGGCTTTAAAGAAGCATAGAGGAGGTGTTGGTAGACAAATCAGTTTTGAATGTAGTTTTATCAACAAAGCCGGGGGGAGTGCTATCTGGAATAAAACTAAAATTGTTACTTGGGTAGAGACATGCACGACTTCTCAACCAAGTATATAGTTTAATTTTCAACGATCACTAATAAATCTGCGCGTCTATAGTGGAAAACCTGTTTGACACGAAAGAGAAACATCAGTTATTTCAATTTTATTATAGTTAGTAGTTGCATATCTTTGAAAGATAAGAGTATTTCACCCACAATGTGCATAATTCTTCTGTACAGGGTGTAGCAGAAAATAATGCGAAAATGTTCAAACTTGAGTATTGGGTTAATTCGTGTAGCTAGTGACTAATTTCTGTCGAAAGTGTATTTGTTTATGTTTACTTTCAAGTGCTGCATCCAAACATTCTATTTGTTTTATTGCAAATTCGTCAAAATGTTCGCGAAAGAAGTGATCACCAGTTTGTTGCTCGCCCAGAAGAAGCCGAAAAGAGATTGTCAGGCTGGCAGGGTGGCATTTGGCAACAGTTTACGGCATAAAATAGTCCCTGCAGGATGGTCGTAAGCAGCGGAAGCCGGGAAGTGGACGTCCGCGCTTTGCACGCACGCCGAACGTAATCAAATCGGTCCGTGCAAAAATTGCTCGCAACCCGGTGCGTTCCATAAGAAAACTTGCAAAGGAAGCCAATATTTCGGAGAAATCCATGCGGAGAATCATCAAAGAAGACCTGCATGCATCTTCCAGAGCCAGAGTGAAACGCCACTTGATTACGGACCGGGTCAAGGAACTACGAGTGACTCGTTCCAAGAGATTGCTTTCCTTGTTGAAGAAGGAAAAATGATAATCCTGTTCTCCGACGAAAAGCTTTTCAGCATCGATGCTGTGGCCAACAGCCGCACGGACCGGTTCATTTCACCGCAGAAAATGGAGAACGTTCCGGAAAAAGTGAAATTCAAATTTCAAACCAAACATCCGGCTGGTGTCATGATGTTTGGCTTGGTGGCGTCCAACGGTTTGAAAATGCCGCCTGTTTTCATTGATGCTGGAGTTAAAATCAATACCGAAGTGTATATCGGTATTTTAAAGGACCAAGTGCTTCCCTGGGTGAAGGCCAACTTCTCCGAGGACCAAAACGTTGTCCTACAGCGGATGGAGCGCCGTGTCACACGTCCAATCGAACCCAACAATGGTTGAACGATAACATGAAGTTTTGGCCGAAGGATTTGTGGCCCCCTAGGAGTCCAGATCTTAATCCGTTGGATTATTCGATTTGGGCATACGTTGAAGCACGAGCCTGCAAAACATCACACCCTAGTGTGAAAACCTTGAAGTCAACCATAACACATGGCAGTTAATGTCAGAGGACTACGTCCGAAAGGCATGCTCTGGCTTCCGGCGTCGGCTCGAGGATGTTATTAATAAAAATGGAGGACACATTGAATAAATTTGTTTAAAAGGAATTTATAAAGATAACTGCACTCGAAAATGTTGATATTATTGCTTGAATTAGTTGAAAATGGGATTTGAAAGAAATAGAACAAATTTTCGCATTATTTTCTGCCGCACCCTGTATCTTGTACTCGACTGTAAAATGATAAAAAAAATTCGTGCCGAGTAGCAAAAATTGCATGAAGTTTAATTAAACATTCTTAAGTTTAAAAAATAAGTTAAAGATAAATCATTTGTAACTCATTATCATGCTCCACCTGATTCGGAATTTTTTTTATCTTCTAATGATAAAATATTCAGTGTGATGATGATTCAGAAACACCTTCCGACTCATTTTGTCTGATAATGAAAAAAAATCCCCATTAATTTTGTTTTTACCAAGCTGCTGTTATGCGAGTTGCACATCACTTTAGGAAGCATTCCAAATTTCATCTTTCAAAGTAGTATGGAGTCACTTCCACAGATTCAGATAATAAAAATGGGTTTTTGTAATCTGTTCTTAAGACCACCGTAACTTTCCTTCGAATAGTTTAAAATCCGGCGGAGTTTTCAAATGTTTTAACCTTTTTATATGGACAGGGGTATAGAACCGAGGCCCGGAGAGCCGAGTGTGATATGCCAGTCGATTCACCTCGACGTAATAAAGCAAGTCGATAATCCGAGCATTCACTGGATCGAATAGCACGCCGTAAGAGGCTAATATGAGGTCGTGGTCCCATCGAATGTTATTGAATATTTCTAGAATCTACCACAAGGTCAAATCACACTGTTTTTCAGACTCTTTTTACAGCAACTCTCGCAAATGAGAATCCACCCTAATCAAACAAAACTGCAATGGGTGGGTGTAAATTAGGAATGGGCATATTGGAAAATAAAATCGATGCAGCCGCATCGATACATTTAAATCAAAAAATCGATCTTGGTCAATATTGCCCCCCCCAAACCTCCAAAACGAACGGTCAAAGCAAAATAATAAAAACATTTTAATGTCTACCAACCATATGTGTTATGATATGTTTAAGTTGGATAATACCATTATTACTATACACCAACGCGGTCCTACGTAAACCTCGCGGCTATATCCCTGATACAACCCACCTCTGTTTTTTAGTATACGCAGTGTTATGGGGTGTAATGTTAGCCCTTCGTTCAGCCTATATACCAAATATGTCACTAATTCAATGATAATCGACAGATTCCCGATGGCATCATGGCGATCAACTTCCTGCTAAGCAGTTGAGACTTTTTCAGCACTTCATTGCGATGCAAGGGAGCGAAATTCACAATTTCCATAACACTATAGCCACTATGATTTCACTGTTTAATTTACAGATTATCCTCAGGATCTTCATATGTCCTACAATTGACTAAATTTGATCGAAATCTATTGTAATACACTCTAACTCGTAGCACTACTTACACGTGTGTGCGATGCAACCATGCCTAGGGAAAGATCAAACCTAGAGATGGGAGGTCACCGGTGTTTCTGCGGATCGCCGAGCTCCGTAGAATTTGCCTCCGCGCAAAAAAGACGATGCAAAGAGCGCCGCCGGAGTCCGAAAGAACGTGTCTAAATAAAAAAATCTAAACCGAAACTTTTGAGATTTTTCTAAATTTTGACATTGCTCAGTAGTATATTTACAGACATGTCTGTAAATTTGCAGACTTTTCATTTTTGTTGCAGACTTTTTTAGCGATGCAGACATTTAGCAGACATTTTATTTATGTTGCAGACTTTTACGGACATTTGAAATATTTTTTAAATTTCAAATAAAGGTATTTGTACCTTTTCGTGGAACTTCTCTGAAGTTCGGATTTAAATCGTACGAAGATCTGAACAGTATAGTGGATACGGTAAGAAGCTTTGTTGACATATTTTAAAATAGTGTAGGTAAAATTTATTTTTATAGTAGTAATGGGCCCTGAGATATGCAGCGTTTAGGCCCTTTCCGAGGATAAAATGGAGTCCCTACTTATGGTAGTGTTCGATCCTATGCGTAAGAGATGAGGTTTATAAATGCAGTTTTCTTATCCATCCATCTACCACAAAAAGATACAACAAACATAAAATAATCTTCACTGTTATTGCCACTATGACAATTACTGGTAATATTGGTTCATTCCCATTAAGCCACAACGAAAATCAAGTTTCACAACAATACAAATCATATTTTTAAAATTTACCATAACAAAGAGGTTGCTGAGAATTTGAACCAAAAAGCAATCAACTCTATCTATCAATTAAACCATACATATTAGTTTTAAAAAATATATACCTCCGTATCAAAATACGAATAAACTCACAAATAAGGTACAGCTAGATAATTACAAAGTGGGTTTAAAACAAAATCTTATTTCTTATACTTGACTGAAATACTGCGTAAAATACATAATACGCAAAATAACACTCAATACTCCCTTTAATACACGTACACTCGATATAGCAAAAATATTTAGACAAGAATATAAAATGAACCTTTTTAATATAGGTAGATGAATCGAAGATACGCAAGTTGACAGCACCTCGACTTTAACTACATAAAACTATCCGTTTTATCCAAACATTTTATTTCATCAATAACTTTCGTTCACATTAACTTAAGAATTTCATAAGGTTCAACTTATGAATGATGCTTTCATAAGGCTGACTTCTGAATGGATTTTGATTTACACAACGATGTTCTTGTACGTCTTTAAGCTTTCCTGAATACAAGTTGATGTCTACTAGTGGGCGAGTCACTGGACCCATAACCTCAACGTTCAAGGTTCGAATCCAGGTTGTTCCATATTTAGTTTTTCAACATCATTATATTTCACAAGGCAAATTTATGGAATTCATACTTATTTCTTACAGCAAATAATCATAATGTAATCTTATTAATATCGAAAGTTTATTTCACTGAGTGTTTTTTTTATTAATGAAATAAAAATAAAACTTTTAAATTCAACATTTTAATTTATATAACGAAAAATTGTTTTTGTAATTCATTGTAATTCAATGATTAGTTTTGGACAAAGAAAAAAAAGTCTGTTGAATTTATTAAATGAAACTAAATTTTGATTTTAAAATACAAAACTCGAAAGAACGTTATAGGAACAAAAACAAAAACTATAGCAAATTGTGTCATCTATGCGAATGCTTCAAAAATATGAAACAAGATTGTATACAATATAAGAAATAGATACAAAAAGGTTTACATAACCATACACATAGCCAAAATGACATAACTCGCTCCTCTTATTACGTCTTTTCGTTATAAAAAAAAGTCTAGTTTTGCAAAGAAAAATAATTTACATACATTTTTAGAGAGAGAGAGGTAGACGACAGCTAGCTTCGTTTGCAATTACTCCAATGTCAGTTCTCACTTAGTATGCTACATTGAATTCAGTACGTTCAGGGAGTATGCTGTTTTATGATTAAATTGACACATTTGTTTTCTCATGTATTTGTTGGATAAAAACCATATTTTCAGGGCAGATTTATTCATATACTAAGCTCAGTTTAAACACATTGGACCAATTATTGGAGGTTTTTTTGGTAAAATTCTCGACATTTTCGCCATCCGTAAGAGCATTTGCTTTACTTTCTCCTTGGTCTTTCTGAGTTCCCACTTCATCATGGCCCAATCAGTTACGATTGAACGTTGCTTAGGGCGGTTCGGTTGTTTCGTTTCCTTGGGAACAAAATGCACCGAATTAGTGTCGTGCCATTCCAGCATGCTTTTAGAATAGTGACATGAACCTAAATCCGGACAAAATTTTAAATGTGTTGCTTCAAAAATGGCAAAACACGTTTTTGGAGGCATTTAATTTTCTGCATTATCTAACGGGGTATAACTAAAAAATGAGAATGATTTTAACTCTCTCATACCAAACCACAAACGTGCACAGAGAAAAGAGAGATTATGTGAATGAATGCTCTCTGTCTCCCCAACATAATGTTTTGTTTTGTTCCAACTTGTTCAGTTGTGTTCAAAATGCCGTCGAAGCAAGAAGCATTACGCGGGCGGATTGTACAGTTCTATCAAACGAACATAAATCACAGGAAAATGTTCACTGTGAACCATTTTAAAACCGCGAATGTTCCAGTTTAAACCATCTATCGTATTCTGGCATCCTCAGGAACAGCTCGTAGGAGTGGTAGTGGGAGACCGGCTAAAATAATGGACAAGAAAGGACTTAGATGGCTCCATAGTACTTTAAACAACAAGGATTCTATTAGTCAATCTGATGCAGCAAAAAAGTTCAAGGCTACGCAACCTTACATCTGCAAGACGTTGAAGAAGGTAGGAATAGTCTGCCACAAGAAATCAAGAGCAACAGGTATCAACCGTAAAATCCCAATGCTACTGGATGACCCGAAATTGCGCCGGAAAATGTTTCGATTTGGATGACGAAAGCTACTTCCCTCTCTCAAAACCCCACATCCCAGGAAACGATCGATATTAATCTGATAACATTTCTACTGCATCTCCGAACGTGAAATATAAAATTAAGCATAAGTTTGAGCAGAAGGTGATGCTTTATATTGCCATATCTGAGAGAGGAATTTCCAAACCATGGTTCAAGCACAGTGGTTTGGCTATTAATCAAGAAGGGTACCAAAATCAATGTTTGAAGAAAATATTGATTCCATTTCTTCAAACATATCATGCCGATGAAAATAAGGCCAACGGTAGGACTCCCAACTACTATCGGTCCCGACTGCAACGAGGTGTGACGACGTACGTCTCGTACCTGGCCAGCTGGAAGATTAAGGTGAACGAAACATCCCGTATGTACCAAAAAACCAACAAATTTGCCCCAGTCTCGCCCGATTTAAGATTTCTTTGGATATTTGAGTTCGCTGGAGAAGGAACTACCATCGGGTTAACTGGGTGGCGTTTTAGTCGCTTAGTGGACTCACGTCTTCCTGAAGAAACGAACGCACCATCCGTTGAAGTCATTGACCAGCAGTGTTTTCGAGGAAACAATCCACACCGAAAGAAGAAGAAGAAGAAGAAGCTTGCATCCGCTGGATACCGGTGAGGCCACAATTCATCACGATTGACACCTACACCCGGCAGCTTATTTAGCAACGAAATACCATCAGGCGACAATACCAGCGAACCGGGTGCCTCCTCAAGAAACACGTATTGTCTCTGTATAATAGGATGATTGGGAACCATGACGACCATCAGGAAGCAGCAGTTCTCGAACAGCATTGCGCTGATGAGCGTCGATTCGAAACCGTTTTGAAAGGTGGCAAAGATCCTCAAGAAAAAGCCAACAGCAGTTCCACCGCTGAAAGTCGATTCAGGAGGCATCCTAGTTTCCCCGTCGGAGAATCGCCAACAAGTTTCCGTCAAAGCGCACAACCTGGATACTAGCATAATGAGTCCACACGAAGCCGCAGTGCAGCAAACTATCAACCAACTTAACCAACAACCCGGTCCTCCCTTAGCTCAGTCGGTAAAGGCGCAGCAACAAAGCAACACCATGCTGGAGGTGGCTGGGTTCGATTCCCGGTCTGGTCTAGGAATTTTTCGTTAAGGAAAATTTCTCGACTCCCTGGGCATAGGGTATGATTGTACTTGCCACATGATCATACTAATGCAAAAAAGGTACTTGGCATCGAAAGCTCTCAATTAATTACTGTGGAAGTGCATTTAGAACACAAAGTTGAGAGCAAGCAATAAGCTAATTGTGAAAGCAATAAGCTTGAAATGCTAAAGAAGAAGAAGAACCAACAACTCGACGATGCACCGTTTGTAGGCCAAGTGGCGGAGGACGAAGTACGTGCGGCAAGAACATGAAAGCTCGCGACAATGACTCTATATTCAACCTGGTTCTGAAGAAGCTCTCCCGCAAAGCATTCCGGTTCCTGACAGCGATCTCTACAAGATGCTTCCGGCTAAACTATTTCCCGACCAGATGGAAGACGGGGAAAGCTTTCATCCCCATTCTGAAGCCTGGAAAGGATCCCAAAGCCCCGTCAAGCTACAGGCCTATCACGTTGCTGTCGTCTGTCAGCAAGCTTGTCGAACAACTCATCGTACGTCGAAGAAAACCAAGTAGTTATACCGGAGCAATTTGGTTTTCGAAAAGGCCACTCTACCGTCCATCAACTGGTCCGAGTGGAAAACATCATCCTACGCAACAAGTCACTCTCCAACAACATAGCCATGGTACTCCTGGACGTGGAAAAGGCATTCGAAAATGTTTGGAACGATGGACTGATCCACAAGCTGGTGCAGGCAAACGTCCCAGACTACATCACAAGAATAGTAAGAAACTATCTCTCTAATCAAACGTTCCGAGTACATCTTTCAGATGCTACTTCCGATGTGCAAGCGGTCGCAGCGGGTGTGCCTCAGGGCAGCCTCTGGGGTCCCATTTTGATCAACATCTACACCTCCGCCGTTCCACAACTTCCGCAAATGCAGCCTGGCGCTGTAGGCCAACGGTAGGACTACCGACCACTATCGGTCCCGACTGCAACGAGGTCTGATGACGTACGTCTCGTACCTGGCCAGCTGGAAGATTAAGGTGAACGAAGCCAAGAGCCAAGCCATCGTTTTTCGACATCGACCGTCACCAAAGCTGCTACCACCCGCTGAATGCTTCATCCGAGTCAACGGCCAACCGGTGGAGTAGACGAATGAAGTAACCTATCTTGGCTGTAAACACTGGCTGCTGAGGACAACCCTGGATGGCCTGTTCGATACGAGGATACGTGACCTCCATCACGCCGTGGAGTGCAAGACTATCCAGATCCGTGTAGACGAGTCAATCGAGAGCTTCATCATGAGTGCCGTGGCCTCGGACCACCCGCTCGTCCGAGTGCTGGCAAATTAGGTTATCAAATAGTAAAAAAATAAAACTCAACACTAATAATGATATCAAAACAAATAACGCAAAACAAAAACCACGACATAACATACATTGAAATGTAAAATTACCACCAAAGGATGAAAAGTTTGCTAAATTACTTGAAAAATGTACATATAACAAAACATTTTTTGAACGCTAATAATAATTTGACTGGACAGAATGATTTCATTTGGATCAGAAAAACTTACAAATATTTTGGATTAAAATTTCAATTAAGTGCTATTAGTATAAGTAGTTCCATGTTTTACTTAAAAATGACCTACTTTTGGTTTCATACAAATCTACATATCGACAGGTTGAAAATATGGTTTTCCCTTTTTCTTTTCATGGCCACCAAATTTTCCATAAAGAGTTTGTTTTAAAGATATATGATGCTTTGCACAATGCAGTTGTTCACTTTGAATAATCAGATATCAATGAAATCGATGCATTAGGCCTATCAGGAATATATTACCATGCAAAAACCTTTACAAGCCAAACAAACTGCCCTCTTTAGCATCAAATCACTACAAAGGCGTTATATTTACTATAAAATAAACAAACAATTGAAATCATTATAAAATCATACATTCCTCGTGATCAAAGTCAAAACTCAACAAACTCTGAACCTATCGTAAATCCACCTCTGTGAGAATTCATCATCCCACCACCATTCGTCACACAATGTAAACGACGTTGATGGAATGTGATTGGTTCAAACATATCTACGATGCAACGTGCCTCCTCGAGTCGAATCGAACGAGCATGCTGTAAGTGGACAGATGCTGTCAGTTATTAGTCATCGCAGAAGAGAAACCTTTTGTTGCAGCGCAGGATAGTCTACCCTTAGGCGCTTGGTGGAAATGCGATGGGCAACAACATCCTCGAGGGGCTCTCCGATTAGAATACCAATCAGTTATAGAGGGATTTTCCAGCAGGAAATTCAATTAACAAAATAGAATATTATTTAATTCTAATTTCACGTACTTTGAACATTGTTAGTACTTGTTCGATGCTTATATATCAAGGTCCTAGTTGAATGAACCTTAACAAGCATTTTTATTGACTTTGCTCGTTGCCTAGGTCTCGGATTGGCATTTCCCCCCCAAGAGGCGTGACGTGGGTAGAAGCGCGTGCTCAAGCTGTATCTTATGCTCCACATCTACGCACGGTACCGCGCGGTTAGGAATGCCGGCAACGAAAAGCAGAAGTTATTGCCATATAAGCGCTCCGGCTGAATGTTTATTCATCATTCGGGTTTATGGGGGATATGTGAATGAAAGTGAAATTAGTGCTAATGGAGCAGCTGGTGCTGAGCGCGGGTGGTTTGCGGCTTTTGGGTTATGTCTCTTGCTTTACTTCCCCTGTCTGGCCGGTCTCGGCTGCTGCAACGAATGCCGGTGAGCGAATTTCCCCTTGTTACCGTTGGTTCAGGCGGATGGAAAAAGACATTTTGGGCAAGTTGTCGTCATCGTTACGGTCAAGGTCGTTCGTTTTTTCTTTCGGTATTGTTGATGTTGTTGGATTGAGGGCGATGATAGTCAGAAGCTTGAACCAAATGTTTTTGAAAACAGTTTGGTTGATTACAGCAGATGGTAATGCGACTCAAAGGAAGTGCGCAACGTTGGCAAGCTTTGCATGGGTTCCATATTGACAATAAAGGATGATTGGAGTTGTTGATTTGGTTTCGGTTTATATCTACACTGCCGTGAAGTGCAGATTAGTAACAATTTATCTTTACCATGTGGGCAAGAAAAGACCCAATCCAATCCAAACGATCATTTTCATCGATTTTTTTTTCTGAGTACGGAACATGATAATCCCGACAGAATGCCGGCAGTGATGATAATGCCAAATATCCGATTGGTGGTATTATTTATAACCACTACCCAAGCTCTTCTAAAAAAAAAAGTTTATTTGGATGTGGGCAATTTATTCCATCTTAAATGTTGCCCATATCATCGTGTGATTGGTATCCTACCGGAGGAAAATTATGCTATATCACTCCGGATGGGACTTTTCTGCAGATCCTTTTGCTGCAAACGGGAAAAAACTCAAAAATAATATATTGCCGCCCAAAGGGAGGCACCACTTTCACGGTTCGTTTCAGTCAAACATCATTCCAAGCCTGCACACAATTCCACTTTTCATTTGGCTCATCGAACCGCTACGTTTCAACGGAAACCGAGACACGAATATGTGCGGATACTGGATATCGCTTATCGTTAAGTCTTGCTCGAGAATGGAATCGCTTTTAGAAACCCCCGGCCTTGGAGGCACAGTGAGAGACTGTGATTTTGAGCGAAACACGTGCTCAGGTTTGGTGATTCTCATCACATTGGTTACCTTCCGGGAATTCCAAAAGCTCCACGGCGTTGGTTACGTGTACAAAGGGACATCTAAAAGGTGCTGAATTTCTGTTGTTCCTATATGTGATGGGAGAGCTTAATATCGCTTCTAATAGGAGTTGAATTTATAAATTAATCGATTTTGGCTGCAGATTATTCGAGTTTTTTTTCCTTAATCGTGGAATACAACTTGAGAATCATTCGCCGAACTACAAAGTTGACCATCTAAAAGACATATTAATTAGACCGGTAGTTCTCTAAACTGTCATTATGCTAAATGTTTCTGATGAAACGTTAATTTACAGATTCTTACTCCAAATAATCTTTCACAAACTGTTCGCTAATCAATGCCAAATGGCCATTATGCCCACAGACTTTTATGCCACATGAATTTTGAATGTCAAAGTTATGTCAACTACCAACTGAACCTGAAGCAGCTTTCATTTTTCGATATTTATACTAAATGGTTTTTTTATGCCAAATGACCGTAATGTTTTTCTTTGTTTTATGCCAAATGGTCACTATGCCAAACGGTCTTAATGTCAAAAGACCGTTGATTATCCAAAATCTTATGCCAAATGACTTTATGCTAAAATACTTTATGCCAAACGGCCTTATGCCAAACGACCTCATGCCATATTGGGTAGCCCCGCTTTTTAATACCGATAGATAAATCGAAGATACACCAAATTGACAGCCCCTCAACTTAAGCCACAAAAAATCCTTTTTATCCAAACATTTTATTGCATAACAACAAGTTTCATTGTATTTTTTTTATTAAAGAGGCAAAAATAAAACTTTTTTATTTATGTAACGGAAAATTAACTCAGTAATTCATTATAATTGGTTATTTTTGGACAAAGAAAAAAAGTTTGTTGAATTTATCAAATGAAAATTAATTTTTGATTTTAAAATACAAAACTGGAAAAGAAAGGAAACAAAAAACTATATGCCAGCTATGCGAATGCTTCAAGTTTAAATGTCACTTTAAAATTACGAAACAATAGTGTCAAATTGCATACGATCTTAGAAATAGATGCAGAAGTGCTTACATAATCACACATATAGCAAAAATGACATAACTGACAATTGAAAAAAATATCTGGCATCCCTGCTAGCACGCCTCTATTGTTGAGAATTGGGAATGTTAGACACTGGTGTGTTAACGCTATTATAGGGCTCAACTAAATTTTGGAGGTTTGATCAAAGCAGTCAATCGCGTTCAGAAATAACGTCAAATGGATTTCGAAGAAAAAAAAAGATTGTGCACAAACACCTCGAAAATCCGGTTTCAAGCTGGCTAAAGTGCTGAAGATTGCTGAAAACAACAATTTGTTGAGTGCTCAAATCCTACAAGGAAACACCATGTGTGGAAAGGAATCAGCGGACCTACGAAATAACTGGAACCAGGGATCGTCAGCTGCACGGCACGGTGTTGAGGTGTTTTTAAGCCAACCCGGTCTTTCGATCCGAGATGTGACCAGAAGGTACAATGCCAACTTTCAAATGGCGCGAAACATCCTTGCCAGGAAAGGATACAAGTCGTACAAAGTGAATAAACATCCGAACCAGTACATGATGCAGAATTCCGTGGCCAAAAAGCGTATTTTGACGAAACACAATGGAGGCACTTTGTTCGATGACGAAACCTTCGCCAAACTCGATTTTAAGCAGCTTTCCGGTCAAAAGTTTTACATTGCGACTGGACGTGGGGATGTGCCGGGAAGATTCAAGTTCGTGTTTGCCGACAAGTTCATTGAAGTTGTGGCCTGAAAACGGAACCATTCGTCACATCCTCGACGATGATATCCCAAGTTTACATCAAAGAATGCCTGCGTGTATTGCCGTTCCTCCGCAAAGTCATCTTTTGGCCCGATTTGGCCAGCTGCCACTACTCCAAGGTGGTTCTGGAGTGGTATGCTGCCAACAAGATCGATTTTGTCCCCAAGTTAATGAATCCTCCGAATTTCCCGGAATTTCAACAATCGAAAAACAGCGACTGTTTTCCACGATAGGAGCGGCTGATCATCGTACTCGTGCCAGTGTGGGACTCTAAACAGTGCTGTACATGATGGTCCTCCGGCGAAACAGGGGGTTGAGGAAGGCCCAACAAGCCGCCCATAAAAATCCAAAGACACAAATAATACAGAAGTTAATATGGACCGAAACAATCGGTATAAATCTAGGCGACGAAATAAGGACTACGATTGGCAAGTCGGAAGAAGCTTCAACCACGTAACTTCGAAGTCACAGCACTGCCGGAACTTTGCTTGACAAGACAGGAAGTATGGAAATGCGGGCAACGAGCGGCAACTTTCTACCAGAGCTGTGGCAGCAGAAACGAACTAGGAATCAGCTTTGTAGTGCTGGGCAAAATGCGTCAAAGCGTTATTGTATTAATACGAGAATGTGTAAGCTGAGGATCAACTACAACATTATCAACGTACACTGCCTACATGAAGGGAGCCCCAATGCCGATAAAGATGCTTTTTACGCGCAGCTAGAGCAAGTGTTTGATGGCTCCCCGAAGCGGGACGTTAAAGTCGTCATTGGCGACATGAACGCTCAGGTAGAACGGGAGGCAATGAACAGACCGGTAATTGGGCCGAGCAGCCTGCAGACCGCATCGAACGATAACAACCAGCGATGCGTGAACTTTGCGGCCTCTCGTGGTTTAGTAGTCCGAAGTGCCTTCTTTCCCCGCAAAGACATCCACAAAGCCACTTCAAGATCACCTGACCAACGAACAGAGAGTCAAGTCAATGATTTTCTAATCGACGATATTATCAACGTTCGCACTTACCGAGTGCGAATTTCGACTCGGACCACCACCTACCTTAGTTGCAGTATGTTTGCGCTCAAAATTTTCGACGGTGCACAACACGCGGCGAATTCGGACGTGACGACCTAACATTGAGCTTCTACGGGAAACAAGAGTTGCCCGGAAATACGTGCAACAGCTAGACGCAGCCCTACCAATGGAAGAACAGCTTGGCGCAGCTACTCTTGATGATGGAAGGAGAGATCTTCGAACCGTCATTGGTAGCACTGCAATAGCGGCACTAGGTACTTCTGCACCGGATGCTGCAACATCGTAAGAAAGCGAATGTAACGGTACAGACAGGCACGGAACAGACAAAAATCTATTCTTCGAAGAAAAAGGCGCCAAAGGGAAGAACGAGACCACGAAGCAATGGAAGCACTGTACCGCGCTAACAACACATGCAAATTCTACCCATTCTGCCCAAAGGTTACGTACAACAAGCCGATATGTGCAGAGACCTGGAAGGTAAACTTCTCACAGATGAGTATGAGGTTATCGCAAGGTGGAAGCAGTACTTTGAGGACCGCCTTAACAGCAATGCTACAGCAAACGAAGGTGGCACAGTAATAAATCTAGGAACACGCGCAGAAGATGGCAGGATCCCGACCCCAACCCTTCAGGAAGTTGGGGAGGTAATAGGTCAGTTAAAAAACAACAACGCTGCTGGAATTGACCAACTCCCAAGTGAGCTATTAAAATACGGTGGTGAAGCACTGGCAAGGGCGCTGCACTGGGTAATTACCAAGATTCGTGAGGAAGATTGTTAACCAAAGGATTGGATAAAAGGTATCTATAAAAAGGGTGACAAGCTGGATTGCTGCAACTATCGTGAAATCACGCTACTGAGCGCTGACTACAAGTTGCTCTCCCAAAAGTTACGCCACCACCTGTCACCGATTGCAAAGGAGTTCGTGGGGCAATATCGAGCGGGATTCATACACAGATAAAACGAAACATTGAATTTTCTGCGTTATCTAATGCACATAAAGCGAATGTTAGATTTTGCAGAAAACAATGGGATATTTCATGTAAATTTTAGCCTAATAACGCCTGAATCTAGCCTTTTGTATGAAGGATTGCAAACAATTTCGTTGTTTACGCCTCCATTGGCTTGGAATTAAACGAAGAGAAATTTTACGCGCTTGTTAAAATTAATTATTTTTTTCTGTGTAGGTGCCCTCGCAACTACGAACCAGATTTTTGCGATTCGGTATGATCTGCACAATCGATCGAGACAAGCTATGGCTTGTCTTACGACACAATCGATCGAGACCAGCTATGGCAGATCATGCACGAATATGAATTTCCATAAAAACTGACGCCGATGGTCAAAGTAACGATGGATCGAGTGATGTGTGTCGTCCAAGTCTCAGTGACACTCTCGAGTCTCTTCGAATCTTGGAGAGGCAAGGTGATGGATTGTCGTGTTTGTTATTTAAGATTAGACTGGAGGGTGTGATTCAAAGAGCTGGGATAGACACGAGTGGTGCGATCTTTAGGAAGTCTTTTCGACTTTTTGTCTTCGCCAACGACGTTTATATCGTAGCACGTAACTTTGAGACGACGACGGAAACGTACATCAGGCTTAAGGCTAAAGCTAGTAGAATTGACTTGTGATTAATTCAGATCAACGGTGATGAAATCGAGGTAGTAGACGAATTCGTGTATCTGGGCTCATTGGTGACCGCCGATAACGACACCAGCAGAGAGATACAAAGGCGCATTATGGCTGGCAATCGTGCCTACTTTGGACTCCGAAGGACGCTAAGATCGAACAAAGTTCGCCGAACTACAAAGTTGACCATCTACAAGACATTAATTAGACCGGTAGTTCTCTACGGCCACGAAACATGGACATTGCTAGTGGAGGACCAACGCGCCCTTGGTGTCTTTGAACGGAAGGTGCTGCGTACGATCTACGGTGGAGTGCAGATGGAAGACGAAACGTGGAGGAGGCGAATGAACCACGAATTGCATCAGTTGCTGGGAGAACCTCCCATCGTACACATCGCTAAAATCGGTCGACTACGATGGGCTGGGCATGTCGTAAGAATGTCGGACGACAGCCCTGTTAAAATGGTTCTCGAAAACGAACCGACGGGTACAAGAAGAAGAGGCGCGCAACGAGCAAGGTGGATCGATCAAGTAGAAGGCGACCTGCGGACCCTCCGCAGACAGCGAGGCTGGCGAGGTACAGCCATGGACCGATTACAATGGAGACAACTTCTGTGTACAGCAGAGGCCACACCGGCCTTAGTCTGATTGGTAAGGTAAGGTAAGTGGATGACTGTGTGGTTGATCTTAATGAGAATAGTTTCCATTAAAAATGCGTTGGGTCTAAGTTCTTCTATGGCCAAACTTTTTCCTACAGAGAAAATAGTTACACTAATTTACCAAACGCTAGCTGAATTCTATTTGCTTGAGGTCATCTTAATATATCTCATCAGTTTCATAACCCCACGTTTCCGTGTCGCGGGCCGTTCTAATGGCATTTTTTTTGTATTTGAAGCTAGGTTGGAACCAGTTCCAACTTATGATACCCGTGTGTATTGCCAGTGCTAACCTTAGAGCATCTCCAGGAGTGTATGGTTGTTACAAAATAGAACTGGATTTATAACAAAGGCAACTTCAGCAAGGCGTTCTAGTTGGATCATTTCGAACAGTTTCATGTTAAAATTTAAAACTGGAATACTACGTTGTTCTATTTTTGTTCAAATTTGAAACGCGTTTCATCCAAGTTATATTTTTTTGTCATTGTGGTAGTGTCTATGGAATCAAGTCAAACGTCAAACTTTGAATCAACGTCCGGTCGTGCATCTGTTTGAATCTTGTATTCGTTCTACTTTTTCGTCAATAATTTCAAGTTGCAGCAACAAGTCTGAACTTGCTGATCATCATATCTCTATTTCTTTGTTATTACCATCATTTCCCTATTTCTTTGTTTTTAAATTTTTTTCGAGAATTTCTCAATATTGTGGAATATTTAAATTAGGTATAGAACCGAAAATGATTTAGACGAATATCAAGGGGAATTCCAGAGAAGTTCTGATGAGAATACTGGAGAAATTCTAGTAAGAATTCCTGAGAAATTCTGAGAAGACTTCCAGTGGACTTCTGGAGAATTCCGCAGCAAATGTGGGCGCCAATGAACACTCGTGTCTGGTGGACCGACTGCGGCCGTCAACCTGTTAACTTGTGACCGCAAGGCGCCCGAACTCTGACTCTTGGGGCCTCTACGAGGTGCTCGGTGGGGTGCTTGCGTAGGGAAATGGCACACACTAGTATGCGAACAAGTCCAGGGTGGTCCGAAGGAGCTGAGTTTGTGCAGGGGCTACCTAGTCATGTCTTAGGGCTCCCGACTACCGTGCTCAACTTTTCTGGCGGAAGTCAGTTTGTCTACCGGACGATAAATAAGTAGACGGCGGAATCGTGCTGGCTTAGGGTCGGTTCTTGTTGAATATGGGCTGCAATGGCCCATATGGACCTTCTTGAAGCGTCCGCGAGGAAACAACGGAGCAATTCGGCATAACACTGCTGGAACCTGCCGTCTTATGTTTTCCGGGGGGTGTGATAGGGGTGAGCCACCGTCCTACTTTTGCATCCCCTAGTTGAACGAATAGGGGCTTGACTCCGGCAGCTTCGGCACGAGAGGGTCAGCTCCGTAAGAATCAGACGCATGGTCAACCAACATCTGATTATGGAGGGTCGGCGGACCCTGGCGAACAATAATCGCGATAAGATTGTTCTCCCTACGGAAACAATCGAAGGGGATGAAGGCACGACCTAGGACCACCTCGATGTGGCATTAACTGTCCAACGTTCTGTTGTCACGCCGTTGATGCACACACCGAGCAATGTGGCAAAAGGTACGTGTTCGAAGTCGGCGATCCTGCTGTGGCTGAAAAGCTGAAGCAGATCTCGAAGCTGGCGAGTGGTCGCAAGGGTTGAGAGTTGGTTCGAATCCAACTCTTAACCGAGTGCGTTGCGTGGTGTCCAGTGCCGACATCATTAACGTGCGTGACGAGGTTCTGCTGGAGCATTTTGCTACCCAAGGTGTAGTAGATGTCCATAGGATCTCTCGAAAGGTCGGCGACAAGAAGGTGAACACCTCCACCGTGGTGTTTACCCTCGAGGGCCTCAGTTATCCTGAAAAGGTAACTTTTGGGCTCTTGAAAATAGCAACGCGGGCTTATTATGAACTACCGTTGCAGTGTTACAACTGCAACGGTTACGGACATGGCAAAGCCGGTTGCAAAAGCAGGACCCGATGCCGGGTCTGCTCTGCGGAGCATGAGATTGCCGCAAAGTGCACAGCAAAGGCCTTTTGCTCGAATCGTCGCGGCAATCACCAGCCAACTAGCCGTAAATGCCCCATTTACGCAAGGGAAGCTGGTATTCTCAAGTTGAAGACTGACCTGAGCGTCTCCTACCGAGATGCCAAAAAGGTCTACAACAAGGAGACGAATGCCCGGGGGACTTATGCCCAGACGGCAAAGTCCACGTCTGTTGCAGCCCTTCAGCAACAGGCCGTTTCTCTCGCTCCTCCGGCGAAGAAACAAAAGAAAAAGTCCAGGCCTATGGCTAAGAAGGCCGATCCTAAAATCGGTGGACCGGCTGGAGCCACTGGACAGAGGGGTAACAACGTTGGCAAAAAGGGAGCCGTACACACCAAGAGTATAGGTGTGGGCACCGGCCCCCTGAAAAGTGCTGAAACCAAACGATCCGAGACTGACAACGTCCAAAAAGGGTGTTGAGCCAACCACGGCAGTTGGTACTGATCCCATGTCGGACGTTGAGAAATCTGGTCTTGACCAAGATGAGGAGGAAAAGCAGCTCCTCAAGGATCAGGTGGAAGGTCTCATCCGAGATGTAGCCAGACTAAGGGAAAAGTACAAACACCTCTGAGAGAAAAAAATCTCTGGCAGAGAGGGAAATGTACGGACATG
This sequence comes from Aedes koreicus, assembly GCA_024533555.2. Lineage (NCBI taxonomy): Eukaryota > Metazoa > Arthropoda > Insecta > Diptera > Culicidae > Aedes > Aedes koreicus. The sequence continues at coordinate 126,687 of JAHHFK020006045.1, read as the reverse complement.
GCTGACAGGATCGAACGAGTAGGCAAGAACACCCCATCCAGTGAGGATGACGGTGGCGCTCCTCTTACCCGCCGTAAGAGAAAGCAAATTGCTGACACCTCAGACGAAAACTTTAGGAGGAAAAAAAGTTGGAGAAAGGGGCATACCCACTAGGGTCTGTTCCCGAGGCCTCGGCAACGGATCGCGAGAGCGATGCTGTTACCGTTGTAGAATAACATCATGTCTGCCACCATGCAACAGACTGATGCAGAGCCACTGAATATTGTACTACAATGGAACGGCGCACGGGTTGAGATCAAAGTTATCAAGAGATCCAACTCATAGCAAGTAGGCTAAACCCTTGTATCATGGCCCTCTCCAAGAAACTATGATCAAGGTAGCCGACTTACCCACCCGACTACCTCGGGGGTAAGTACAAATGGTATATTAAGCCTCGCCCAGAATGCCTATATCCACAGTTGTGGATTGGCTGTTAGAGAAGATATACCGCATAGAGTAGTACAACTGGATACTGATTTGGAGGCCACTGCGGTCACCATACAGTTCCCAATGAAGCTCACAGTAGTTAGCTTATACATGGCTCCGAGGTGTAGGGTCGGCAGAGAACAGAATGTCATCGGCAAGTTGGAAGACCTCGTCTCCCAACTGCCTACACCTTATGTGATCCTGGGCGATTTGAATGCGCACCACCCCTCGTGGGGATCACACAAAGATGACATTCGAGGCGAGCGGCTCTTTTCAGCTACTGGACAGGTTGGGCTGTCCAGTGCTGAACAATGGCAAACCGACGCGGATCGACTTCTCTTCAGGAGTTGAATCCGCTATCGACCTGTCCATTGCCTCCTGGGATGTGGCTTGCCAGTTTAACTGGCAAGTTCTTGATGACTTACACGGTAGCGACCACTTCCCCATCGTCTTGTCACAGGCTGTAGGCCTCCCGCCTACTGTGACAAGACTTAAGTGGAATTTGAACGAGGCGGATTGGGATGGCTTCGGCAAGGAAGTCTCCCGCAAGATGCCAAATAACGCCATACTCAGCCCAACTGAGTGGATCGAGATCCTGAGTGGGGCCGCGCATCGTTACATCCCAAAGGCCGGAGGTAGAAGCGGTAAGAGATCTGTACCCTGGTGGGGGTCAGATGTTCACACCGCTGTTAAAAGCAGACGTAAAAGTCTGCGAGCGCTACGCCAAATGGCTCCTGACGACCCGTCGCGGGCTGCTAAGTTGATAGAGTTTCAACTTGCCCAGGCCAAGACAAGAAGGGTCATTAAGGAAGCCAAAAGGGCTACATGGTCGGCTTTCACCGCGGACATATCGGAATCCACATGCCCCAGCGAACTGTGGAGGAAGGTAAAGTCCATTGGTGGAAAAAACCGCCATGTAGAGAGGGTCGTAAACTGGACACCGGTTACACGAACGAACCAGAGCTCATCGCTGAGGCCTTTGCTGATCAATTTGCCAAGGTGTCGGCAAACAGCAATCATAGTGATGAGTTCCGTCGTGTAAAAACACTGGCAGAGGGGAAGTACCGTTGTACCAACAATGGTTCGTGTAGTGACACCACTAACTACAACAGGCTTTTCGACCTAGAGGAGCTCAACTGGGCCCTGCGCCGTGGTGTCGGCAAAGCAGCAGGGTCCGACGATATTGGCTATCCTCTCCTGAGGAAACTGCCACTTATCGGTCGGTTGGCCCTTCTGGACACTTTGAATGAAGTCTGGCAATCCGGCATGATTCCAGACGTGTGGAAGGAAGGGTTGGTCATTCCTATTCCCAAACCAGGGAAGGATAAGACCCAAACAGATGGGTATAGACCTATCACGCTCTTGAGCTGCATGGGGAAAACACTCGAGCGGATGGTTAATCGCCGCCTGTCAACTGAGTTGGAGAGGCATGAGCGAATCCACCCACAGCAACACGCATTTCGATGCGGCTATGGGTCTGAGACGTTCTTCTCCGAACTCGATCATTTATTGGACAAGGCCAAAGCAGAGAACCTACACGTCGATGTAGTATCTCTCGATTTGTCCAAGGCCTATGATATGACATGGAGACTTCCTATCTTGACTACCCTCAAGAAGTGGAAGTTCAAAGGGCGCATGTTGGCTTACGTGGAAAACTTCCTACGTAATAGGAAGTTTCGAGTTTTGAACGCCGGCGCAACCTCCAAACCAAGGTTGCTAGAGAATGGCATCCCGCAAGGGTCTGTCATATCTGTCACACTGTTTCTCATTGCGATGAACTCAGTGTTTGAACGCATCCCCGAAAACGTTCACATCCTGGTGTACGCTGACGATATAACCCTTGTAGTATTTGGCAAATACGCGAGGGCAGTCAGAAGCAGAATGCAAAAAGCAGTGGATAATGTGATTGACTGGGCAGAAAGGGTTGGGTTTAGGATTTCCTCCGAGAAGTCTAAAACTATGCACGTCTGCTTTGGTCATACTCACAGGCCAAGGTTACCCCACGTTTGTATCGACGAGCTTGAAGTCAAGACAGTACGGGAAATGAAGCTTCTTGGCGTGACGATCGACCACAAACTGCGGTTTGTGAAGCACGCCAAGGCAGTGAAGTGTAACGTCAACGTCAAGTTGAACGTTCTCCGGGCCCTAAATGGCCGCTTCTCTGAAGCTTCTCGTTGTACTTTGACCAAGATTGCACGGGCTATGATCGTGCCGTGCATACTCTATGGATCGGAGCTATGGAGCAGGGGTGGAATATCCCTGCTTAAAATCCTAACACCTCAATACAATGAGGCATACAGGATTTGTAGCGGAGCCTTTCGGACCTCACCTATAGCTTCCCTATTGGTGGAATGTGGTAAGGTCCCCTTGGCAAATGTTGTAACTGAAGACTTGGCTATCAAAGCCATGAGGTTGCTTCAAAGGGACCCCTCTCTTTGCTACAGACCTACCGTCTGTAGGGCAAAAGAGTGGTGGCGAGACCTAACGGGAGTAGATTTTCCCACGTTGTGTCAGCTTCCTAGGCTGTGGCAACGGGCATGGGACTCTACGCGCCCCAAAGTGGATTGGCGCATCCGGCAGTTATGTGGGGCAAGGGCAAACCCCGAAGTTGCGAAAGCGGCCTATGGGGAAATTGCCTCCACATTTGAAGGCCTGAACTTGTTGTTTACGGATGGCTCGTTAATAGAGGAAGAGGTTGGTTACGGGGTATCTGGGAGGGCCATAAGCCGTTGCGGTCGGTTACCCGGCATCTGCGGTATCTTCTCAGCTGAGGCCTATGCGCTCTTGCAGGCATGCAAGTTGTCAAATGGGACTCAGACTGTTGTTTTCTCGGACTCTGCCAGTTGTCTATCTGCCCTTGAGCATGGGCAGGTGGGACATCCGTGGCTGTTAGAGGCGCAACAGTTTACTAACGTAACCTTTGTCTGGGTACCTGGACACGCAGGTATACCTGGTAATGAGGCGGCTGATAAACTGGCAAACCAGGGTCGTCATGCTCAGCTGAGGGACCTACCTGTCCCGTACAGCGACGTTACCCGCTGGGTGAAGCGAACCTCCCGATGCGCGTGGGAGGAATCATGGTATAACAACCGAGAAGCGTTCCTACGGCGTATCAAAAATACTACACAAGAGTGGAAAGACATGCCCTACCCTCGAGATCAGAAGATTCTGACTCGGCTGAGGATAGGTCACACGCGACTCACTCACGGGCCACGTATCAACGGTAGTAAGGCCTACTGCCAAGGGTGCGGAGCGGATTTAGATGTTAATCATCTATTAGTGGAGTGCCCTGCTAGGGCACAATTGAGGGCGGAAACGGGAGTTATAGGCACAATACGTGAAGTATTGTATAACGACCGTAGTACAAAATTATCTGTACTAAAGTACCTGAGGGCGCTGGACTTGTATGATAAAATATAAGCCAGCGAATAGAGGTCGAACTTCAAAAAGAAAGTAATGACTACTGACCACAGTCATAGACCTCGCAATCGGCCTGTAAATAAGGGTCAATGATGTCATATCGAACGTCTTGTAGGTTTCGATGAGGGATACAAGGGAAAAGAGCGAATAAAATAGGAAAAGAGGGAATGGGGAGCACGCTATAATGCACAGGTGCTTGCAGTCCTTATGCCGTCTCGAATGAACTTAAACGTCTACAGCAGACGTACAGTTTAAAGAGACGTTAATATAATGAATCACAGTAGTTCTCAACGCTGTGTGTATTTCCAGCCTTGTGGATAGGAGTGATTGATACCAGCTTAGAAGCGTCAGGAAACACTCCTTCGGTCAAGGATCGATTGAACATCGTTACGCTGGGACAAGACAGCGACTGAGCACACTGTTTTACGAAGACAGGTGGAATGTGATCAAGGCCGGGGCCTTTCGATGCACCGACTGCGCTGAGAGCATCGCGAATATCGTCATTATTGAAAGTGACCAAAGGAAGAGGAAGATTGAAAGTGACCAAAGGAAGAGGAAGATTATACAACGGAAGCCCTTCCAAGTAACGCTGCGCCAGCGGAGGTGACTCAAAACTCAGCAAAAATATTTGCGGTAGAGACCGACGAGCAAGATTGGTACGTAACCTCAACTGGAACCCTGGTCGAGCTCTTTCGTTTGTTGATATAGGCCCGGAAAGATGAAGGGTCTTGTCGGAAATTCATTTGGATACGATCAATATACTCACGGAAACGATCATCTTGCAGTCGGCGATACTCTTAGGAATGGCTCATATAGCGGAACTTACCGTTCTGGTAGCGATTACCTGTTGGCTAGGAGGGGGAACAACTTCGACCGTCGTCTGAGAGCTTTTTCGGTACTATCTGCTGCAGATGAACTCCTGCATCAAGCTGGGTGACGTTCTCCAACTGTCTCGTCGTCTCCGGAAGATTTGCTATTTCCGGATGGTTCGCATTGTTTGTACCTCCTGTACTATAACCAACATTGGGTGAACTTCCTTTCGTCGGATCTAGTCGTCGACCGTCGACTCACCATTCTTCTGTCTGTTACAGAATTTGTAAATTTGTTGGCGATGAAAAAACGAGGCTTCTCAATTTGTGAAGACTATATTAAGAATTACAAAGTCCTACAACAAGACAAAACATGTTAGGTTAGGATCACTCTAAGAACCGTTATACTAACTTTAGTAGTTCTTCTCTATCGCACACCTAAATGCGTACTAATTTGCACGAATCATTTCGTACAGCTTCCTGCATCAATAGTTCATAAGTAGTAATTTTTATTAAGTGTTTCATTAGATCAATTGAGGTTTCTGTTCAATTGTTAAGCATGAAAACTTCGTCAAATATTCGCAGTACAAACGTCGAGCCCGTGATTTTGCTGCCAAGTTCTGTTTGTCGTTGCGATTTGGAACTGTTTTTTTTTATACGACTTAAGTCTCAAACGTTGTTTTGATTTATGGACAAAACCAGGCGACATCCCTATTTTACGAGCCACCGTTCGAATGGAGAGATTTGGGTTTTTCGTTAATATCCTTTTCACCTTTCGGTCCATGACAGGATCAGGGCGTTTTTTTTCAATGTTTTTGTCACTTCCCGGTTTCCTATCCACCGTCAATTGTTCCGAAAATGATTTGAGCACATCGTGAACAGTGGATTTAGGCAAATCCAATGTTTTTGCAAGGTCCCGTATTGACAAGTCAGGATTTACCGTACGCCCGTACAAAATTCGCTCGCGCACTTGTTTTTCTTTCGTCGCCATCTTGAATACTAAACATGAAATGTAAACATCAATCATAGTCTTTTTCATCATAGACTCTCAGCTATACCAGAGTGAAATGTTTCATTCCTACTTGCAATATTTCAAAAGTTACAATGATTTGAAGGTGTCCGGATTAATGTGGATACAGACCTTATGTCGTCTTCTTTTTTCAAGTTGGATTTCAAATAAGTTAAATCAGTAAAAAAAATCAACCGTCTTTTTTACTTTGAGTATCCCACATTCAGCAACTCCTCTTCTCTGTCGGAGATGAGCTTTTTTCCCAGTAGGCGAAACCCTCCAGCTGAATCCATCTCCAACTACAACAGAAATAAATGTAAGTGTAAATATTACACCGGCACTGGCACCAGCTGCGAAATCATGTTCAGCGATACGTAAATCCTTTCAAATCCCGATGCTCTCGCAACCACACTGCCAGTTGGTAGCTCAATGCATTCCTTCTGCCAACGGTATCGTTAGTGAGACGGTTCGAATCAATCACATCCTATGGCTTGAGTTCTTGTTTCACTCTCGGATTATAACCGAAGAGGAACCGCGTCTCAATATTTTCTCAATATAGTTCCGGCAGCTCTGTCGAGACAAAATTCCCGATGCCAGCACATAAATCACTAGGATCTAGTACTCAAACACTGGGGGAGCTTACCGGCATCGTTGGTGGTGACCCATAAACGATTCCACTGCCAATGGAAGAAGTAAATATCTACCGTTCCGTACGGTGCGACGAAGTTCTCAGCTCGTCGACCGGGATGTGCCATCGAAAGTCATAGATTATGTTGCCGAGAGGATATCTATAATTGAATTTATAGTTTTTCCGTTCCTTCCTGTCCTCTTTGGTACTTCATCTACCAGCTGAAAGCCTCAGGGTTGGAGAAAGGCAGTTGGGGGAGCTGCGGGTGAGATGGTTCATTGATCGTTTGATGGCTCGGCTTTTTATAAGGTGGGTAATCATTAACACAATCTTCCATAACATTAATTAAAAATTCACTATCGATTCTGGCATCACGTTCAGGAATGCGTGCATATTACCAAAATGCATGTAAATTTTGGTGCCCTTAGACCGAAACATTTGAGCGGCTTTTAGGACATAAGAATCAGTCGAAAAAAGCGAGAAAATAAATTCAATAAAACACACATTTTGTACGCGTGCGTAAGTAGAAATCTGAAAATTTAGACCGTCACGAAATACAGGGTGCGGCAAAAAATAATGCGAAAATTTGTTCTATTTCTTTCAAATTCCATTTTCAACTAATTCAAGCAATAATATCAACATTTTCGAATGCAGTTATTTTTATAAAGTTCTTTTAAACAAATTTATTCAATGTGTCCTCCATTTTTATTAATAACATCCTCGAGCCGACGCCGGAAGCCAGAGCATGCCTTTCGGACGTAGTCCTCCGACATTGACTGCCATTTGCGTGTTATGGTTGACTTCAGGGTTTTCACACTAGGGTGTGATGTTTTGCAGGCTTGTGCTTCAACATATGCCCAAATCGAATAATCCAACGGATTAAGATCTGGACTGCTAGGGGGCCACAAATCCTTCGGTCAAAACTTCACGTTATCGTTCAACCATTGTTGGGTTCGATTGGACGTGTGACACGGCGCTCCATCCTGCTGTAGGACAACGTTTTGGTCCTTGGAGAAGTTAGCCTTCACCCAGGGAAGCACTTGGTCCTTTAAAATACCGATATACACTTCGGTATTGATTTTAACTCCAGCATCAATGAAAACAGGCGGCATTTTCAAACCGTTGGACGCCACCAAGCCAAACATCATGACACCAGCCGGATGTTTGGTTTGAAATTTGAATTTCACTTTTTCCGGAACGTTCTCCATTTTCTGCGGTGAAATGAACCGGTCCGTGCGGCTGTTGGCCACAGCATCGATGCTGAAAAGCTTTTCGTCGGAGAACAGGATTATCATTTTTTCCTTCTTCAACAAGGAAAGCAATCTCTTGGAACGAGTCACTCGTAGTTCCTTGACCCGGTCCGTAATCAAGTGGCGTTTCGCTCTGGCTCTGGAAGATGCATGCAGGTCTCCTTTGATGATTCTCCGCATGGATTTCTCCGAAATATTGGCTTCCTTTGCATGTTTTCTTATGGAACGCATCGGGTTGCGAGCAATTTGTGCACGGACCGATTTGATCACGTTCGGCGTGCGTGCAAAGCGCGGACGTCCGCTTCCCGGCTTCCGCTGCGTAGGACCATCGGTATTGTAGGAGAAATTATGTCTAGCTCACCTCCAGAAGTTAAACTACATATTTCTACACTACTAATTAATTATGTTTTTATTGCGTACAGTGCGCCAATTTAAATTATAATGTTTTTGAAAATTGGAAATATCTTCTCAACACATTTATACATATTTATGGTGATTTTAACCAACGAAATGTTGACTTTATTTCAGACATGGATAACGAATACATTTTACTCCCAGTCTTTGGAGAAAACGTAACATTAAATTTTATGTTTGATAAAATTGCAAATTTAGGACTAAATCAAATTAACCATGTAAAAACTCAACAAAATAGCTACTTGGACTTGCTGTTGACAAACATTTACGAAGACTTTTATGTAAATAAATCATTATCGCCAATATGGAGAAATGAAGCATTTCACACTGCAGTCGAGTATTCTCTGTTTATGCATAACTATGAAACACTTGCAGACAATTAATTCGAGGAAATATACGATTACCAATCAGCACACTTTGACAACATTAGGAATAAACTACATATTATTGATTGGCAAACAGTGTAAAGGATTGAAGAAAATGTTGAAAATGCAACTGAAGTTTTTTACAATAAGCTGTTTAAAATAATACATGATGAAATTCCGGTCAAAAGAAGAAGGCGTCAAATCACTTCCAAAAATCCGGTTTGGTTCAACAAGGAAATAAGAAATTAAAAAAAATGTAAACAGAAGGCACATACATCGAAATAATAATAGTCAAGAAAATATGGAAAACTAAGTTGATATCTGCGACGATGAGTACAGCATTTTGACGATGAGTACAGCATTCGAGCAGTATAATTTTAAAATTGAGCAAGAAATTAAATCCTGTCCAAATCAATTTTTCATCTATGTCAAGACCAAACTGAAAAGTGACAATTTTCCGTCTAAAATGTTCCTTGATGATAGTGAAGATAATAACTCGGAAGAGATATTCAATTTATTTGCGAACTTTTTACAAAAAAAAAACACACACACACATATTCAGAACCAGATCGCGATCATGAACACTTTGGTTTCCAACCTGAATTTCCTCCTGACATTAGCATTAATGAAATCAGTGTGCGTGACATTTTGGAGGCATTGAAAAATTTGGACGCATCCAAAGGCTCGGCACCTGATGGAGTCCCTCCTGTTTTTATGAAAACTTTGGCATCTGAGCTTACAGCTCCTTTATTTTGGATTTTCCATATGTCACTGGAATCCGGAGACTTTCCAAAAATATGGAAAAAGTCATTCCTAGTAAGGTCTGTATCCGCAATAATCCGGACACCTCAAAATAGGAATAAAACATAAATTTCGCATTATATTTTCGTCGTAGTTGTTTATTTCAGATTCATGGGATGAGTTTTAACGATTCGTGAAGACAAAACATAGTTATTCGGTATTTGCATAAAATTTTCGAACTTTGCGCTTAACTCCGTCCATTAGGGTTTGTACAGACTCTTCAGAAATCGTAGAAGTCGTCTCTATCCAAATTTGCTGGAAGTGTTTGATGTCTTTGATTCCTTGCTTATTTCCTTGCTTATTTCCAGCTTCCGCTTCATCAGAGCCCAATATCTCTCGATTGGTCGTAGGGGGGCAATTTGGCGGTTTTTTAGGTTTTTGGTGCAATGTTCACTTAATTTGCTTGGTACCAGTCTATCACAGTTTTAGCATAGTGGCATGATGCCAAATCGGCCCAGAACAAAGGTTTTTCTTTGTGACTTTTGATGAAGGGTAGCAATCGCTTCTGCAGACACTCTTTCTGATAGATCTCCTTGTTGATTGTGTCTGTAGTGACGAAGGTTTTACTTTTTTTTTTGCCACACGTGCAAATTGCTTGCCACACAAGGTATTTTTTGGGAAATTTCGATGCCTTCTTCGTTCTGAAATGCTCAGCTGTAGCATTTCTGGCCATAGCAAAATAAAACAGCCAGCCCTGGTCCTGGAAGCTGCTTGAAATCCTCCTGGACATAAGTTTCATCGTCCATAACAACGCATGAAAACTTCGTCAAATATTCGCAGTACAAACGTCGAGCCCGTGATTTTGCTGTCAAGTTCTGTTTGTCGTTGCGATTTGGAACTGTTTTTACTTTATACGACTTAAGTCCCAAACGTTGTTTTTATTTTGGGCAAAACCAGGTGACATCCCTATTTTACGAGCCACCGTTCGAATGGAGAGATTTGGGTTTTTCGTTAATATCCTTTTCACCTTTCGGTCCATGACAGGATCAGCGCGTCCAATGTTTTTGTCACTTCTCGGTTTCCTCTCCACCGTCAAACGTTCCGAAAATGATTTGAGCACATCGTAAACAGTGGATTTAGGCAAATCCAATGTTTTTGCAAGGCCCGTATTAATAAGTCAGGATTTGCCGTACGCCCGTACAAAATTCGCTCCCGTACTTGTTTTTCTTTCGTCGCCATCTTGAATACTAAACATGAAATGTAATCAATCATAGTCAATTTTATCATAGACTCTCAGCTATACCACAGTGAAATTGTTCATTCCTACGTGCAATATTTCAAAAGTTACAATGATTTGAAGGTGTCCGGATTAATGTGGATACAGACCTTTCTTATTTTCAAATCTGTTAAAAAATCTGACGTCAGCAATTATCGTTGTATAGCCCATAAATGATCATTAATAAAAAACTATTTTACCAAATAAAAAATAGAATAAAGGCCAATTCAAAGGCCGTTCAGCAACCACTAATTTATTCGAATTTGTAAATTATTCATTGGAAGCAATGGATAGCGGAAGCCATGTAGAGGTTTTGTACACGGATTTTAGCAAAGCATTTGACCGCGTCGACATACCCATGCTTCTTTATAAATTACAAAAGTTGGGAATACAGCCTAAACTCATCAAATGGCTTGAATCATACTTGACCAACCGTGAATTAAGATTTAACGGGAAAAAATTGGCTTCTATTCATGCTAGTTCAGGAGTTCTACGAGGCTCTCATTTAGGACCGCTTCTATTTATTCTATTTGTGAATGACTTATCCTTCATACTTAAGAAACTTAAAATTTTTAATTTATGCTGACGACATGAAACGACATGACTAAAAAATGGTGAATACTGTGACGTATTCTAAAATGAGATACAAATATTCCACACATGGTGTAACAAAAGCCTCCTAAAACTTTATGTAAAAAAATGTAACTTGATTACGTTTACAAGAAAACGAGACGTACCTAACTTAGTAATTACTTTAGGAAATCAGAATGTTGAAAAGTGTGATAGAGTCAGGGACTTAGGTATTATGTTAGACGCTAAACTTTCATTCATTGTTTATTATAACACAATTATAAAAAGAGCAAGTAATATGCTAGGCTTTATAAAACGGTTTTGCTTTAATTTCCGTGATCCATACACAATAAAAACACTGTACGTTGCTTATGTTAGATCAATACTTGAATATTGTAGCATAGTTTGGTTCCCATTCTCAATAACACATGAAAATAAAATAGAATCTGTGCTAAAACAGTTTTTATTATACGCACTTCGTAAGTTAGGCTGGACTGTATTTCCGATACCGCCGTATGAAGCTCGATGCATGCTTATCCACATTCAAACGTTGAAAGAGCGTCCAGAATTTGCGACTGGTTTCATTTATAAATAACATTGTCTCACACAGAATTGATTCGATGGAACTTTTATCAAAATTAAACTTCTACACACCAACCACGTTATTTGAGGCACCGACAGTAATTTGCAACTAATTACCATCGTACGAACTACGGAAAATTTGGACCCATGAATCAAATGATGACCACTTACAATAAACATTGCAATAGTATTGATTTTACAATGTCCAAAACAAAGGTTAAAGCATTATTTCTGCGCGCAGTAATAGCTAAGAGGTCTTTAAATTCAGTAAGATTTGCCCATGCATACTTTATTGTATTAAAACAAATTTGTATTCAAAACAATATAGCGTATACGATAAACTATGTAACAAAACGGTCTACAAACTCGATTGACGACAAATAAATAAACTAAACATAATGCAGGGACTTTTTAATGCGGTAAACTGTTGCCAAATGGCACCCTACCACCTTGGCAATCTCTTTCGGCTTGGTCTGGGCGAGCAACAAACTGGTGATCACTTCTTTCGCGAACATTTTGACGAAATTGCAATAAAACAAATAGAATGTTTGGATGCAGCACTTGAAAGTAAACATAAACAAACACCCTTTCGACAGAAAGTAGTCACTAACTACACGAATTAACCCAATACTCAAGTTTGAACATTCTCGCATTATTTTCTGCCGCACCCTGTATTGTTACGAAGTAAACACTAAAAACTCAATCGATCCTCGATAGATTTTCAAAATGTCTACGGTTGGTAATTTTCCCACGTATCAATTCAATCATCAAAAAATATCATTTATCAATTGTAAATTATTGGAAACAGTGCTAATAAAAGATGATGTCTTATAAATTTGTTACACAGACTCAATTTACTAAAAGCACAGTACTTTCCTATCACTCATATCCCTCATATCCCATATGCAGCTGTAAATGAAATATGATGGGAACACCTTTACGAGTGGGTTAATTGGACAGTTTTCGTTGTATATCCGTGTGTGACAGACGTGTTTTATTCCTGTTCGTTTGATCGTTTAATTTCTAGTAGTGCTCTACAGTGCTTTCTCGGGATATTGTTCGAACCACGGTACGACTTTTCTCCTGCGTCCTGGTCATCTCCTTGAAGTGGCAAGGTACTTCTAAAGCTTGCAAAACGGCGAGCAGCACACAAACAAACAAGTCGTCGGCACCAAGCGACCGCGACCGACGATGCCGTTGCCGTACCGTCGGACCTCAATGCCAGACTACTGGCAAACATAAAATTTGCTGCGTTGACGGTCGAAGGATGCTTGACGCTTCGGAATAAGCTTGCTGCGGTTCAAATACGCCCGCTTTTCAGCATGGGCAATAAAATCATGTGCTCTACGGAGGAAGATTTCCAAGCAGTAGGAAAATCCTGGCAACGGGAAAATTTGAGCTTTCTACGCACGACTCTCCTCGCAGCAGGCCGTTGAAGGTGGTCATTAGTGATCTTCCGGAGTACTCGGTCAAGCTGAATCCAATCAAAGTGTTCCCCTTCGGGGGCAAGGGATCAGCAAACTATCGGGACAAGACACTCTTCAACATCATCGTTGAATAGGAGTGTTACCGACCGCTGAAGAACGGTACCAGGAACTGCCACATGAAATCCCGATGTGGCAAATGTGCTGGAGCGCATGTGACCACTGAGCACAACCAAATGGACGAAGGTGTCAAACCGAAGTGCGTCAACTGTGGTACCAACCACGAGGGTAGTAACCGATCGTACCCAAAGCGGTCGGAATAACATGTGTAACATAAGTCCTGGGAATACTTTCAGGCGTTTATTTGACAGCATTAACAAACACACAGATGTCAACCAATATACTTGTCACGTTCATCTGTGTTCCTACTGAACTGTCAAACTCAAATTGCGCAGTAGTTTCCATTAAAAATGTCGTACAAGCTGGATTTATGTGCACTAGTCACCAAACTTTTTGGACGGCTTAGTCCAAGTGACATTTTGAGCGTGTTCAAAGACGGACCAATATCAAAATCAACAATATACCGTGTTTTGAAAGATTGTCGTGATGGTAAAGAACCGGAAAATAAAAAGAAAAGTGATCGCCCAACAAAATTGAGTGCCAGAACAACGAAAAAACTGCTGTCAAGCGCTGAAAACAAGGTTGGCCAATCAACACGCAAATTAGCACGAAAATTTCAGGTTTCAAACATGACAGTCCATTGGATTTTGAAAAAACATAACGTAATCTATTGGAAACGTCAGCGTGCACCAAAATATACACAGCAACAACTCGAAAAAAATACCAAAATGCTGCCGTGCACTTCGTCGCGGGCATTTTTCAAATGGAAAGTGCATAATTTTGGATGATGAATCTTACTTCACGTTCTTACTTGGATGATGAATCTTACTTTTGCACCATGAATTGAGTGGCAACGATGGTTTCTATACTGTTAACATTAAAACAACACCAGACGATGCTAAATATGCCAGCAAATCGAAATATGAGCCAAAGGTGTTCGTGTGGGCAGCCATGTCATCGAAGGGTATCTCGGCGCCTTTGATACGCCCAAACAAGGCCAAAGCTGTCAATTCTGACGTGTATGTCAGCCAATGCTTGCCGAAATTGAAGCAATTCATCAACAAATATCACGCTGACGACGAAATCATGTTTTGGCCGGATCTTGCAATCTGTCATTACGCGAAAAAAACATTAGATTGGCTAACTGAGCAAAACATACCATTTGTACCGAAAAAGGACAATCCACCTAACGTGCCTCAGGCTCGTCCTATTGAAAATTTTTGGAGTGTTCTCAATCGTATGGTGTACGACAATGGCTGGGAAGCTAACAATGAGCAACAATTGGTTAATCGAATCAAGCGGAAGATGAAAGAAATAGACATAGACACCGTCCAGAACCTGATTCAACATGTCCGCCGTACACTGCGTAAAATCGACGATAATGGTCCATTGAGCGTACTGTAAATATACTTTTCAACAATTTATTAATAGAATAAAATACCCTGAAGAGCATTTTAAAATCCGATTGTTTGATATTTCAAGTACCATGCTTTTGAATTTCTCCCAGGACTTATGTTACATATGTTATGTCGAAATCCGCAAGCTATTAACTTCCAAAACAAACAAAAAATTCCAGCGACGACCGCCCCCACCGATGACGGAGAAACACTTCCCACAGCTCCGGTACAATGTACCAAACTTACCGCCTCTCGAAGTAAACCATCGGCAGCAAAACTGCCAACGACACCATAGTTCAACGGTTCAACATCGACTTGCAGCCACTGCGCCAGCCCCACCAGTTCAACATGTCCCTCCTCCAGTCAGAGAAAATTCGGCAACAAGTAGTTCAGCAACCCATCAGTCTGATGATGACCTCTACACCCGGAACAAATGATGGAGTTCATCCAGAACCTGCATCAATAACTGCGCCGTTTCCGTTCTAAAGAGCAACGAATTAACGCTGCCAGCATGGTGCTGATGAATTTTATGAATAAATATGCATCGTGAAGCTACCATCAAGATTCTAAATGGGAATGTTTTGGATTTGGAGCTAATTGATTTTCTCAACAAGAGGGAAATCGATATCGCCAACACCACCGAAACGCCTGACGTTAATGTATATATTCCTGACTTTTGGCTCATTAGACTCGATCGGACCAATTCCAGAGGAGGAGTTGTTGCCATTGCTTTGCGATACAACATCAACTGCCGCCTGCTGCCGAGTTTCCAGCTCAAAGTCATCATAGTCATAGGTGTGGAGGTAGACACCACCGTCAGGCTGATTGTCATCATTTCTATTCAATTCATCATCGCTGGCGACCTCAGCGCAAAACATGTATGCTTGGGGAACACTCGTCGGAACAACAACGGATCCATCATCCAAAATGACCTGGAGGAGGGTCACTACATGGTACTGAGTACGGATTCTCCAACCCGGTTGAGTCTAGCCGGGGCTCACGCAACCCGCGACAGTTTCCCTCACCAGCATGACCAGCATGATCGCTCAGCAGGTCGTGTACCAGGAGCTCAGATCAGACCGCTAACCGGTGGTGGCCGATGTTGGCTCCTCGGCCAATCGGCACCATATGACCAGGCGCAACTATCACCGAGTCAACTGGGAACTGTTCCAGCGATGCGTCGAAGACTCCGTCGGTTACGATGCGCTCCCCGAGACACCTGAAAGCCTGATGTCGACGGATTCATCAATCTCGAGTTGAATAACTTGAGTGTTGATTTCTTCTTTCATGCTCCGTTGGGAGCTTGGCTACTTTCCATCTTGCTGGAAAATAGCCAAAGTAATCCTTATTTGCAAGTCTGGCAAAGATCCTACCAGCGTTAAAAGCTATCGCCCCATCAGCTTTTTGTCCACCATCTCGAAGCTATTCGAAAAACTGATCCTCATCCGTTTACTGGAGTTCGCAAACCAGTACAACATCTTCCTTCAGGAACAATTTGGGTTCAGGAAGAGCCACTCTACCATCCACCAACTGACGTGAGTAACCTACATCCTCAAACGGAACAGGTCCATTGGAAGGACATCTGCCGAAAATGCGTTCTTCAATGTCTGGCACGATGGTCTGGTGTTTCAGCTGCATCGATACAACTTCCCAATCTATCTTGTTAAAATCATCAAAAGCTATCTGTTGGACAGATCATTCCAGATCTTCCTGATCAATTCCCAATCTGATACGTTAAACGTTGATGCTGGTGTTCCCCTAGGAAGCCTCTTGGGCCCTATCCTTCTCAACATTTTCACGTTTGAAGTCGAATAATACTGAAATCATGAAACGGAACAATGATTTCGAAAGAGCGCTATGTTTCACAAAGGGCAAATGCATCACAACCGGTATTGTGAGTGAAAATGTACATTTTTTAATTAAAAAAAAAAAACCCCCAATTCCCCCCCAAAAAGGGGATCAAATCCCCCACCCCAGGGACATTATCCATCGAAGGAAATTAACGATAAATCGAAAAAAAGCTATCCACGTAAATTTTCGTTGTATAAGGAGTGTATCGAAAATAAGCTATCCACAAACTTTCTTTCAAATTATGTTGAAAACCGATATTTTATTCATACAAAAAATTGTTCCTTTATTGTATGAGATTAAACTTGAACATAATGAAGACCGGATAAAATTTAAGTTATTCCTTCACGAATTTTCGAACTTTGGATCGAATGCTCTTCATCAAGTTCCGGACAAGTGTTGCATCGTATTTTTTGGACGCTTGAGCCCAAATTTTTTGAACTCCTGCATGTTCCCAGCTGCCTTACCAGTCTTCTTGAAGACCCTCTTCACGATTGCCCAGTAACGTTCGATGGGTCGAAGCTGAGGGCAATTTGGTGGATTGATATTTTTCTCAACGAAATCTATACCCTTTTCCGCAAGCCAATTGAGAGTGGTTTTGGCATAGTGAGCCGACGCTAAATCCGGCCAAAACAGTGGAGGTGTACTATGCTTCTTATATAAAGGCAACAATCTCTTCTGGAGACACTCAGATCGATAGATTTCCGCATTTATAGTTCCGGTAGTGTAAAAAATGGTTGACTTCAAACCACAGGAACATATTGCTTGCCATACCAGTACCTTTCGACCGAATTTCTTCACTTGAATCGACCTGTCCGCATCGCTCACATCCTCCCCAACGACGGCAGTAAAATATTGTGGACCTGGAAGGGTTTTTGAGTCCTCCTTTACATAGGTCTCATCGTCCATCAAAACGCATGCATCCGGACGCTGCAAAAGACGCGAATACAATTTCCGGGCCCTTGTTGCTGCTCGCTTCTTCTGTTCTGCACTTTGTTTCGAGATTTTCTGCTTCTTGTAGGTCTTCAGGTGGTTTCGCCTCTTGATACGCTGGATCATTCCGACACTCGTTCCTGCTTTTTTGGCCAAATCACGTATTGACATTGATTTGTTCTTCATGATTAGAGATACCACTTTCTGCTCCAGTTTCGGGTTGGAAGAACCGGGTTTTCTGCCTCTTCCTGGTAGCTCATCCAAAGAATAGTGTTCCCCAAACTTATTAATGATGGTTTTAACACTCGCATGATGAATTCCAAACCGCTTCGCCAATTTTCGCATAGTAATACCCTTCTCACTTAGCCATGTGTCCAGAACCTTAATTTTCACTTCCTTTTCAATACGCGACATTTTTAAAACGCAGAATTTGAACCGCACAAACAAGTAAACAAAAGAAAGCTGACAGTCAAACGCACAGCATGCAGTGTTCAGAGCATAAAAAACCATCACAAATACATGCGTACAACGCAAATGTATGTGGATAGCTTATATTCGATACACTCCTAAATTTGATTCAAAAAAGCACCATTTTTTCAGCCTTGGTTTATTTCAGCTGGGTAATTTGAACAGCGGAATTGAGCATACCCGTTAAGAGTGAAGTTTTTTGACAGCTTATCGCTGAAGATAAATAAGCGATTCCGTTTGTTTATATTTCTCAGCCACCATGGAAGCCATGCGGGAGCAAGTTGTAAAATTATAGTTACAAAAGCTCAGATTGTGTTAGATGTTCAATAGCCTTAAGCAGTTTGGAGTGAGTAAGCGTTTTGTTGTTCGTATCTTGAAAGGAAACTGGAAATGTCCATATTCAACACAAAATAGGTGCCAGAACGAAGAAAAAGATCAAATGTGTGAGGCAACGAATAAGACGTAATCCGGCCGTATCTGGCCGTAAATTGAGTAAACAATTTCAAATGTCCCCTGCTTCAATGAATAGGCTCCTCAGACATGATCTGGAATGCAAGCCGTACAAGAAACAACGGGTTCACGGGTTGACGGAGCGTCCAAAGCAAGCCAGGGTCCAAAGAAGCAGAAATCTCTTGGTTCGGCACGGTGACTGCGAGATTTTATTATCGGATGAAAAGCTCTTCTTCCTTCAGGACAGTCATTATCAACAAAATGATCGTGTGTGTGGAAAAAGTCTGGCCAATATTCCAAGAGATAAACTAGCTGTAGAACGCTATCAGAATGTATCAAAAATCAAGGTATGGGGCGCCGTTTCACGAAAAGGAAAACTTCCTCTTATTTTCATAGAACCTAACGTAAAAATCAACACTGATTTCCCGATTTCATCACAAACGAAGAATGGCCTGCATCTTCACCGGATCTCAACCCACTTGACTACTTTGTTTGGGGTTATATGCTTCAACAAATAGGCCCTACGAAAGGGCTTACTTTAGATCGATTCAAGAGACATTTGGTTGATATTTGAGACCAAATTCCTCAGGAAATCGTGCGTGCCAGCTGCGATGGGTTTACAAAGCATTTGCGCAAAGTTATCGAGGAAAAGGGCCAGAGATTCGAATTGAATTAATATGGTTTACTTCTATAATATGTGTCTTTCAAATGAAAAATAAATGCTATGATTTGGTTCATTTGTTTTGCTGTAATCCCATTGGGTTTAGTGACACCTATTGTGAGACACCCTGTACGCGTGTATTTGTGATGGTTTCAATGCGTTCATCATAGAATGTTGTGCGTTTGACTGTCTTCTTTCGTTTGTTTGGTTGTTTGCACTGATCAAATTCTTCGTTTTCATAATGGCGCGCATTGAAAATGACGTTAAAATTATGGTTCTGGACACATGACTACGTGAAAAGGGTGTAACTATGCGACTATTGGCGTAGCGTTCTGGAATTCATCACGCGAGTGTAACATCCATGATAATCAAGTTTGAAGAACACTGTTCTTTGGATGAACTGCCAGGAAGAGGCAGCAAATCAGGATCTTCCAACCCTGAACTAGATCAGAAAGTCTTGCCTCTTTTTCGAATTCGGAAGAACAAATCAATTTCGAAACGTGATTTGGCCAATAAAGCAGGAACCAGCGTCGGAATGATTCAACGTATCAAGAAAAAAAAAAAAACAAAAAAAAAAAAACAAAAAAACGCAACGCACAACAACAAAAAAAAGAAAAAAAGATGTGTACACCAGCGACCGTATGTATTACGACAGACGAACCACCAAAAAAGAACACCCCCCCCCCACCCCAACTACTCCCCCCAAAAAAAAACCCCCCTCCCTTTTTCCCCAAAGCCCCCCCCCCCCCCAAAAAACCCTCAATCCCCACGGAAAAGGTCATATATTTTTTTGAGAAAAACACAACCCCCCCCATCCCCCCACCTTTTGGCCCATCGAATCCAGATTATGCACGAATATGAATTTCCGGAAAAACTAGACGTGGTATGTCAAAGCAACGATGGATCGAGTGATGTGTACCGTCCGAGTATCAGGAACACTCTCGAGTCCCTTCGAATCTCGAAGAGGGTTACGGCAAGGGGATGGATTGTCGTGTTTGTTGTTTATCATTGCATTGGAGGGTGTGATTCGAAGAGCTGGAACAGACACGAGTGGCACGATATTCAGGAAGTCTGGCCAAGTCTTTGGCTTCGCCGACGACATTGATATCGTAGCACGTAACTTTGAGACGATGGCGGTCACGTACATCAGACTTAAGGCTGAAGCTGGTAGGATTGGGCTTGTGATTAATGCGTTAAAAACAAAATACATGAAGGGAAGAGGCTCACGAGAAGACTATGTTAACCTCCTACCACGAGTTCAGATCGACGGTGATGAAATCGAGGTAGTAGACGATTTCGTGTACCTGGGCTCATTGGTGACCGTCGATAACGACACCAGCAGAGAGATACAAAGGCGCATTATGGCTGGCAATCGTGCCTACTTTGTACTCCGAAGGACACTAAGATCGAACAAAGTTCGCCGAACTACAAAGTTGACCATCTACAAGACATTAATTAGACCGGTAGTTCTCTACGGCTACGAAACATGGACATTGCTAGAGGAGGACCAACGCGCCCTTGGTGTCTTTGAACGGAAGGCACTGCGTACGATCTACGGGGGAGTGCAGATGGAAGACGGAACGTGGAGAAGGCGAATGAACCACGAATTGTACCAGTTGCTGGGAGAACCTCCCATCGTACACATCGTAAAAATCGGTCGACTACGATGGGCTGGGCATGTCGTAAGAATGTCGGACGACAGCCCTGTGAAAATGGTTCTCGAAAACCAACCGACAGGTATAAGAAGAAGAAGCGTGCAACGAGCAAGGTGGATCGATCAAGTAGAAGGTGACCTGCGGACTCTTCGCAGACAGCGAGGCTGGCGAGGTACAGCCATGGACCGAATACAATGAAGACAACTTCTGTGTACAACAGAGGCCACATCGGCCTTGGTCTTATTGGCAAGGTAAGGTCCCCCCCCACCCCACTCTAGCGAGTGTGAAAAGGGGTTCCCAAAAAACTGGTAAAATAGCTGAGAATATGCTGAATTTCAAAAACTTGCTGATAAGTGTTCTATCAAAAATTCGCAAATTCGTGAAATAATAATATTGATTTCATTTGGTCTGCACCGAATTCACCGAATTGGTTCAAGTTCAATGCCCTACAATAAAGAATCATCCGTTTGTTTGAACATAACATAACATGATTTGAAAGACAAATATGTGGATAATTTATTTTCAAAACAGTCCTTATTTCTGCAAGGAGAGGCTTGTTTTTATTGTCAATTGCTTCAGAGAAGTGTTTAAAGTGGAAAGCATTGCCAGAACAATGTTTTTGAGATGGTCGGAAATACCTTCCACAATGTCATCAAATGAGAATTAACCAGAGGGGCGTATGTTCTTTAAGTCGGGACATCAGGGGATTTTGGATGTCCTCAGAAAAGATGGAAAGTGCTGTGTGTAGTTGGTAATATGAAAACCAGGAGGAGTTAGATTTTCCTTTCTTCCACTTTTCCCTTAATATGCAGGCTGATTTGGGGCTCCTGCTCAGCAACTTTCCGTCGGTGGTCAGCACTTGCTGGAAAGCTGAATGGTGTTCCCTCTTCAGCCAAGTCAGACTCTGACAGAGAAGCAAAGGGAATTGTATTGGCATTGGTGATGGTGAGGCTTTTTTCACCATTTCTGTGCGAAAAATTGCTTGGGACGTTGTCTTAGCGAGGGTTCTTATTTTTCTCTGCATTTTTCGTACCCCGGGCAAAATGAGAGAGCATGAGTAGGAGATCCCTGGAAGAATGCGCATTTTGGTATTTGTAAAGCCACCATCCTCATCTTTCTGCCCGCAATTAGAGCAGTTTATCTTATTGCCGCAACGGGAGGTCGTATGCCCCATCTGCCTGTTTTTTTTGGCAGATCATGACCCGAGGTACAAACAACCGCACAGGTAGTCGTAGTTTTCCCAACTCGAGGAATTGAGGGAGGGCTGAACCAGAGAAGGTTACACGAAACGAGTCTGAAGCGATGAACCTATTTTCACCCTTAGTGATCGATACTTTGCACATCTAGAATCTTCACTGGAGAAAGCAGGGAGTTCTTAAAACGACCAATCGCTTGCTTCAGCAGAATCTCGAGAGTCAAACTCGTTTCGCTGACCACACCTTCAATTTCAATACTACAAGTGTATATCCCAGACACTCTATACTCGAGTGTAAAGAGCTGAGAGACAGCAAGCTCATTAGTCTGCAAAGGTTGGACACAACGAGCTTATTGGGTCTCACTTTAGTTATCTATTCACGGCCGAGAATCGTTTTATGAGATCATGAGTAATCTGATCTGATTCATTTTGGACTGAAAATAGACAACTCATGGACCAGCTGAATCGGCTGGATAGGCTCGTGATTGTCTAATCTTAGGTGACACTTCATTATTTGGTGGCAAAGAAAAATCATCTTCCGATAAATCATCCATGGCTCACCCGTGGGAAGTCACAAAACCACACAGATACAATACACAAAACTTAAGCTTAACACAAAAACGCAAAACAGAATTTAAATGTTTTTAAGAGAGAAAGAGAAAACCAAAAAAAAATTATCTTATATGTCTCACTGATTTGCTGCTGTTGGTCGAAAAACGTGTATGGCCACGAATACCGACGAGAAGTGGAGCTCAACGATGATGATACGATGGTCGGTGGTAGTTGGCAGATGTACGCTTACACTAGATGGACTGCTGGTATGTGTGACTACGCAGATATGTGGTGCAAAATGGCTTGTCACTAGCCAATTGCAATTAACAACTAATCACTAGTCCACTGCTTTAACTGCTCGTTTTCTTCTTCAGAAAATAAAAACATGATTCCAACTATGGTGGGAATAATTTGTTTATTTTGTTTAATTCATCTGGCCGTAGTCTACATGAATGTATTGAAACTATTGTAGCCTAGACTGTAGCAGTCTTGACGCAGTTATTCTATTTTAAAAAGATCAAGATGGTTCTCCTTAGTCGACGAGGTCGTCAACGAACGACACATGATGTCAGTGGCTCATTGAAACCGTAAGAAGTCCGATGGAATCTGGTCAGCAGTAGAGATGACGATCTAAGTTGTCTTCCCACTCGAAACTCAATGCCAGACAGAAGTACAGGTGCGTCGATTTCACCGTTCATTATTTTTGCGATAAGGGTAGCTTGTTGAATATTTCGGCGACGGTGCAGCGTGTCGAGTCCTAGAAGCCGGCATCGTTCAGGATACGGAGGGAGATCTTGAAGATTACGCCAAGGTAGGCTTCTGAGTGCAATGCGAATGAATCTACGTTGAACACGTTCAATTCTGAGGTCACAACACAGTTGATATGGAGCCCAAATTAACGCAGCATTTTCAAGAACCGGTCGAACGAGTGCACAGTAGAGTGCTTTGAGGCAGTGAAGATCGGGGAAATCACGGGAGATTTTAATGATGAATCCCAATTGTCGTGAAGCTTTCTTGATTGTGGTGCTGGTGTGCAGATAAAATGTAAATTTTTCGTCTAGTATAACACCAAAATCACTGACCTAAGCAACGCGCTCGAGGACATAGGCGTAGCCAGGATTTCGAATGGGGGGGGGGGGTCAAACTAAGTTTTTTTAGAGACAGAGAGAGAGAGAGAGAGAGAGAGAGAGTTAGAGAGTGAGAGAGAGGGCAACAGAGAGAGAGAAAGAGAGAGAATTACACCGTCTTCAACCAGTTGCTGCACAGAATGAACACTTAACATTATACAACGGACAACATAACGCCCGGTGGACCCATACAGTAGGGACCTTATCGAGTTCCGTCGGCTGGAGCGGGAATCGAGCCCTTTGTGACAATCCACCTGAACGACGGGTGGTTTAACTTTTCTGCTCTCACCCAAAGTATTTTACAATACCCGTCCGATTTTGGCAACAAGATTAAACTATTCTAGACTTGAACTAGAATAAAAAAAAAGGTTGTAAAAACTCTCGATTTTCCCCGAATTTCAAAATCGAATCCCATTTAATAGGAACCATGCTGAAATCTAACGGGTACTGTAATGTGTCAAAATATTTATTTTACAGTCATGTTGGATTTTTGTATACGATAACCACGGAGTTTGTTAACAGTTTTCCCTGAAAATGTACTTTTCCTCGCAACCCGCTCGCCCACTCTGAAAATTAAATTTCGTTTTTATTACGAAATCGAATGTAGAACTAACAAATCTATTCGTTGCTTTCTACACCGAAATTGATTTGTACTTTTCAAGAAACTACCTTTGTATTCAATGCCACAATGCTGTTACATATCTGTTAAAAGCACGAAGCATTAGTTGACATAGATAGAACACTCGTTCATTGTACGAAAACAAAACAAAATGCTACGAATATTTTGTTATCAATAAGAATGCATGGTTACATAATTGACTGAAAGAACTTCTATATCGACTCAGTATGTAATTGAAAAAAAAAATGCAAACCACGAGGAGTTGCTCAGAATTTTTTTAATATTTCTGAAATGAGGTTCGAACCGGTATTTTTGGGAAGATTTGTTATTGAATCCGTGGTTGATCTCATTAGAAATTAGAAAGAAACAAAGCAGCATCGTTGAAGAACAGCGCAAATAGCAAGGGCCCCTGGTTACTGCCTTGTGGGACGCCGGAATTATTAATAAACGTACTGGAAACAGCTGTATCAAGCTTTACGCGCAGAACGCAACCCGTCAAGTAGCTTTCCAGCCATACCACAAGTCGCTTTAGAGCACCAAGACTGGATAGTTCGCACAGAAGTACTCTGTGATCAATGACGTCAAAAGCGGGCTTCAAGTCCGTATATATGGCATCCACTTGATTTTTAGCGTCAATCTGCGTAATACAGGTACTAGTGAAGTCCAGAAAGTTCGATGTTACAGAGCCGCCTGGCATAAATCCATGTAACGTTTGCATTAAAAAAAAAATGTACAAAAATAGCCGATTTTTCATGGGTTTACCTTCACCCGCACTGACGAAACCACCCATGCAGCATCAATCATAGTAACCCAAGGGTCAGCAGACAAAATTTGACAGCTCTATCAGTCGAACTCTAACCGTGATGGCAAAAACAGTGAAGCAACTCCGTTCAGAAGTGTGCGCGTTCAAAGAACGGCACCCCGCCGCGTCGAAAACGGACATCGTGCTACACTTTGTGGACGTCGGAAACGTCCGTCCCGGCATTTACAACATCTTGGCACTATTAGACAACAATCAGAGCATTGAAAGAAAGCCCGGATCCGGACGGCCGACGACCCTGAGCAACAAGAAACTCCAAAGGATGCTGAAGAGTAAGACCGAGGGAAAAGTGGCTATATCGCTGCTTGCGCTTGGCCGGGCTTCAACCGGCCAAACAGTGAAAAAGTACCTGGCGAACATGAACAGGAAGCGGAAGTCGCGTCCACTGGTTTCGGAGTTGCAGGAAATGACGCTGCCGCAGCGGCTGAATAAGATGGTCAACTCGATTTTCCCGGCAAATCGCGACGTGGTGGTGGTTATGGACGACGAGACCTATCTCACCTTGGATGGCAACGACTGACAGAGCACTTCGTGTTTTACTTCCCCCACGAAGGAAGTGAACTCCGAGGTGAAGTTCATTTCACACACCAAGTTCCCCAAGAAGGTGCTGCTGTGGCTGACAATCAGCGAGAAGGGGATGTCAAAGCCGCTCTTCTTTCGCTCCGGACTGGCCGTGAACGGGGAAATTTATAGTACGAAATGCCTGGCGAAAGTTACGTCGTTCACTAAGAAATACCATAAGGGCAAAGACGCGGTGTTCTGGCCGGATTTGGCGTCGGCACACTACTCGAAGCGATCGTTGGAGGAGATGGAGCGGCTGAATATGGATGTGGTATCCAAGTCGTCGAACCCGCCCAACGCCCCCCAGCTGCGTCCCATCGAGAATTTTTGGACCAACCTCAAGCGTAAGATCTACTCCAACAATTTTGTCGTGAAAACTGAGGAGGAATTGATAAATAAAACGACGAAAGAACTCAAAAACATGCCTGTACGCATGTTTTCGTCCGCCATGGCAAATGTTCCGGTTAACTGCAAGGGCGTAGAATTGTTTTACAAGTAAGCTTAAATAATTACCTTCCATGGGAAATTTATCAAAATCTGTCTTAGCTTTTTTTTATCAACATCCGAAAAAGTCCGTTTTTTTTAATGCAAACGTTAGATTGTCTGATATGTATTGTTTGGTACAGCCAAGAATGACATTACTTACGACTATTTCGAATAGCTTCGACCCGCAGATAGACTGGTAGTTCCTCTGTAGTTTTTCACATTTCTTTTATCTCTTTTCTTGAACACGGGGAACATAAAATATTGTTTCCACACAGCGGGGAACTTCTGTTACTCAAACGATTTGTTGAAGATATGGCCAACAGGAGCCGTTAAGGAAGCAGAACAGCGACAAAAGATAACAGCCGGTACACCATAAGGCCCGGGCGAATACGAGCTTCTCAGTTTCCTTGAAGCAGCAATGGTCATGGCCGAAATGATGGAAAAGGTGTCCAGATCAAATACATCAGCAGGTAAATTAGAAGCTGCAACTTCAGCTTCTTGTTGAGATGTGAGGCCAGCGGAGAACACAGACGTGAAATGCTTGGCAAACAGTTCGCATGATTCTTTTAGCTGAAGATTATTCTGATTCGTCTTAAAATACATTTCCTCTTAGAATTCACAAAACTCCAGAAACTTTTTGAGTCTTTACGCAAGCCAAATTGTACACGCATAACATGTGATTTATACAGATTAGCATTCAATAGACGCATACCGGTCACTTGCAAGTTTGAATGGCTGTTGATTAGTGCAGGAACGTTGCTTCCGAAGTAACCTCTGTTTAGCATTTCGCTCACATTTCAACCTACGCAGTTCTGGGTTGTTCCATAGTGGCTTAACAGGTGACCGAATCCTGGGGAGATTTTCATTGAGCCATCTGCAGAAGATGTCACAGAAGCGCTCTGTCATATCGTCAACATCCTGTATATTGAACAGTTGTGTCCAGTCCATATTGGACAGAAATTCAGTTAGTGAAACAAAATCAAGTCGGCGGTGTTTCTGTGTGTGTCTTTACAATCAATCTCCCACTGACCGGCAGTGCTTTTATGGAAGAAACTTGTCTGCATTTCTTCAGTAATTTATATGTGATCACTATGTGCAAACATTTTTAGCCCTGGAGATTGAAGGTGACAGCTCTATTGAAAATCCAACGACCCATTTCAAGAATGCCTGTTCATACACGTACATTCTGAGGTCATCTTCATATACAATAAGTCCCGCATGAAAATCTTCACACATCAAATGGATATGTGAAGAGTTTTCACACTTCCAGAATCAAAAATGGAAGTTCTTGATCCTGGTGTGTATATAGTTAAGGTTTATTTTTGATAATCAAAACGACCTCACCAATGTTCCTTATCTGATGCTGGAAAGCTCGTCCGGATGCAGGAGCGGGTCACTAAAAACACAAAAAATGGGAAAAAACAATTCATCTCAAGAAACACGACCATAACACACTATAAGAGGGATTCCATTCTCAACGTCCTACGCAAAGCACTCCTACGCAAAACTATAATTTCACCATTTATTTTAGTTGAATGAAGCAATAAATTTTAATTTTTTCCCCCCAAACAAAACGCAAAAAAAAAAAAACACACTTCACAAACAACACACAGCTTCCACCCCCCCCCAAAAACTAACCCCCTGCAGGTTCACTGTTTTATAGTAAAAACTACAAGGTACAGCCCAATGGGGTTGTGCGCAAAGGTGACGTAGGACTACGCAGCAATCTTATTCCCATACACGTCAGGGCCATCCGCTAATTTTTTTCTCCCCAACCCTCCATTCAAAAAAAAATAATTTAATTAACCCTCCCAAAAAAAAAACCCTAGAATTGTTTTAAGTCAGTCCTGAAAAGGGCCAAGACAATTCTATTGTACACTTTCTAGAAAGCATTTGGTGGCTCTTAATTATGATACGGCCCCGGTTGTATTTTCTACGATGGTTGAGAGGGCCACTATCTCTAACGCGTAGAAGATAGTTATGGATCTGTTGGTTCATTGGTTGTTCAACGCGCTTTGCCATTTACTCCGGGACGCGGCGTTTAAAGCAATGCCATGTTCAGCCGGGGCGCGGTAATGGAAATTTCAAACAGCACAAGAGAAAAATTCATCCAAACGAACTCTCCAGTTGGCAAACTAATTTGGTCGTCCTGAAAAGGACGGATTTAGTTGACGGGGGAGAAACAGTTCGCGATTGAACTTGGGGTTTCTCTCTTGGTTCATCTCATCCATTCATTCTATGGGATGATTGATTCTTGTCTCGTTGTCACGGGCGGCTTTTTCCCGCCAACTCGTAGGCTTCAGCAGCCATGTTTCTCGCAGCAAGGTTGACGGGAACATCGGCAACAACAGCCAACTGCACCAACGCCTCTCTGGGCAGCGACTGCTCGCCGCCGCCTACTGCGATCCTACAGCCACTGCACAGCTTAACGACTGTCGTAAGACTGAATCAAAATGTTCTGCTAAAAGCTGTTAGGTAAAAGCATCGGATGCTAGTGCACAAAAGAAGGCGGTACCAACGAAGGCAATGTGTTACAAATAGCATCAAAGGGGACGAACTTCAATTATTGCGCCACAATAATTAGTTTTAATTATTACACGCAAGACGGATGATTTTCTTAACCGAACCTTTCCTAATTTGCTTGCCACCGCCAGCAACTAATCCGCTATGCATAGCTAGGAACTACAACGAACTCAACCACATGGTCGGTCTGAAGTGACGCAGTTCGGCTCGAATTCCGTTCGTTGGTTGTTCAACGTTCTTTGTCATTTACTACGGGACCCGACGTTTAATGAATGCTATGTTCAGCCGGGGCGCGGTAATTGAAATTAATTTCAAACATCACAAGAGAAAATTTCAACCAAATAAACTCTTTAGTTGGCAAACTAATTTGGTCGTCCTGAAAAGGACGGATTTAGTTGACGGGGGAGAAACAGTTCGCGATTGAACTTGGGCTTTCTTTCTTGGTTCATCTCATCTTCATTGCGGGTGGCCATCTGCAGGTGACGTGGGATGATTGATTCTTGTCTCGTTGTCACGGGCGGCTTTTTCCCGCCAACTCGTAGGCTTCAGCAGCCATGTTTCTCGCAGCAAGGTTGACGGGAACATCGGCAACAACAGCCAACTGCACCAACGCCTCTCTGGGCAGCGACTGCTCGTCCAACTGCAGATCCTACTCTGCACAGCTCCACGACCGCCGGAAAACTAAATCAAAATGCGAAGGTGTACCCCTTATATAACATTCATGGCTGCCTAGGAGACGTTCCTTACTTAAATATGAAGTCTGTGCGCGGAAAGTACTGTGTATTTGGTAAATTTACTATGAAAAATCAATATTATAAGACATCACTTCATATTTGCGTTAATTTTATTAGTTGCATGTTAGAAATCAATAGTTTGAAATATTTAAATCGAAGCGTAGAAAATGTTCCGATCGATTGGTGCAAACATTTTGGAAATCAATCGTGGAATGACTTAGTTATTAACGTTCAAAACCTATATATTTTTCGTGACGCTCCAAATTTTCGCAATTCGAACGTGTACCCCAGTATTGAAAACACAGACGTAGTCCTACGACAATATTAATAAACCAAACAACCAAACAAGAATTAATCGGCCCCGAAACGGAGACGAAATGGACTCCCCCAAAAAAAAAAAAAAAAAAAAACAACAAACCATTGTATTCCATCAATACCCAAACTTGGGATTGCCGACCTCACCCCCAGTGCCACCATTAGAGAGACGGCACTATTTTATATCTTTTAGTACATATATTTCTCGGCTTTTTGGGTCCCTTCCGGGAAGATCTATTATCTTTAAGAAGGAAGTAAGCAAGGAAGAAGTAAATGGTGTTATGCATTGGTTTTCCGCACGGATGGCATTTTCCCTCACCTCAACCATTGATTGCAGAACTGTCCTAACAACTTCATTTGTGGTACACCGGTTCACAACGGTCATATGATAGGCGAAAATGCATCCATCTGCTAGCTGGTAAGCAAGCAACGAGGTGGGTCGATTCGACGTTAACGCAGTTTTACTACATTTTGACCCACTTTTACAATGAGAAGGAGTAAGTGAGTTATATCTATATCAAATGGGATATTCGGTGAAGTGAAATGCAACCACCGGAACGTCATTCGGTTCTTTTAAGAGACTTTTCCTCCAGCGATGCTTGATGAAAAACTTTTGTAAGAAATAGCATACATTTCCATGAGTTTAAATGCTGACTTCACTGCACAGTCAACGAAACTCGAATAATTCGAAATCAAAATTCAGAAATCTAACCCATTTGCATCACCTCCCATTGCAGGCGTACGTGGATCTGGTGGCAGCCTGGGGCTGGAAGTCCTTCACCATCATCTACGAGACAAACGAAGGTCTGGTTCGAATGCAGGAGCTGCTCAAAGCTCACGGGCTGTCCGAATATCCCATCACCGTTCGGCAGCTGAGCGATTCTGGCGACTACCGGTAAGTTTAACCCCTCCTAAACAGCAAACACAAAACCGAACGAAAGCTCTCCTTGGCACAGAAATTAAATTAAATCCTCTCGAGTAAATTTAATTTGGAATTATTTATAAAACTATAAAGTAGGTACTTGTGTTCGCATTCGAGGCAGTCTGGTGGTATGAGCGAACGCCATTCACAATATTCAACGAGTTTCAACTCTGGCTCGATGGGAAAGTGGAAAAGTTCCAGCTTCATCCCACGTCCCTTCAGTCGAGTGCATTCCTGCAGTTCAGCAACTGCATTCACATTAATGATGCCGGGAATTTGTGCTTTTTTTTTGCATTTGTTGTTTGCCGGTGCACACGGAATCTGCTCGTTTTCCCGCTCCCTGCCGGGCGATGACGGGGCGGCCTGGGCCGGTGTGCTTTAGATGCGATTATCGTTTGCCGGATACAAACTAGCTCCACAGTATCTCGGGTGGGGCTGGGGGGCTGGTTGTTAAATCGTCGTTGTACCTACTTCATTACGGTTTTGGGTGACGTTTTTTTTTCGGCTGGTACCGTGCTGCATCAATATCCGAACAGTGTGTTTCTAAATTTGGACAGTTTTTCAAGTTGATTATTGTAGGGAACAATGCAGTTATAAACTTGTACATATAAGATTCTCATGCATTTTCACTCAGTCAAACTCAAACCACAAAAAAATCGTTCCACCTTAAAAGAGACGAAAAACGACGATTTATTGCATTCACGTGCAAGTTGTGGTAGTTTTTTTTATCCAATAATAACAATACGTAACACTCGAAGACGAAACAATGATATTTTTGCGTAAAAACTCATCGGATATTTTTACGCCATTTAAGGGCTCACGCTGAAGCATTCTTGACGGCAGCCATTACCTGAAAATTTAGAATTGATATAACTCAGAATCTGTTCTAGATATTGGATATTTAATCACATCAGTTTGTATGCTTACTTGCTGTGAGCAATCTGATTAATTATGGAGAGTGTGAGCTGTTTAGTGGAATACCTTTAACTAGAAAATAAGAAGAATGATAAGTAATTTCCACGGCTGCCGACTGATACCTCAATCAACAACCGCCGCACTCTTTATTCATTCCAGGTATATACAATTTACAATCTTCTTCAATAACAATATACCTACGCCAGCAAATCTACCTCGCTCCAACTCTCCAAACTCGTACCTGAAGGTTCGACGATACCTGAGCGTTCAACTCTACCTATCTTCCAACAGTCTTTACCCAGCATTCTATGATTTCTACCCGTGAGCTGTATAATAATGTCTGACTCGGTTCTGAAAAACATAATAATTGTAAAGGAAAGTGTAACACGTTTTGGTGCAAAGGTAAGTTTTAAATACACATTTTAATTATATGTTTTGTGATATTTTCGTACAAAACTAACAATTGGAAAATATTTACTATGTTACAGATTACAAAATGAGTAAAATAAGATGTATTCGCCCATTCAAAGACATTCAGTGTTCGAAAAAGCTGCGATATCTCACGGATGGTATCATCCAAAAACTAAAATCAATTGGATTTTCCAAGGTATCGACACTGAACACCAAGGATTTTCGTATTTGTTCGTCTTGCCGTCTACATATTGATTCAAGAGCTCACCTCACCCAAAACGAAGAACAAAGCGTAGCCGGCGGCTCAAGGATGCCAACTGTTCAGACCATACCTGATGTACCTGATTCGCAAAGCTCACGATACCATCAGCGTCAACGCTAAGCACAATTCAATCAAATGAAGACTTCACGATGCCTGTAGACGTCGAAATATTCCCAACCGAGGGAATAGCAGCTATTCGTGTTTCGCCTATAGATTTAAGTATGGTTAAAAATGTTCACGATCCTGAAAAAAAGTGCGCTGAAATCGTCGAAGGTGTACGAAGAAATCTTTTTAAATTAGACGCAAAGCAAACAGAAAAAGCAAACGAGTTTGATGAAGTCATAGAAAATATGAAAATTAAATTTTTAAATTCAGCTACAAGGCAAGAAAAACTATCAATTTTATCATTGTTTCCAAAATCATGGTCAGTACAAAAAATTGTAGACGAATTTAAAACCAGTAGAAATATGGCATCAGATGCAAGAAAGGAAAGAGATAATGTATTTGATTCATCTCAAGGTTCAAGCTCTGGAAAAGCTTTGATAGAAAAGCTCCTCTATCAGAAAATACAATAAAGGCAAAGCTTTATTCAAACTGTCCTGACAATGATGCCAAAATATTCGATATTGTTAAGAAAGTTGTGTAAACAATAATTTTATAAAAATACAGGAATAAAAATAAACTGATGATATCCAACATATAATGTTATTTTTTATTGCGCACAATCACCATCCCTGAAAAATAAGCTTAATTCGCTCTTTTGAATCTTGCTAATTGAGGAGCTTGCATTTGCAGTTCTCAAAAAGGTGTATCTCGAAATCGAGTTGTCTCATCGGTTTGATGTCTGTGGCGATGTTCGGCAATAGAGAGAAAATATACATCCAGTTTAAATGTATTAAACTGTTAGGCGATATGCAAGAGTTGAATGCACATTTTCAACACAATACACCAAAAATAACTGGAAGAAATCATTGTTCCTGATAGTGGGATTTTGTAACTTGTTTTTCAAAATACTTTTAAGGCAGAGAATTTCACTCGAATCTTTAAGCTGCCAGTGTTTTTTTTTAACTCAAAATTTTCCAATCTTTCTGAAAAAAATACTTTTGAAACTGGAAAAACACGGACTACATTCGAAAAGGGCCAAAACTTATTAAGTTATCAAAAAAATCAATATTAAATCAGTAATATCTTCTAAACGGTGCATCTCAGAAAAATGTTACCGAAGTACTTTTTGCTTGCAAATTTGATTTACTTTCATAAAATTAGGGTGACAAACTTTTTTGACTTTTCTTACAAGCTTTTTTGAAAATTGTAATTTTTTAAAAAATTTTTTTTTTCATTGTAACCTATTTTTTTCCAGAACAACCCACTAAGCAATAGATAGCATTTTCAGTCAGCTATAACATAAAGATAATTAAAAAATTATTGACATGTAACTTTTAAGGGAAAATCTATATTTTAGTTCAAAACACAAAAACCAAACCTTTTTTTTTACCGTGCATATTTTCTCCATATAGCACCAACAATTGTCTAAAACTTCGCCTAAGACACCAAACCAATCGGACAAACCGTTTCTGAGATACAATTTTTTGAAGATATCATGTGCATTTTTCATAGGCCCTTCTCATAAGTAAGGCTAGATTCAAAATGGCGAATCAAGTATGCAAAACGGCGTTTTTCTTCCCCAAAAACTTGTATGCAAGGTTTCATGCAAATCAAAAAATATGAAAATTACTCGTTGCTGAAATGATATGGAACCGCTCTGCTTCTCTTTCTTGAACGTTATTTTGAAAACTGGAGAGCAAACGGTGAAAACTCATCATAGCAACCATTGTATATATATACTTCCAAATGCAGCATTTCAGGTTTTTTAAATGCATTTTTAACAAAAATACACCAATTTGAAGTTGACCAATTTTTGCGCGTTCCAGACTTTAGCACACAGTCTCGCATTGCACGGTATTCAGCTTAGTGTCGTTTACCGCACGCACACTATCGTGCCTATAGAATTGTTTTCCCACAGATAACTTAAAAAAATCATTGAGGATCGCGACAGAAAAGACCTTTTTGGCAGCTTTTTGTTGTGTTTTCGTCCAAACCGCACTACCACATTTCCAGAAGGCACACTACCACCTCGAGATAAGCTTAATTGACACTGATACAGATATAGTAGTGAGTATTTAATAATTACTTTAAAATATTCCATAGTTTTGATTTCTGGTTTTTTTTCCTTTATTAACACAATATAATTTTGTATGCCTCGAAGTTTACGATAAGAGCAATCTTTGGTGGACTGCTATTCTTTTCAAAAGAACTCCTCCAAAAAGATGTATGAATAATTCGGTTCTTTAGTTTACAATGCTGAACTCTTCTTTGCTGCAAATAGCTAACTGTAAGTGATGTGGAAAGATTATGATCTTCTAGTTGTCACGAGCGGCGTTTCCGATGCTCGATGATTTCATCACTGCCACCAATCGATTCTGCTCTATAGAATAAGAGCAGAATCGATTAGCGCGAGTGATCTTTCCCGGTTTTGAACTGCAACGAGAATATTCAAAAATTACACAAAGCCTTCATTTACTATAACTACACAATTTTCAACGAACATGAACTTATTTATCATCTTGAATCGTTATCAATAATCAAAATTGGCGGTTAGGATTGTCATTTTATAGACAGAATATATGAAATTTCGAACATTCAGGTAATTTTCTTTTTTCTTGCACACAGAAAAAATAATGAATTTTAACAGGCGCATCAAATTTCCCCTTGTTTAATTCCAAGCTGAAGGAAGCGTAAACAACGAGATAGTTTGCAATCTTTCATGCGCCATACAACAATGTTTGCCATCTCTCATACAACAGACTCAGGCTTAAATTTACATGAATTACTCCATTAATATCTGCCAAATCTAGCATTCTCTTTATGTACATTAGATAACGCTGAAAATTACATGTTTCTTTCAAACTGTGCACTAACATACATAAGACAGGTCGTTGAACTCTATTAATGCCAATATTTTCATCACATCGAATCACATGAATGTATTGTTCAGGATTGTCTTATGGTTCATTGAATGAACTGAAATATCAAAGATTGCTGGATCTTCCTGGAATTTCTGATGAAAATAATTATCCAGCACCTCATAGACGTAGCCAGGATTTCAAATAGGGGGGGGGGCTTCGAGCTTATTTTTTTTAGAGAGAGAAAGAGAGAGAGAGAGAGAGAGAGAGAGAGAGAGAGAATTACATTCGTTTTGTTTTGTTAATTTGTTTCTTTTAATTACATGCTTGAAATTATAATACTTACTTTAAAAAAACTTTCGAATGTCCATTTATGGTACTTCTAGCTTTCTTTTTAGTTCATACGAGTGTTCTCGACTTGTAGTGGTATGTATTTGATTGAGGAATTTCCAGCCAATGAACCTTTTCAATTATTCTTGTTTCATGCCATTGTCATGCAAAATAGTAACCGAGTGCTTATGTATGTATTCTATCCGGTGATCCGTTTTGTCATGAAGGTGTTACCATTTGGGTCCTTTGCCCCATGATACAAGCCAGTACACTACGAGAGGATTGCTATAAAATATAAGCTTTAGAGCACTCACTCATGCACAGGACAGCAATAGAGGCAATATGTACCTATTCTAACTGAGAGCCCAAGATGTTGATTTGTAGAGTAAGATGATGGATATTATCATTGATTATAATATTTATAGGTAGATGTAAAAAAAGGATTGTAGATAGGAACACATTCAGTAATTAAAACATATGTGAATGGCTTATAATGAATGGAGAAGTATACACCCGAAAACGGTCAGATTAAAAACTGTTATATACCATATGTAATACATCCACACTCTACAATCATGAGTACACTAATCGGTTGGGATCAATAAAGGGCTATTGGATGGAATTTTGAGATAAGGCAAAGCGGAAAAGGATCAAATGGGGGTAATTTTGAGACATTTAGGAAAATAGAGGTTGGCTACCGGATAGATACTGCATACAAGTTCTTTTCCACTTCAGCTAGCAAGCTGTACGGATCGTGCCCAGAAAAAAGTTTAAAGGGAAAACAGTCGTTGAAGAAATAGTGGAAAAGTGTAGCAGTTAGAACATAGATTTTAGAATCAGGTAAACTACCCAAAAACCATGCCATCCGGTAGCAACCCTTGTAATTCCTTGCCCAATCCCTGAACGGAATAGGACCCATTGGTATATTTACCAAGTTCCCGCCTACCCGCTTGAATCTGCGATATGCAGTAGCCTAGTACCAGCATTCGGTATCGGCTACCAGGAACAGGAACTTCAATTTGATTGATACAGATATTAGTTACAGTAGTGAAATAGATTATAGGAAACAGTAGTAAAAATTGAAAGTTAATAAAAAGAGTTTGGTTCGAGCATCGGCTGTGAAAGGTTATGACGATGCTTTATTACGCACGTTTTGTTTCGCTTATCTATAATTCGGTGAAACGAGTGAGTAAAAAAACAACAAAGCGTCTCTCAATAAAATTAACTTTGTTTTCCTAACGGAAAACCACCATCAAACTTTGTGAGTGACTCCCCGAGTAGAGTTTGAGATCAAATAGTAAACTTAATATGATTTTGTGATGTTGCTGATAATGATTACTCAGGTTGCTGTCGTTTTGGTCGTTTTAACGGTTAAAAGATCAAAATTTATAGCAAACATTTATTCCTGGGACAACAAATTAAAAACTGATCCTGCTATCAGTGAGAGCAAATTGAAAAGTCAATTTGCTGTACATTTTTTTCCCGTTGAAAGGAAAATGAGTATTCCACTTGATACAATACATTGAAAACAAAACTATTTTTCTCAATGAAAAAAGCACTCAAGATTACAGCAAGATGAAAAATAATTTTTTTATCAAATTTGACAATTGTAAAGTGACATCAAATATTGATTTAAATTTGATGTTGATTTCAAAATAAGTTTTCGAATTGCTAACTTTATGATGTTAGACTTTACACAGGTCCAATAGCATCCTTATTATTGTTTTAACTCGGTTCAAATCAGATTTCCGGCATCATAAATAATCACCTTGTTTTTCCAAGGAAAAACCACCATTTCACTTTGTGTGTGGCCCCAATAGCATCCTTACTTCTGGTATAAATCGATTTAAATCAGAAATCGCTACTAATATTCAAATATTTTACTAAACGAAGCGTGAATTAAGCTTATCGTTTACCAAAACGAACCCTGTTGCCACCCAATCTTGTTATCCAACATCCCAGTGATTTCTCGTGGAAGTGCGACGGTGGTCTCGGCTTTCAATAAAACCTCCAAATAAACGTCAACATATTCCTACCCTTTCCTTATTTGACCAGCATTCGGGCGACTCCAGTGCCGGTGTTGCCTCAGTTTGAGATCGCCAGTTTTACAAATTGAGCATATTTGCATCATCTGTTGATCATCTGTGTAATAACAGCTGATCTGGCAGTAACAGAGTAAAAACCTCGGGCGGTCAATCATGCTCATTATCCTGCTCATGCTCATAAAAACGGACAAATTCTTTGAATAGGATAAGACAACTGCAACTTCTCGCTCTGACTAGCTTGCTGTCTTGCTTTCTCACACGCTGAATCAAGCTGTAAAATATGATCAGCATATATTCTCAATAATACTAAATACAGTACCGTAAAACGGGGTAACATTTTTCAGCGGGGTAACATTGATCGGTTTGGCTCTTATCATGAATAGTTCAAATAAATATTTTTCGTTGATACTCTTTCTTACTATCAACTATGTTTCTTAATCTAGTATTATTTGGGTTCTGAAAGCTATAGCATTGGTTTGAATATTCAGTTTTTTGATTAACAAAGAACTGACAATTTAATTGAGAATAGCTTCTTCACCTTTCAACTAGCGGGGGGAAAGCAATCATTGCTTATCTAATAGCTAACATTACAGGTTAAGAGATATTTCCCTAGAAGCACACTTGTTTCAACCCAGTAAAGGTGACTGCTCTGTGGTTCAATTTAGTCACAATCGAGCTGCTGAAACCATTTTTGACGGTTGTGTGCTGCTTGGGTTTTTTACATACTTTAGGTTAGATAGGTTGGGTTATTGGTTAAAAGGAAAAGATTGTATTAGGTGCGCAACTAAGTTCCCGCTGTTTAGCAATAGATGGCGCCAGTAGTAAGTGCTGGTCGAATGTTGTACATCTCAAGCGTCATAAACCAAGCTCAGACATATGGTAAACAAACCGCTTTGCCAAATCAGTGATTTTGGTTTAGTGTAATATATTTTGGTTGTTTGAAGATGTCTGATTTCGTGCCAAATAATCGTCATTTGCGGGAAGTGTTGATTTTCTTCTTTCATTCGAAGAAAACGGCGGCTGAAGCACATCGAGAGCTCCAAAAAGTTTACGGTGATGCTGCTCTGAGTGAAACAACGTGTCGTGATTGGTTTCGTAGCTTCAAAAACGGTGATTTCAGTGTTGATGATCGTCCGCGTGAACGAAGGCCAAAAAACTTCGAAGACTCTGAATTGGAGGCATTGCTCGATGAGAATCCGTGTCAAACGCAAGAAGGGCTTGGTTCAGGATTAGGAGTTTCCCGCCAAGCCGCTTCTAAGCGATTGCATGCGTTGGGAATGATTCAAAAGCAAGGAAATTGGGTTCCTTACGATTTGAAGTCAAGAGATGTTGAGCGTCGTTTTTTCGTCTGTGAACAACTGCTCCAGCGGCAAAAAAGGAAGAGTTTTCTACATCGCATTGTAACGGGTGACGAAAAAATGGATTCATTACAGTAACCCAGAACGGAAACATTCATGGGAACTCCCCGGGCATGCTTCAACATCGTCGCCTAGGCCGAATATTCACGCTGCGAATGTTATGCTGTGTATTTGGTGGGACCAAGTTGGTGTTATTTATTATGAGCTGTTGAAACCAAACGAAACCATTACCGGGGAACGGTATCGAACTCAATTGATGCGATTGAGCCGAGCACACCACGAAAAACGGCCACAATACGCGCACAGACACGAAAAAGTGATTCTTCAGCATGACATCGCTCGACCTCACGTTGCGAAACCCGTGAGAACCTACTTGGAAACGCTCAAATGGGAAGTCCTACCCCACCCGCCATATTCTCCTGATATTGCACCATCTGATTATTACTTGTTCCGTTCGATGGCACATGGTCTCACTGGTCAGCAATTCCACTCATATGATGACATCTCAAAGTGGCTTGATTCTTGGATAGCATCAAAAGACGAACAGTTCTATCGAAATGGTATTCACGTTCTACCAGAAAGATGGAAAAAAGTCGAAGCTAGTGATTGGCAATACTTTGAAGAATTCGTTTGTAACCTTTGTTTTCAAAATAAAGTTCCTTTTTCACCAAAAAAAAACAGCGAGAACTTAGTTGCGCACCTAATAATAATAATTATTTTACTTAAAAAAAAAAAAAAAAGATGATCGTTTTTTTTTTTTTTTCTTTTTTTTGTTACAATATCATACCAACGCGGCGTATTTTTGTTTTTTTTTATTAATAAATAAAAAAAAAAAACAAAAAAAAAAAAAAAAAAAAAAAAAAAAAAAAAAAAGGGGGGGGGGGGGGGGAAAAGGTTGTTTTGAAAAAATTTTTTTTTAAATATTTCACCATTTATAGAAGGGAACGAACCCGGCATAGTGGTTAACATCCTCCATGATTTCAAATCACACATCTGTATATGTCATAAAAAATATCCAAAAGGTGTTAAAGAGACTACGACGGGAGAGGCTGAAAAACTCGATAGTAAAAAAAAAAAAACATTTACAGTTCCCGAAGTGATCAATCGCAAACAGCAAACCATATTTGAAATATCATGGCAATTTTCGAATTTTTTTCCTCCCGAAAATTCTCTGGAGGCCTTGGCGATGAAATATTCCTGCCTGGGTAGTTGGCGGAAGTCGTCCTTAAAGTAGGTTTCAGCGAACACAATGATCGGGAATTATTGACATGTTGACGATTAGCAATCTTGTTGCATATCCAAAATGACAAGGGACTACTCGGATCCGTATTGCCTGAAACCTGTTCTAATCTTATCTTACTTAATCTCATCAATTCTCATCTTATAAAATCTGATCTTATCTAACCTTATCTAATCAAATCGTATCTAATCTAATCTTTTCTAATCTAATCTTATCGAATGTAATCTTATAGAAACTAATCTTAACTAATCTTATCAAATTCAAATCTTATCTAGCACTCGGCACTAAAGAAGTCTGTAAGTCGCAGACGAAATAGGCCTATCCGTCAAAGGATAAGCTTTTTCTAGTGGAATCGCTCGCGTTTAGTAGCAAAAGTGCTTCAATTTTTTATATTTCATTTATTTTTAAAGTGATAAAATGAAGTTTTAATGCAAATTTTCCTTTTTATTTTCAATTAATATTATAAAGTTAAATTCATAAAATATTTTTAATCGAATCATATTTATATGAATATTCAAATGATTCAATCCAACCATATCGAATCATATCACATTGATTCGAATCTAATATAATCTAATCTAACCTAATCTTATCTAATCTAACC
Organism: Aedes koreicus; assembly: GCA_024533555.2. Classification (NCBI taxonomy): domain Eukaryota; kingdom Metazoa; phylum Arthropoda; class Insecta; order Diptera; family Culicidae; genus Aedes; species Aedes koreicus. The sequence goes on along the minus strand of JAHHFK020006045.1, from coordinate 86,220 downwards.
TAATCTTATCTAATCTAACCTAATCTAATATTATCTTGTTGAATCTTATCTAATTTCATTTAATCTTATATTATCATATCAAATCTTTTCTATTTTAACATCATCCTGTTCAGCCTGTAAAGGCAATGAGCTGTGATAAGAAATAAGTTGTAAACGCCAAGAAAGATGACATATGATTAGTTTCGCTAACGGGTAAGATAGGATAATCTTACCCGTTAGCGAAACTAATCATATGTCATCTTTCTTGGCGTTTACAGCTTATTTCTTATCACAGCTCATTGCCTTTACAGGCTGAGCTTAGGAAGGATACCTAGACATAAACAAATCTTATTTGATCTAATTACTTTCTTATTTAATCTTATCTTATTTAGAGTTATCTTATTTAACCTTATCTTATTCAGTCTTATCTTGTTGCATCTTACTTAGTCTAGTTGTAATTAATTTTATCTAATCTTACTTTATCTGATAGAACTGTATCTAATTAATTTTCATCTAATCAAGCTGGATCTAACGTAATCTTATAAAATCTACACTTATTTTATTTTATCTCATCTACATACTTGGAAAATTTTACAGTATTCGGTAATTTTTTACCGAACTTTCAACAGCTGAACGTTCGGTAATCCGATTAACCGGATTTCGGTGAAATTTTACAGTATTCCGGTAAAAAAATTACCGGAACTTGTCAAATTTTACCGAAATTCCTTAAATCGGATTATCGAACGTTCAGCTGTTGAAAGTTCGGTAAAAAATTACCAAATACTGTAAAATTTTCTAAGTCTGTAATCTAATCATATCTCTTTTATTCTAATTCAAACGCAACCAATGTAATGCTCCGGGAAAATTATAATCTTAGATAACGCTTTTTTACTGTTTCCAGTAAATATGATATGAAGATAAAAAATTTACAGCTCCTCTTGTAAATAGAGCTTCTTTAGACCCTTTCTTTTGAATTGGATGTAGTATACACATATCAACAACACCAGCAGACAAGAGAGTTTGCATTATCCGAAAGTGTGGTTAACCATCGGCAAAGAGTAAATGCGCCCTTCTTTTTGCGGAAATGCTCCTTAAACTTTGGAAAAACGCTCCTCAGATGCAATCAGAGGTATTAACCTTCTGGTTAGCGCTTGCCGGAGGTTTTGACGGGTCTTAAGTTTCTTCAAGATTGTATAGTTTTGACGGGTCTTAAGTTTCTGAATTTAAGAGTCGTCAAAACGAAATCAAGACCCGTCAAAACGAAGATTGTGGAGCGAAGCTCCGCTATACAATCTTGAAGAAACTTTAGACCCGTCAAAACAACCGGCAAGCGCTAACCAGAAGGTTAATACCTCCGATTGCATTATACCGGCCAAACGCATCTAAGGAGCATTTTTCCAAAGTTTAAGGAGCATTTCTCCAAACAGAAGGGTGCATTTACCCTGCTGCCGTTAACCATCCCTATTCTCTTTCGCAAGGAATTTGGATCCGGCATAAAAAAAATATTTTGACGGATCCGACTTGTTTGGCGAGAAAGGCCTTAGAAACTTGGTTAATAAAATCGGATGTAGCCTTTTGAATTGATGTTCTTCATAAAGGGTGTTCCGATCAAAATTCGGTCAAATATTTATCTTTTTAAAGTACAATAGAGGGTTTTAATTTAAACGATAGTTTTTTCCATCTAAATCGATGACGGGCGTTCTTACTAGCTAACCTAAGTTTATGTCTAAAAACTCGTTTAACCCAGTTATTTTTTAATTAATATGCGCAAATCGTGAAATGGGCTGGTTTACAGAGCAACGAGTAGATTCTGGCGTTATTCTTGCATGGCTTCTGGCAGGTGGTACGGGTTGAAAGTTTCGCCCAGTTTACGAGTCTTTGTTTGCAGCGGGTTGTTTGTCGTTTTAAGGAACCAGCCATGAATTACACCACGGATTGTTTTTGTGTGGTGGTGGTAGTTGTGTGTGTGCATATATAAAAAATGCATTTCTAGTTTGGATTGGAGCACTCGCGCGTTGTACTTTGTACAACACATTCTTTCCCGTAAATCATGAATACTGATCATAAGAAATATACAGGGGATAGACAAAATGATCGGAACAGGTAAATTTTTGATCAACTTTGAAGTGCGGTGGTTCCGGGAGTGGCCAATATGATCAAGGATCCACTTTAAACCAAGAAGAAAGAGGCATGTTTTGAGTAAAATAAAGAGTTAACCGCATCCAGGACTCTTTATCAGAACCGGTTCCACGGAAATGACCATATCCCGTTCAATTTAAAACCGATTCTTGTAATCGACATATCATTCTCTTGGTAAAATTGTGTTTACTAAAAAGAAATGTTTGACAACGGCATTTTGTACAAAATCTCATGTCCGGGGGCCATGGCCAATTATATTACCAAGATAATTTTCCAGTCGAATGGTTTTTGGCAAAATTAAATCGGATAATATTTCATGAAGTTAGAGCACTTCAAAGTTGATCAAAAATTTGCCTTTCCCGATCATTTTGTTCATCCCCTGTATCTTACTTCAGCAAAGTTATTCAGTAGGTCAAGGCATTTTCATTGACAAACAGTTTAGGATTCTCTCACTATGCACCGCTAGTGTGCTATCTCTTGGATTTTGACTAGATAGAATGTTTCAAAATTGTCTCGCTACGCAGCGCTAGTTTGCCAATGTATTTCCTGAAAGTGCCATACCTGAGGATTCTGACCATTTGAAAAAATGTTGTCTGCGGATAAGTTTTTCAGTGGAACAAGATCTTTTCGTTGATGATTATCAGTTCAGTTCAGTGCAAAAAACATTTTGACCATTTTTTGGTCTGGTGAAAGGTTTCTGTCCTCGATAAAGTGTTTCACTAGGTTAAGACCTTCTTATTGGGGACTATCAGTTCAATTTTTGGAATATGCTGGATCTGTCTTAAATTTAAGGCTTCGGTCTTCAGCAAGACCTTATGATTTGTAACCAGTAGTTCTGGATATTTTCACTAGGTGGCACTAGTATGTACAAAATAACCACAATATACTATATCTTGAGACCCTGACAAGAATATAGCAATATAGCACAGAAAATTTATTCTATTCTGCATCAGCATACTTCTCAACCTTCCTCTCTTTTCTTATGATGTAAATGTTACTCAATTTTCATATCTCTATTACAACCGATAGTACCGCACACTTGCTTTTTATACTAGAAAAAACTATAAACAGCACAGAAGAAGAAAAGTGACGAAGATAAAAAAGTATACTAACGTTGCATACTTGGATTTTTCAGTAAAGAAGGTTTATGTGTTCGGAAAAGTTGTACAGCAGATCAAAGCGTTGCGTAGTAAGAAAATTCCATCAAACTAATGGCGTTGAACTACTGGACAACTTTGTCGACGACAGGAACCTTCCGTATGGACAGGATAAAAAAGTACATTATGTTCCGGAAATTAACTTGTGCACTAGCGCAACGTAGCGAAAAGATTCTAAACTAATGAAAAGGCCATGACTCTCTGAACAACTATATCTAAGACAGGAACGTTCCATATGGCCAGGGTCCCAAGACATAGCATATTCGGGAGATTTATTTTGATGGTGAAGATTACAAGATATACCCAGTTGAAACCAGTTAATTCAAAATTGATACACTACCTATTTTATTTACGAGGACTCGTCTCGCAATATCGCATTCTACCGCGCTATCTGAGGAATTTATGTAATCAAAGAATAAGCTGTTTGGTTCAAAAATAGTTTCTTGAGGAATACACGTTGGTTTTACATCGATAGGTGCTTCTGCATCAAAATGAAAATCTACATGTGTTGTGCAAAGTACAACAGCACGAGTGCTCAAAGGTCAGCTCCAAGTAACTTTTTGTCTTTCTTTTGGATTCTATAGTAGTTGTGCGAGGGCTGAAGTCGATAGGTGAAATCATTTTTTAAAGGTTTGTATGGGATTTGCTATGAGATGCTCAGCTCGGCTTCTTAGGATAACTTGTTTTTACACATTGTAGAGGTCTGTATGTTAGTTCCAAACACCATCTGTTGATTTTCTGTGTAATAACAACTGATCTGGTAATAACGGAGTAGCAGCATCGAGCGGTCAATCAAGCTCGTGCTTATAGATTTAACTCCGGACATGAAACATTCTTTGCCTTTAATGCAAGTCAGCTTTTAAGTGTGTTTCATAATCCAACACACAACAATCATATTTTATTTGGACCTTGTACGTATCGTTGAGTTCGATCCTTCGCTATCTAGACATATGACTTCGAAACATTCAGTATTTTAGCTACATCTCTGGAGCATTTGGATGTCTTTTGTGTTCGGTGGTCGAACGTCAAATCGTTTTAGTATTCTGGAAATATAAGTAAGAACTGTATCGTTAATTATGGGTACCGAGAAAAACTGGTTGAGTTTGTGTTTCTTTTTTGTGTAAATTACAAAAATAATGTTTCTTAGTTATACAATGGTTAAATAACAGTAATATTTATTTAGTTATTCGTTGACTTCGCCAGGTCACGCACTTTTTTCTTAATGTTGTTTCTCTTTGGGTTTTGAACAATTGTTCCATCGATGCTTCTGCTCACATTAACCCAATCCTTTTTGAATTTGTCGCCATCATTGACTTCTGTACCTTTCTTTCGAAGTTTTACTTTTATCAAAGCCCAAAACTTTTAGATAGGCCTTATTTGCGGACAATTTGGAGGATTCATCGCCTTCTCCACACTCTCGACTCCGTTTTCGCAATACCAGGGCATTATGGAACGCGCATAATGGCATGACGCCAAATCAGGCAAAAAAAGTGTCTGACCTTTGTGCTTTTGGATGAGAGGTAGCACACGTTTTTGAAGACATTCCTTCCGGTAAATTTCGGCATTCATGTTCGCAAGTGTGAAAAAAGGCGAAGATTTCATACCACATTGGTAAATTGCTTGCCAAACCAGTACTAAATCCAAATTTTTCACAAAAAAATTGATTTGTCTGAGTTTGGCACATCGGTTCCTTGCTTCACAGTGTTGAATTGTGCCCCTGGAAGCGTTTTGTAGTCCAGCCAGGGCGTAAGGCACTCGGCCACCATTTGTTAACACCCTCAAAAATACAATCCGCCACACTTTAAACACCATCGCCCCACATGAGAGATACATTAATTTCTGGCAACACTGACACGAATCTATCGCTTGTTTTCTCACTGTTTTGTTTCCATCTCGCTTGCACTGATGTGGTTTAGATGATGCATAAGTGTGCGTGTTTAAACGTCAAAAACGTCCATGGTTGCCAATAAGCATAAATTTTCGATTGTAGTTATGGCAGATATGTCGAACCACAGCAACACCTTCCGACACACTCAAACACAAACACAACGTGACAGAGTGACTTACCCCCTGAGTCCAACATTCGTTTCATCATCCATAATAATGCACGTTTCTTTTTTGCTCAAAACCTCATCGTACAACTTACGAGCTTGGGTTTTCATGGAAGTCGATTGTAATTTGCTATGTTTGGGACATTTTTGCTTCTTGTAGGTCTTGAGATAGCTACGAGCCTTAGCGCGCTGAACCATTCCGATAGATGTTCCACTTTTTTTCACAATCTCTAATCGTCAACTCCTTTTTTCTTTCAAAGTACTCACCAATCTTTTAGCCCAAAGTTCGAGTACTTTTTCAAACAGACGTATCTGATTTGTAAACAAAGAGGGGAAGTAAGTTTCAAACGTAAGTTTCTCGAAACTCTCAGCATCCTCACGGAAAGTAGCATCGCCATCATATTAGGGAAATGTTGTTTCTTGTGTTGGTGGCCCTAGTTTGTATGTAAAGGGAAAGGGTTTTCAAGAAATTAACGTTTGAATCTTACTTCCCCTCTTTATTTACAAAATCAGATACGTCTGTTTGAAAAAGTACTCGAGAAATCTGTTTTAGATGGACCAGGCTTGCAACCACGACTAGGTAGATCTAGCAACGCATTATGTGTCCCAAATTGCTTCAGCTTATTTTGAACCGCATGAACGCTAAAGGCTTGCCCACAATAGATACGTTTGCGTTTCGTTGACGTAAATTTGAAATAAAACCTATGGCAAAACTATCAAATTCACGCAAACGCATCCGCAACGTATCAATGCCATAACTCCTTCCTGCTTCGCCAATTTTCTCATCGATAAACCAGTTTCCGTACAGTATTTTTACAGTATTTTTACGTAATTCACTTCCCGCATAAACAATAACCATAAGAAGTGCCTAACCACCAATTCGGGGTATCTTCCCAACTGTAAGTGGTATGGTCACACCATCTATAATATCGTTCCTGTATGGTACATGTTTATTAGGGTTGTTTACTATTCCAAGAACCCCCGTAAAATGAACAGCTGTCAAAATAAGTCATAGTCTTTTTCGCAAATCAGCCTTAAAATATACACATAAAGACTGTATTCGATGAAATTTGGACACACGCAATTGTTCGTAACTTTTTAGCGTGTGGGTATAAATTATTGAAATTTTAACTGAATGTATTTCATTGTGTTGTGTCAATTGTGTAATGCGTTTCGTGAAAATCGGTCTAGTGATTTCAGTGATGGCTTCGAATGAAGAAATAGTGCGCCAACAAATTTTGGGCACTCACTTCGAAAACCCAAACGCTTCTCATCGATGGATCGGAAAACAGCTCGGAATCGCACATTCAACCGTATCTCATGTGATCAATACATTCAAAGACCATAAGACAACCAAGCGGAAAAATGGTAGTGGCAAAAAACGTGGCACATCGAATCCGGAGAAGGCCAGGATGGTATTGAACCAATTTAAGCGTTATCCCAACATTTCGATCAGGGATGTTGCGAAAAAGGCGAAAATTTCAGTTTGTTTTGTGCAGAAAACAATGAAACGTTCTGGATTACATGTGTACAAGGTCCAGAAGGCACCGAACCGGAGCAATAAACAGAACTCGGTGGCCAAAACTCGTGCAAAAAAACTGTACAAGGAGTGGCTCACAAAACCGTTCTGCATTGTGATGGACGATGAGACCTACATTAAAGCCGACACCAAACAAATGCCAGGACAGGAACACTACGTCGCCACCTCTAAGTTGGCCGTTCCGGAGAGTGTACGGAAGAAGAAATTGTCGAAATTCGCCAAAAAATTCCTTGTCTGGCAAGCGATCTGCGGATGTGGCAAAATGAGTCAGCCCTTCATCACCTCTGGGACCGCCAACGGACAAATCTTCAAGGACGAATGCCTCCAAAAACGACTTCTGCCCTTCTTGAGATCTCACGATGACCCGACACTGTTTTGGCTGGATTTGGCATCTTGCCACTATGCCCGGCCCGTCTTAGACTAGTACAAAGATAATAATGTAGTTTTTGTACCAAAAGACGTCAACCCTCCAAACACTCCGGGACTTCGCCCAATTGAAAAATTTTTGGCAATCATGAAGGCAAAGCTCGTTAAAACTCCAAAACTGGCAAGGTCGAGCATTAGTATCCTTAACTTAATCCAAACTCAGATTCCATTGCCTCGAAGTACCTTTTATATTCTTCTGCTCGTAGCAATCGCACACTGATAATAAAGCAATGATGATATCTATGTGTCACATGAATTATTGCAATGCGATCAACAAATGATAGATATCTGTAACCACACATACTTTCTATGTGTATACATAACCACTATGTGTGGCCACATATACTTTTAGTTTGTCACATAAATTTCATTTGTGTTTCTCAGAGACTTGTATTCATTTGTGAACACATCAGTATTATGTGGAATTTTTCATGGATGTTTGCCTATAAATATGCGTGGATTATTTGCCGTGCAGGTTGGACGAGATTTAGGTTTCCGGTTTATCTTTGCTTTATAAGCATCGGGTAAACGGAACGCTTTATCAAAAATATCTTTTTCAACATCATTGGTGTTCTGTCCCGCGGTATCCTGTGAATTACTAGTAGTGACGTCTTTTTCAACAATAGCTGTTTCTGTTACCATTGGCACATTTAGAGTGGAGTAAGTGATGTGCTCAGATAGATTCGTTGATCTGTAACAAACGAAAAATATGTTTAGTATCATGCAATGTATATAAATAGATTGTTTCATTAGCTTACCATGCATTTTTGATTCATCAAGGCAGCCCTAATTTTGCACCTTTAAACTGAAGGAATGATCCATGAAAAATTGAAATTCGTTCCATAAAAAACGTATTTCTGACTCATAAAGCTCTGATGAAAATCCATAACAAAATTAAAATGATCCGTAAGATACAGCAATGTGATCCATACTTTATGTAAGTTTTAGCAATAAAATGTCAAAAATGTACCATTTTATATCTAGGCTATGATCCATAAAATTGTACCGATTACCCATAAACATATTGCAAATTATCCATAAAAGGTTCAATAACTTTCCTTAAACTTGTAAAACTGATCCTTAAAATGTAACTTTTGTGAACTAAAATATATGCACATGATCAATAAATATTGAAAATATTCCATAAATAAATCGCCAATGATCCATAATAGGTTTGAAAATGAACCTTAAACTTCTAAATATGGTCCATAGCAAATCAGTTTTGTGCATTTATAATAATATAAATGATCCATTAATTATGCCGGAATTATTCTAATTTTGGGTTTACATTTTTTTTTTAAATTTAACTACGGGAAAATCGATCCTTGACTGCGCTACTACTCAAATTTATTAAAATGTCCGTTCCTTTATATATGTGGCTTAAATATTGCTGTTAAAGAAGGATCACTTTGGAGAAGATTTTTAATTTTCAGAAAGCTGACTTACTTTTGTGATCTCACGTTCTTTTACGATCGCAACTGTAACATTTGTTTCCCAATAAATTTGGTAAAGAGCACTCGTGAACGTAAAAAACTACGGCAGCCCTATTTTTTCACCTTTAAAACTGAAGAAATGATCCATGAAAAATTCGTTCTATAAAAAACGCATTCCTGACCCACAAGACTCTGGTGAAAACCCACAAAAAAATAAAATAGAAATGATCCGTAAAATTCATCAATTTGATCCATACTTTTAACAAAATTTAGCAAAAATTCAAAAATTTATCATTTTATATCAAGGGAATAATATATAAAATTTTTCGGATTTCCCATTAACACATTGCAAATGATACTTAAAAGGTTCAATATTTTTCCTTAAACTTGCAAAATTGATCCACAGAATGTAACATATGTGCGTATCATCTATTAATTATTGTAAATGTTCCATAAATAAATTGCCAGGGACCCCTAATAGTTTGTATAACAAATCATAGTCTTCAAAAAATGATTCATAACAAACCAATTTTGTGAACTTAAAATTATTTGATCTCCCCGCAACTGCGACACATGTTTGTCAAGAAATTTGGTAAAGAGCTCTCCTGCACATAAAGAACTTCAGGTCAAATTTATGACTTGATTAAACTGTTGTTTCAGAAAATTTGATTTAAATTATGCCGGGCAGACGCTTGCTGTCCAACTCCAAAATATCCTCTGTTTGCATTATACCGGGCTAATGCTTGAATCAGCCGTTTGCCTGGAATCTAATCTACGCTATGTTAACACTTCGGATGTCGGAAACATCGACCGTTTAGTTCTTCAATCCTCAACACGGCTACGCAAAAACTACGCAATCCTTCTTTAGTAGTAATACTATATCCGGATACCTAAAAGAATGGACATGTAACTAAATTTGAGTAGTAGCAGTTGGAGATCAATTTTATAATCTTTAAGGATCAAAATTAAAAAAAAAGTGCCCCAACCTGGAAAAATGCAGCCATAATTTATGGATCATACCATATGGTTTAGCGAACAAAACTGATTTACTATGTATCATTATTATAAGCTTATGGTTCATTATTCATGATTCTATGGATCATTGGCAATTTATTTATGGAAAATTTCAAATAATTTATGGAACATGCGAATATATTTTATTGCACAAAGGTTACATTCTATGGATCAATTTTACAAGTTTAAGGAAAGTTTTTGAACCTTTTATGGATAATTTGCAATATGTTTGTGGGTAATCCGTACACTTTTAACGACCATGCCCTAGATATAAAACGGTACATTTTTGATATTTTATTGCTAAATTTGTTATAAAGTATGGATCACATTGCTGTATTTTATGGATCATTTCAATTTTTTTATGGATATTCACCAAAGTCTTATGGGTCAAAAATGCATTTTTCGTGGCACGATTTTCAATTTTTTATGGATCGTTTATTACTTTTTATATGCAAAAGTACGTTTGCCCACCATCTCTCTCATCATTATCTCATTATCAACCACACAATTACAACTATTCTTCACCAATCTAAAATCACATCATATTCCCAATTCAACTCCAATTCTCCTTAGGATTTGATGATTTGGGTCACTGTTTCACGTTGTTTTTTTAAATAAAAAAAAATTCACAATAAAAAAAATTAATAAAATATGGCTTACGGTATAAATAAACACGACTTTTGAAAAAACATAAAGGCTGACTTTTTAAGTGCACTAACTTTTTTCCATGTTTCACTCAATATACAAAATTTCTGGTCTCTGTGGTTTATGGGAGAGGAAAACAAAAGTGCATCGAATGTCAGAAAATTGAATATTTTAGCACACCTTTATAAAAATGTTGTCTATTTGCATATTCGCATTTTAAATGCATTACTCTTTTTATGAGAATCGATATTTTACTATTTATATTACTAAATCATCAAATTGTTTAGAGCTGTGAATGTCACAATTGTATTTTACAAATACATTTTGAACAATCCAGTGGACAACAAACAACCTTTACGTCAACTCTATCACGTCACCAGTTATGCAAATGGTTTGCCATTATGATGCATCGCATCACCCATCAATCATACGTACAGCACTGAAGCTTTGCGTTGTTAATTAATATGCCATCCTCATCAGTTTCTGCTCCAAACCTATGGATTCTCTCCATTGCAATTTGATATAAATTCATACGAATGAAATTGTTTATTCACCCATCGTTCCAACTGCGTGTCACATTTTGGCATTCGATGATTGTCAAATAATTCCAGAACAATGTATACCAACTCGCGATGACGAAGGCGACCTATGTGTAGGAAATTATCGGATTGCCGAGTTTTACACCACTCGGCCAATGACCTTGACCCACTTGAATGCAGTTCAAACTAGCGTCGTTGCATATTAGCAAATAGGAATCAGTTCTAACTGTACTTCTTGTACTTGTATATTTCCAGATTTCGTTGCCAAACTGAGTCAAAAGTTTTTCTCGATACAGTCACCGTTCGACCCGGCCTATAGCGAACAGGTGTCAACAGAATGCAAGCGAGCTGCCAAACGATACCTAACCTCCCTCCGGGCGATGGACATGTGGGCCCTGCGAAGTAAGTTTTAAATTATTTAATGAGACGCCACCTAATGAGGCAACCACACCGGTCAACCAGCGGTTTATGAAGTTGAAAGAGGTGTATATATTATCATCATGTAACCCTGTGTTGTTTCCTTTCCCATAGTGCACGACTCCAGTGCAAAACTGCACTCCGGCATTTTGAATGGAAACATCAACCAGTTCGGTGATTATGATCAATGTCTGAGCATTCGTGGCGGTGAGAAACACAATGCCGCAGATCAGCAGCATCTCCAGGGACGTTACTGTCTGGCCGGTATACAACCGAGTGTTGTCTCTAAAACGGTTCTGCTACAGCACATTCTCAGCTTAGTTCAATCACGTGGAATTCTCACAAGCCAGCTGGAAGATGTAAGTGGAGTCCATTACCGATAATCATATTTACTAGTATTTCATTTTGGCAATTGAAAAGCGCCACCGGTAAGGCCACTGTTGTAAATCACACCCTGATAATAAGTTTAGGATGAGTAAACTAACCTGTTGCACTGTGACACTGAAGCTCAGATAGAGCGCAAACCTTGTGTACTTCCGAAGGTTGCACGTTTTCCCATTATGCCTACCACTCGTTCTTGCAATAATGCAATGATTATCGTGTGATATACGCCGATAGGAGGCTCGTCAGCCGGTTCGGAAGTTGTTGAACAACTTTTCTCCATGGCGTCATGGCGATGGTATTCAAGTTAAGTCAGATCGATGCTGAGATCATGATTTGCTGAAACAGAATCGTGAACGATTGTCAAGGAAATCGGGTTTGCGAGTTTGGCAAATGTTTACTTTTAATATACCCTACACTATTTACGCTAGGGACTGGCGGGCAGCCATGTTCTTAACGCTATCTGCTCTTGTCCTTCTGCACTCATGGCGATATACGATCCTCTTTCATCACTTATACACAGGCGAGACGAAAGCTTGAGCCGCTGCTTTGTTGACTACCAAAAATTGGTGTTGGTTGGGATAGGAATGTCAGTCCCTTGCTTTTACCAGATAACTCGTATAAATAACAACGGTATAGAGGAGGAAGTGGGCATCGTTTATCAAGGAGATTGATTTTGTTTATAGGGGAAGGTTTACAGCGTTTCCTTTCCAAAAGTTGTCGAATGTCGAGTCTATATCCATATAGCTGGAACTATTTTTCGGCTAATAGAGTAAAAATTCAGTTCAGTATTGGAGACAACCTTCAAGGTAAATTTTCTGAAATCCCGAAAATACCTGTACCGGTTTGAAGGACAAAAGTTGTTCTCAAGTGTATGCCCAGATATTGTCATAATGTAGCAAATAATTAAATTATGAAATTAATTTACAGGCGATGGTAGGGTATACTAAGTATATATTTTTAAAATATTTCCCCCAGTGACAATTGTACTACAAATAAAATTACAAATACAGTGTCTGACAAAAATTAACATAAAACACGTTTAAAACAACGCTTATTTGTTTCTCGGGACAAGTTGAAATTAAAATATACAGTTAGTTATTGCAGGAGAAATGTTGAGAAACGAATGCGAACGAAGATTGTGACTTCGTATGTTGATGTTCAAGAGGCTCCCATGCTTGACTCTTCCTTGCAGGAGGTCTTCAATAAAGGATGTCTTTGCCACGTTGCGCCTTGCCTCTAGTGATTCCAGATTGATGAACACACAGCGACTTTCATAACTAGGCAAGTTAAATGGATCTCTCCATCTTGAGATGACGTAGAGCGAAGCGAATACATTTTCGCTGAATGGCCTCGATGCGTTGGATTTCATTCTGGTACTAAGGTGCACCAAACGACACCTGAATATTCCAGGATACGACGCACAAGCGAGCAGTATAAAGCTTTTAAGCCAGGAAACATCATTGAGCTTGAGACTAGAAGAGACTGACTCTGGCTCGACCAAGACTCCCGGATAACTAGCTCAGTAGCATGAGACCCCTGAATCTGAGTCACAGGGCCGGTATGCTACTGGGTAATCCGGAGGGGTACGCGGAACAAAGGTGATGTAATGTGATAAGAACCCACCATCAGAGGGGCACGCGGCGAAAGAAAGGGTGCAGAAACTGTGGGGTTCTTATTGTGATCAGGACTAAACAAATTTTATTGGGCTATTGTCAAGCATGGGAAAACCAGTTCCAACTGCACTTGTTTTCTCACTCCATATGCATAAACCCTCAGAAGTGAACCTTACCACCTTTTGGAGTTATTCCGATTCTGCTCATCACTATTCTGCTTTCATCCTATTCGTAGAAAACATAATTGAGCAAAACTGGCAGCTGATCGTACACTGAATGAATCGGACGGTAGCAGTATGGACGATATCTCAGTGCCTATTTTTTACCCGCTGAATCAGTAACGATTGCATTCAGTTTGATTCAGCTGAGTGAAGATTCATTGAATCACACTCATTTCTTCAAATCATACCTTAAACATGATTTAACATTTCAAATAATGATCTAACATGATGTTAAGTAATCAAAGGCAACATAAAAACAGTAAGCGTCATATTAAGCCGTATCTCTGCTATGATCATTCCAGCTGATTGCATTCACTGAGTCAAATTATTCGCGTTCAGTGTATTCAAATCGCTTGCGTTCGAGTTTTAACGCATTCATGCAGGTATAACGTAAAGATGAAAATTTGTTTCGCATGATTCTGTTTTCCGCGCTTATTCTTTCTATAGTTTTCGTTTTCGAGGATTCGTGTAGAATCGTTTGATAGGAAACGTCACATCCTTCACTATTCTGTTAGCAACCGATGGTTGCTATTTTATATCGGTGGTGCTCATGCGAGTGAATGAATTTTCCTATGCTTGGCTATAGTTAGGTGTGTGGTGTGGTTTCTGCTGCTTTGGTACGTACCGGTGGGTTCTGTTGCAGGACGACGGCGAGCGCTCGTGGATGGTGGTGATTTAACTTACTAGCGTTGATATTGGTTGACCGCGAGGCTCTGTGGAACAACAAAAAAAAGACCTAAAGGACAAATGGTGCCTTAGAATCACAGCACGAATTGATCTTAGCCAGGAACTATTACCTGAAGAATCCGTGGGCTGTTTCAAGAAAGCACTGCACTTTTGGGTTCAAACACGTTTGGGTTTTTGCACTCACGCTATGATCGCACGCCGGTTTACTAATGATCAGTACTTGACGATCTCGATCATAAAGAGCACTCCGTTTGCCATTCCATGTTTTACCCGTTCCATTTTTTCTTCATTTTTCTTCGTTATCATCCGTATTCATATCCTGCACCCAAACTATTTTCTAACCACAGTTGACCACGGCTCACTTTCGGTCTTGTTACAATCAAACAAAATTGGAAATTTATTAAATATCTTAAAAATCGACATTTAGCTAACCCTACTAATACAAATTTATAAATTTTTGTTTTTACATTCACAATATTTAATTAAAACGATGATACCCCGGTTTGGCATAAAGACGTTTGGCATACCAACGTTTGGCATACGGATGTTTGGCCGAATGGACGTTTGGCCGAAAATTGGCTATTAGCATAAATGAATTGCAGAGAAAAAGAAAATAAGAATCCTAAAAAGTATTTTCAAAACTTCCATTAGATCTGCAAGAGGTAAGCAAGAAGACAACCGAACAATGAAATGATTAAATTACAGTGACAAAATCATGGTTTGCAAATGCATGGCACTCTTAGCACGAACATTTTCGATCATTTAAAAGTATACTTCATTCCAAACATCAAAATGTTTCCATGACACAACTATGAACTGTTGACGTAGTGTTAGAGCTCAAAATTTGGAATTTTCTTAAAATGAATAATCCTCTAGAGCAAATCTAAAAAATATATCGGGAAAATCAATGTTCGACTGTGATATTCTCTTCACAGTTCAAGATGTTTGCATTCCAGCCTACAAGTGGCCAAAATATATATCAAAAGTATTATCGTATCCCGGACCTTTTGATATGCGGAGAGAATCAAGCTAACAACCTTTTTTTGAGTCAACGGATACCGGGACTGTGACGGTTGGCTCGAGTTTTTGGTGCACATCAAAGGACCTTCTTTCTGTAACTATATTAATAAAATTTATTTTTAATAGGTTTGCCTCGACCATCAGTTGAATCGGTTGAATCGGTTGTGTCGATACTTTGTTCCGCAATATTTTTTTAATCGGACGTAGCGTTTTGTCAGTGGCCTATTGTTGCGCGAGTAATCGAGTGAGCATGAAAAGTCGTGGTTCGCCGGGTAAGATGGGTCGGTGGTAAGGTACATAATTAATTGTGATCCAAATTATTCGTTCGCCATGCTCGTCGGGCCACCCTATCTTGGAACAAATAGATCACTGTCCCATTTTGTAAGGGGCTCCAGCGGCATCCGTACTGTTGGTGAAGATCGGTCCATGTTGGCTCTCAAGCGTTGAGATGAATTACCATGTTTTCCTAATGAAATACCACTATCACACTCTGTGAGTGGCCCCAATAGCATCCTTACTGTTGGTTTAAATCGGTCCAAATCAGCTTTCCAGCATTATAATACATCTCCTAGTTACCCAATTAAAAACCACTATCACATTTTTGTGAGTGGCCCCAATAGCATCCTTGCTGTTGGTTTGAACCGGTCAAAATCGGCTTTTCAGCATTATTAAAAAGCACTTTGTTTTCCCAATGAAAACCCACAATCACACTTTGTGAGTGGCCCCAACAGCATCCTTACTGATGGCTTAAATCGGTTCAAATCGGAAATTGGTACTAATTACACTTGACAGCTTATCGTTAACCAAAACGAACCCTGCTGCCATCCAATCCTGTTATCCAAAATCCCAGTGATTTCTCGTGGAAGTACAGTGGACTCCGCGGCTTCCAATAAAGCAAGTATCACGTCAACATATTCCTACCCATTCCCTACTTGGCCTCTATTCAGGCGAGGCCGGCGCCGGTGTGGCCTTGGTTTGGAATCACCAGTTTTTTCACATTGAGGATGTATGTTAGTCCCAAGCATCATCTGTTGGTTCTCTGTGTAATAACAGCTGATCTATCAACAACGAAGTAGCAACCTCGGGCGGTCAATCATGCTCATGCTCACAAAACTCATCTAATCAAACCACCACCGTTATTTCGAAGAGAAAGAGTTCACCTATCCTATAGAATTGGAGGCTTACATGAGTAGCCTTTGTGCCACGAGAAATTTACGGAAGAAGCCATTGTTTATGTTTGTCAGTTAAGCCCTAATGAAAAATCTTTGTCAAAATGACAATTGTCAACAAAAATCTACCGGCGTTCTGTCAGTGAATACTAGATTACTCCAGCAATCATGTGGAATTATGAAAGTCTCCTGAGCCATCAATTTTAGCATGTTGCTTCATTTCGTTAATGAAATTTGAAAGTTTAGTTACGATAAAAGTTGCATATGTTATGTCCAACACTGTATAGACGAATTCTACTTGAAAAAAGAAGAATACACATGGAATAAATATTCCATGTTTGAGTATAGGACGAAATTTTTAAAATGCTTCTAAACAATTTATATGAAATTTTAAGCAAAAGCGGTTTGTTGTATGATGGAAGAAAAATCCAAAACTGCACAACAGGGGCATTATTTTAATTTTAATTTTATTTTGCTGAAAATGTCTTTATTGAGTAGTTTTGGATTTTTCTGCCATCATACAACGAATTGCTTTTAATTAGATTTTCATTTGAATTTTTTAGAGCCTTTTTTTAGTTTTCGTCCTATACTTTAACATGGGAGCTGTCACATTTATCACCACTCGATGTCTTTTCTTTTTTCAACCTGGATTCGTCCATATCGGACGTGGTAATTTTTCAGATTAATTGTCCAAATACCAAAAGGATGAGCCATTAGCAATTAAGATTGTACTCGAAAACAATGCAACACATTATTTTGTGTATAACTTTTTATTGAATGGGTAAAAATTGATGAAATTTTGGGTAAAACTATTTTAGAATGTATTTTCTACAATTTTTTCACAATTTGTCAAGGGATTACCGAGATGGCTTACAAGCAAGAAGTGCTACGAAAAAAATAATCGTAGAAAATATTAGGCTAGTCCCATAGGTGGATCGTGAAACAGTTGGAAATCGACAATTCAACCGTGTCCCGTGCTGTTAAATCGTTCAAAGAAATGCAGACGACCCAGTGTCGAGGTGACAGCGGAAGAAAAGCGAAGACGACCGACCCTGTGAACGCAAGGAAGGTGAGGGATTACTTCAAGCACAATCCGAACCATTCGATTCGGCACGTGGTCTAGAAGGTATTCTTCTATCTGGTTCGTCCAGCAGATAATGAAGCGGGTCGGACTTCATGTCTTCAAGGTAAAGAAGGCGCCTAACCGAACCGATAAATAGAATACGGTGGCCAAGTCCCGCACCAGGAAGCTGTACCGCGGTTGGTTGGCCGAAATGCATCGTAATGGACGACGAGACGTACATTAATGCGGAAGTTGACAAATTTGCCAAAAAGTACTTGGTGTGGCAGGCGATCTGTGGGTGAGGAAAATTCAGCAAGCCGTTCATAACGACCAGCACCATCAACGGCCAAATATGTGAAGAAGAATGCCTCCAGAAGCACCTGCTACCCTTTCTCCGGTTCCAATAAGGTGACACTCTGTTTTGACAGGATCTGGCATCGTGCCATCACGCGTAACCGATGATGGAGTGGTACGAAGCCAACGATGTTGTTTTTGTGCCGAAGGAGGAACTTCGCCGAATAGAAAATTTCTGGGCGATCATGAAGGGCAAGCTTTGGAAAACTGGGAAGGTCTTCAAAAACGACAAGCATTTGAAGAAAGAGTGGATGGTTGCACAGGATTTGATGGGTAGCGTGAAGTCCAAGGTGCGGACAATCAGCCTAGGAGAGGAGGTTGAATAAACCAACTTTGCAAAACAATAGCTAATATGTGTTTATTTAATCCCTGAGAGTGAATTTTTGGAGATAATTTTAGTCTGTTGCATTTTTTCGAGCACAATCTTTAGTTGGCCAGGGTTTCATAAAGTTCACGGCTTTGGATGATGATGACGATGTTATAATACCATCTATTATAGCAAGGTTACTTTCCATAGCAGTGGAATAATCTGAAAAACGATTTGATCAGGATTTTATTGTTGTTTGTGATCATCAAGCTCCTGTACAGGGCTGGTAGCGGTTATCTGATGTAATAACAGTGACTTTAGTGACCAAAATGTCGCAAATAGTGACTTAGAGGCAATAGAAAAGTGATCAAATTGTGACTTTGGGATAGAAATTAATTACACTAGTCGTCAAAATCGGAACTTTTTTCGCTCCCGTCGGCATTTCTGGTTGGATTTTATAGATCTTGCTACGCTGAATCCAAATATGGGCTCAGAAATGCTGTAACACGTCCAGTTTTTGAGGAAAATGTCACAAAAACACGTACTTCCGTATAAATCAAGACCCGTCCATTAATTACGTCGCTCAAAAATAAATACAGATTTTCAACCCCCTCCTTTCTTTATCACATTTTTTGTATGGTTTTTTGAAAAAATTTGTATGCATCGTCACTTTTAAACCGCCCCCCCCCCCCCCCCCCTCCCTCTCAAAGCATAACGTAATTTATGAACGATCCCTTTAGCTGTGCTTCTTTGAGTATATTGAGTATATTGATGTTGCTTCTTACAGCAGTTTGGAAACTGAAGAGCTTCAAAGTTCATTCATTAATTCAAAAGTCAGCTGCACAGAGCCCTTCAGAAACGCCTCATTAAATACTCTATTCAGCAGTGCCGTATTTTTAAGTTAGGATAGGAGTGAGCAAGGCAGCATTAAAACACGCAAACACTCAAAAAAACAAAAGAATAGACAGAGACAAAAGACTCTGTGTTAGTCACTATTGCTCGAGAGAATAAGGAAAAGATATGTTAAAAAAGAAAGCAAGAATCCTCAAGCACGTAGCTTAATGCGGCATTTTATAGAGCTTTTTGACGTTTAATTTGCGCACACTACTGCAAGATTTGAATCGAAGCAGTGCGAGTGAGAAGTCAACGAAGTTGTGGGAAACCAAACCGTGCATTAATCCCCGCATGTTAGACAAAGAAAGACGATTAAATGTCGAAAAGGTCTATTGGCGTATTTGCGGCACAAAATTTGTGTCATTATTGCTGTCTTGTTTTGGCGTCAATTAATGCTCATGTTGACTCTCTTCAGCCTTGCACAATCATTTTGTATTCATTCAAAGCTAGCTATTTGAGTGTTACGGACGCGTTTTTTTTTTATTTTTGTAAAAATGTCGCGAATTTGTCTGAACGATCCGCAAAAATGTTGTTGCATTTGTGGAGACGTGATATTGAAGGAACAGAGAAAGGGGTTTACACCTTTGTTCGAGACAGCATATCAGCTGTATTTTGACAAGGAGCTTCCAAATCGTGAAGGAAACTTATGAGAACATAAAAACACTTTTGGAAAAGATCAAATATTCGGAACACCAGTGGAATCTCTGTACAGACCTTAAGGTAGTGGCATTGCTCACTGGGCTTCAAGGAGGCTACACAAAGCATTGTTGTTTCCTCTGCGAATGGGACAGTCGTGCGAGGGATAAACATTACCACCAGCAGCATTGGCCAGCACGTACCGAGATGGTACCTGGGAAGAAAAATGTGTCAAATCTGCCTCTTGTCGACAGGGACAAAATTTTACTACCTCCGCTACATATTAAGCTTGGGCTGATAAAAAATTTTGTCAAAAAGCTGGATATTCAAGGAGAACCATATTGTTTTTTGAGGAAAAAGTTTCCAAGATTAAG
Source organism: Aedes koreicus (assembly GCA_024533555.2). Lineage (NCBI taxonomy): Eukaryota > Metazoa > Arthropoda > Insecta > Diptera > Culicidae > Aedes > Aedes koreicus. Next base: position 66,158 of record JAHHFK020006045.1, on the reverse strand, counting down.
CGAAGCCAAGGTGAAAGAAGGAGTATTTGTTGGCCCTCAAATTAGGAAACTCCTTAAAGACGACAATTTTCAGCAAACTCTTAACGCGACAGAGTTACGAGCATGGAATGCGTTCCAAAAGGTTTGTGGTCACTTCTTGGGAAATGAAAAATCTCCGGATTATGTACACATCGTTCAAGAGTTGGTTGATTCGTATGCTGCACTGGGATGTAATATGTCACTTAAATTGCACTTTTTGCATTCTCATCTGGACTTCTTCCCAGAGAATATGGGAGCCGTCTCAGATGAACATGGAGAACGATTTCATCAAGATATCGCACAGACTGAAAAGAACTTTGCTGGCAAATGGAGCCCAGCGATGCTAGCGGACTACTGCTGGATGCTACAGAGGCAAACATCTTTGGAGAACTATAAAAGGAAAAAGAAAACAAAGTGAATTTAAGTTGAAAAATATAGAGAAAATTTCAACTAAATGACTGACTGACTGACTGACTGACTGACTGACTGACTGACTGACTGACTGACTGACTGACTGACTGACTGACTGACTGACTGACTGACTGACTGACTGACTGACTGACTGACTGACTGACTGACTGACTGACTGACTGACTGACTGACTGACTGACTGACTGACTGACTGACTGACTGACTGACTGACTGACTGACTGACTGACTGACTGACTGACTGACTGACTGACTGACTGACTGACTGACTGACTGACTGACTGACTGACTGACTGACTGACTGACTGACTGACTGACTGACTGACTGACTGACTGACTGACTGACTGACTGACTGACTGACTGACTGACTGACTGACTGACTGACTGACTGACTGACTGACTGACTGACTGACTGACTGACTGACTGACTGACTGACTGACTGACTGACTGACTGACTGACTGACTGACTGACTGACTGACTGACTGACTGACTGACTGACTGACTGACTGACTGACTGACTGACTGACTGACTGACTGACTGACTGACTGACTGACTGACTGACTGACTGACTGACTGACTGACTGACTGACTGACTGACTGACTGACTGACTGACTGACTGACTGACTGACTGACTGACTGACTGACTGACTGACTGACTGACTGACTGACTGACTGACTGACTGACTGACTGACTGACTGACTGACTGACTGACTGACTGACTGACTGACTGACTGACTGACTGACTGACTGACTGACTGACTGACTGACTGACTGACTGACTGACTGACTGACTGACTGACTGACTGACTGACTGACTGACTGACTGACTGACTGACTGACTGACTGACTGACTGACTGACTGACTGACTGACTGACTGACTGACTGACTGACTGACTGACTGACTGACTGACTGACTGACTGACTGACTGACTGACTGACTGACTGACTGACTGACTGACTGACTGACTGACTGACTGACTGACTGACTGACTGACTGACTGACTGACTGACTGACTGACTGACTGACTGACTGACTGACTGATAGGAAATCTTGATTTTCATGAAAATTCGCAATTTTGTGAATAAAAACTCATTTTTTTCAACACGAATGGATTCAGAGAGGTTCATTTCATAAAATCCAAACCCAACATTCAAAGGGCGGAGCGAAAATTCATGTTTTCAAAATAGGAAATCTTGATTTTCATGAAAATTCGTAATTTTGTGAATGAAAACCCGGTTTATTTCATCAATCTTACGTGTTACGAAAAATCTGTGTTCACGAATGGATTCAGGGAGGTCCATTTCATAAAATCCAAGCCCAACATTCAAAGGGCGGAGCTGAAATTCATGTTTTCAAAATAGAAAATCTTGATTTTTATGAAAATTCGTAATTTTGTGAATGAAATCCCGGTTTATTTCATTAATCTTACGTGTTACGAAAAATCTGTGATAACGAATGGATTCAGGGAGGTTTATTTCATAAAATCCAAACCCAACATTCAAAGGGCGGAGCGAAAATTCATGTTTTCAAAATAGGAAATCTTGATTTTCATGAAAATTCGTAATTTTGTGAATGAAATCCCGGTTTATTTCATCAATCTTACGTGTTACGAAAAATCTGTGTTCACGAATGGATTCAGGGAGGTCCATTTCATAAAATCCAAGCCCAACATTCAAAGGGCGGAGCTGAAATTCATGTTTTCAAAATAGAAAATCTTGATTTTTATGAAAATTCGTAATTTTGTGAATGAAATCCCGGTTTATTTCATCAATCTTACGTGTTACGAAAAATCTGTGTTCACGAATGGATTCAGGGAGGTCCATTTCATAAAATCCAAGCCCAACATTCAAAGGGCGGAGCTGAAATTCATGTTTTCAAAATAGAAAATCTTGATTTTTATGAAAATTCGTAATTTTGTGAATGAAATCCCGGTTTATTTCATCAATCTTACGTGTTGCGAAAAATCTGTGTTCACGAATGGATTCAGGGAGGTCCATTCCATAAAATCCAAGTCCAACTTGCAAAGGGCAGAGCCAATATTCTGGTTGTTGATGAGGTAGATCATATTACTACGGAAATACGTGTTTTTGTGAATTTTAATCACATTTTTCTCAAAAACTGGACGTGTTACAGCATTTCTGAGCCCATATTTGAATTCAGCGTGGCGAAATCTATAAAATTCAACATATATACTTGAAGGGAGTGAAACACTGCCGACTAGTGTTCAGACTTTTAACTTTCATTTTTTTTTCCCCAAAACCCAGATTTGCCTTTTTTCTCCAAAAAGTCGTTTAAATTAACCGTTGCCCTTTTTTTGAGTACAGTGGCGCTTACACTTGACACTGCCTCTACCTTTGTTTGACCCAGCTTCTTGTTCTAAGTGGCTTTTAGAGGCTCGGTTTTGGCTTTCTGAAGCATTCGAATTTCACACTATCCGGAATTGAGAGAACCACCTTTTTTTAAACGATTTTTATAGAGTGTCTCTTTTTTTCTTCCTTGCAAAGAATCTACAACACCTCTTATCTCTTTTCAAGCGACGATTATAAGTTATTCATTTGTTGTTTATTTTTTCCTGTTTTTTACTCGTTTATTCAACCCTTCAACTCTTTTTATGTTTGAAAATTTACCTATTAAAAGTTATTTGCTTGTTTGGCATTCTGTTCTGTTTTTCTTTTGGGCTCGGACCCCGGTACGACTTATTTTAAATTGACTTCAACCACAATCAACAAATTTATTGTTCTTTCATACATTGATGTTCGTGAATGCATTGACCTTACATCTCATACATTGATGATCGGTAAGGTGCCTAGCCGAAGTCGAATATCCTCATTTGACGACAGTATTTCCTTAGGATGGCTTCAAAGTTGCTATTACAACGGCCGATACCAACGGATATTTAGATTCACCTCTAGTTGCCGTCAAGGAAAAGAACTGATTCCAATAGTCCTCAATTCTTCCGTTTAGCACTGTTTTGCAAATCTAGTTCATTTGATTTGAGTAGGTTTCACTCATCAATTAGCAGGTCCGTTTTGCATTCCAACGGAAGTGACTTCGCGATCTGTGGAATATCGATAGAACTACTACTAGATTTTTGATTCGATGAACTTATGCATCGACTATGCTTAACCAAGGCGTATCAAATTCTTGATTCATTCAATGTATGCTTACAAGGAGCGATATAATGTTTTTTAGCTATACGCAAGAAACTAAGCTTGTCCTTCAATTTCAATTTCAGTCAACTCAGCCGTTATTTCATACCCGATAATCGAATTTTCGGGACGTAATATGCTCTCAACATTGTCAAATATATCCTGAGGTAGTACCATAGACCAACTCTAAGACCAGTAGGTCCCGAACAAATACGATATTTTTCTTGGCTCAGTCAGTACTAGCACATCGGTCCCAAGCTCGGTCCCAAGCTCAATGATTCGCCCCTAACAACTTTGCTCACACCAACACATTCTCAAATGTTGTGTCAAAATAACATGGTGAATCAAAACAACAACCAAGATACTAGTACCGGAAGGTACCGAAAAGCGCAAGAATTATTGCAAGGTACAGACTGCAAGGTATACTTCGGACCTAGGGGTTCTACAACAGTGAACCAATTTCAAATCGCTAGTTGCACATTGATTGTTGGTAGTACTGCATCAACAGGCCATGCATCCACTTTGCTTAGTCTCGTCACTATAGTACGTTGATGGTACGAACTAACCTTGCAGTTCTAAATGCATCAAATGAATAATTTAAAAAAAAAACAACAGGTATCAGGACTGCATATTTAGTGCTGCGCAATTTGTTGCAGACGACTAAAATTAATAGGCTAAAAAAAAAAAAAAAAAGTAAATCAAAAACATAGGCTTAATATAACACTTAACTTAAGATACATTTTTAACTTGCACATAGTATTGTATCCAATATAACGTCATATTCGTGGACCCTGTTAGTTTGAACAGCTGAAATCGCAATATTCGGGGCTCTACTGCTACCCGCACAAATATGCGAAATTGCTTTATCCACCAATTGCACGATTTTTTCAAAACTCAGTTTACATATTTGTGGACCCTGGTTAGTTTGAACAGCTGAAATCGCAAAATATTAAAAAAAAAAACGGGGCTCTAAAAAAAAAAAAAAAAAAAAAAAAAAAAAAAAAAAAAAAAAAAAAAAAACAGCTTAACCACACCATGACAAAAAAACAATAACACCAGTAGACTGCTATAACCCGCAAGAATAGTACGAAATAACCATGCTATATCGAGGAATGGCAGCAGACGATTTTTCACAACAAGCCTCGGTTTCAGCTTAATTTCTCGGGTTACATCCTTACGCTTCATGCATAACCCGCGTTTCAGGGCACAAGTAAAGATGGCATGAAATAATTAGAACAGCATATACACTTAGAAAATTTTAACAGTATTCGAGTGAAAATTTTTCTACCGCCCCCCCCCCCCCCCCCCCCCCCCCCCCCCCCCCCCCCCCCCCCCCCCCCCCCCCCCCCCCCCCCCCCCCCCACAACTTGTCAGCACGCGATATCACGAACAAGCCTCCGGTAATCTCGATTTAACGGCATACTTGGTTTATCTTACGCATTCATGAATAACCCGTTTCTAAAAAGTATCCGGATAATTTTTTAACACGAAATACAATGTAAAATTCTAACCGAAATCCGGTAAATCGGAGTACCGATACGTACAAAATTAAGCTTGAAAGTTAACCAGTGCATACACACTTAGAAAATTTTACAGTATTCGGTAATTTAAATTTACCAAGAAAAAAACTTTCAGAGCTGAAAAAAAAAGATCGGCAAATACGATGTAAAAAAGGATTTCCTAAGAGTGTAGTTCCGGCAATTTTTTCCGAATTCTGTAAACTTTAACCGAAATCCGGTAAATCGGAAATACCGAAAAAAAACGTTCAGTTGTTGAAAGATTCGGTAAAAGATTACCGAATACTGTAAAATTTTCTAAGTAGAAAAAAAACTGTACACACTGAAAAATTCAATATTAAAAATCTTTTTGTTGTTTCTATGCAGAGTTCAAAGAAAAAAATCAAGTTGATGTGGACGTGCTTTCATGAACCGCATCGAATGTGACCATAATCTGGGTGTTTCTTGCAGTATTTTTTCAAACTTTTCTAGTCTTTGAAAAAATAGCGAATTGCAACGATCAATTCTGACGTGACTTCTCCCAACTCTTCAACACCTTTCTGGAACGCATTATGTAAGATTTGTATATTGCAGGATCCGATATTCAGCAAAGGCTTTCTGTAATCTCCAACAAGTTGATCGTTCATAAACCGCTTCGCTTTTTTTTATTGACGTTTGGCACCGTTAAAATTCATTTGTTGAACGTACGAGTAGCTTTACTGCCTTGAAACGCATATCCTTGCTAGATTTCCTATTCATATGGGACAGATAGGCCTTTTACGGCAGTTTATTTCATTGAATTTATGAAATACTTACCAAGCATGAGAAGATTTTCCGCGGTAATGCAGCTTTCTCCAGAGCATCATTCAACGATATCCCCGACTTTGGTACAACCGATGAAGAAAAGATGCTTTGATACAATCTGGGACTTCGACTTTAACCCATAGCGAATGGTTGTGTGTAATTCTATTTTCCCAGCCAAATTCGTTGTCGCATCGTAGCATAACGTGTACAGAAAATTACGCGCATCTTTCAGCGTAATTTCCCGGAAAAGGTGCTAAAGCATCAGTCACTATATAAGGGCTTTAATTCTAGTCAATGAAAAATCTGCAGGCACCGCAAACATAACACAAAATGTATCTCGAACTCCATCACAGCATGCAGCTGGAAAATCAGGTGCAAAACATTTCAATAGCCATATAAATTCAGCCTTAGTTGCTGCATCTCGTGCATTTAAGAGCTGCACTTGAAAAATCCATACAACAACTGAGGAGGGCTGCTCGTTGCTGATCGATTTTGATTCGCAATCACGATACAGCCATAGTTGACTTAGATCACGAAGAACCATGCGTCTCTCGTTATGCCTCGCATTATTTGCGTGCTGCTCAAAAGTCTGTAATCCTTTCGATATTTTGAAGGCTTTACTGCAAATTGTACAAAATGCTTCGTTATCGCTGTGACTTTCGGGTCCACTCCGAAACAAGGCAGCCACTAGGATCAGTTTCTTCAACAATTCAGGGACAAAAGTGCATTTCCTCATATTGTTCTAAAAATGAACCAAACCCCAAGAATTAGTTTTCAGTTGCGGTATTTGTTGGTCTGAATTAAAATGAAAGTCGAGTAATATTTAGTTGAAACACTTTTAACCTGTGAACTGGAGCTTGCGTTAACATCTATGGAAAATATTGCACATTTGCACCCGCAATTTCGCATTTGTTGATTGTACAATCAGCTGAATCACGAAAACTCACTGAGCTTGCACACGATTCATGTAATTTGTCTATAAAAATTTTAAATTACTCATTTTAGAACAAAATTTGGCAGATAGTGTTGAAACATGAAGTGATGCCAAAGTAAATCTATTCTTTTTTCGCCGAAATATTCAATAGTAGAAACGGTTATTGTAAAATAGTGACTTTAGTGACCAATTTTCGGAAAATAGTGACTTTAGTGACTTTTCGGTGACAATTGTGACTTTTTAGTGACTGCCTTGACAATAGTGACCAAATCATTAAAAAGTGATTGAGTCACTAAAAAGTTACTCGCTACCAGCCCTGGCTTGTATGAAGACAAATAGGGAAGAGAATTTCCTTCCAAAAGCAAGTTCTCAAACACAGCAGTAGAATCCAGCTCTCGATTGACCCCAATAGATGGGGTCGAAGAGCTGGCCCAAATCGTTTCATTTGGGTGTCCTGATGGTCCCTCCCTTGGCTCGTTATATGTTTTGTAATGAATATTTAATACATTTTGGCATGGTCATTTGATTGCTTACCTTGCGTTAGACAATTTTGCTGAAAGTAATATTGGTTAGAGCCATGTACCGTTCTTTATTTACTCACTCAATTTTGTCTTGATGTAGGGCCAAAATGTAGAGATATAGAGATAAAATGGGTAATAATTACCTGTTTTGCTCCGCGCTTTCAAGGGCACTTACCACCTCTCAAGTGTCTGGAAACCCTTTGTGGGATCCTCCTGGTTCACCTTCAAACTCCTCCAAGATCTCCGGGTGGTTGTCATGGTGTTTCCTTTGAAGAGCTGCTTTCAGTGATGCAGATCCATACCCACCATGCACATGCAATATGGTATTGCTCACAATTATGGGATAGTACAGAGAAGAGGAGAAAGGCATTAGTAATTCATAACATGCAATGCGCATGTGAGATATTCATAGTGATATTCTCACAACGGCCGTTTAGAATGGTTCGACGGATGTGTATGAGAGATCATTCCCGTTGAGTTTCCCCACGTTTACCCAATTCCATCACGTTTATTTATAGAAGACAAGAGACATTATACTACGTGCTACATTTGAGAATATCAGGGCAATGACCCCCATCGCATCTTCAAAATCTGGAAAGTTTTCTCTTTTATGGAAAATTATGTTTTTTAAATGTTTTAGTGCAGTTTTGGTTTTGCTAGGTAATAATTAAATTATGAAAAGTTTCAATTGCACAATGAGCATTTTAGTTTTTCTATGTAAATTTTCAACTTCTTCATTGTTACCACCCCTATCTGCTGGCAATTTTAAATTTCTTTATGAGTCGTTTATATTTTAGTCAATCATGAAATTATTTATTTATTAACAGAATCTGAAAAGCGAATAAAGTAATAAGTGTGCAATATAAAGAGACCGATCAAAAGTAAAGTTATGTTAGAAAAGACAGCTTTAGACCCCGACGTAGCCAATTGTAACCAATTGGTAACTCCATTAATCGAAACTGACACTTTTACACATAAATGCACATGCACATATTTTAGGAATAGTATTACGTAGCCCACCACAAAATGGAGGTTGTACTGGCTAATAATCGCAAAGCGATGTAAATTTTGGAAGCGATACTCCTAGAAAATTTAGGATGATCTATTTTTTTTTTTAACTCTTTATTTATTCCAAATTTTACATTATTTTACATTCATATATTAACCTAGGTGCTCCTGCTAAGTAATTAACATTTCAACCTTATATGCTATCATTTATATCTAATTGTGTTAATATTATTTTTACCTTGTCTATTCAGTATTTTTAACTTTTTTTGCCTGCGTGTAAGAATAATTATTTTTCTTAAAACTAGTTCTTATCTATAGAGAGAATTGATCATTGCAATTGAAGATTGCAATGATTTTTGCCTAAAATTATGAATTATTTTGTTGGACATTTCTTCGTAAATCAGGGAGATCTGAAGTGAAAATGTTATAAAGTATTGGCCCAAGAATGCTACCTTGAGGAACACCAGCTCTGACAGGCAATTGATCAGATTTAGAATTCTGATAATTTACTTGCAAAGTTCTATCAGTTAAGTAGTTTTGAACTAATTTCATGATATAAAGCGGAAAATTGAACTTTTTCAGTTTCGCAATCAAACCTTCATGCCAAACACTGTCGAATTCTTTTTCTATGTCTAGAAGAGCAACTCCAGTGGAGCAGCCTTCAGCTTTGTTTGAACGAATTAAATTTGTAACTCTCAAAAGTTGATGCGTAATTGAATGCCCATGGCGGAATCCAAACTGTTCATCAGCAAAAATTGAGTTTGTATTGATGTGAAGCATCATTCTATTCAAAATTATTTTTTAAAAAGCTTACTTATTGAAGAAAGCAAACTGATTGGTCGGTAGCTAGAAGCTTCAGCCGGATTTTTGTCTGGCTTCAAAATAGGTACGACTTTTGCATTTTTCCATTTATCTGGAAAGTATGCCAGATGAAAACATCTGTTAAATAGTTTTACCAAGAAAGACAAAGTACTCTCAGGGAGTTTTTTGATTAGGATATAGAAAATTCCATCATCACCTGGTGCTTTCATATTTTGAATTTTTTTAGTTATAGTTTTTACTTCATCCAAATCAGTTCCACAAGAATCATCAAAAATATTTTCTTGTGAGAAAATATTCAGATACTCCCTGGAAACCTGACCCTCAATAGGACTTGTAAGACCCAAACTGAAATTATGGGAGCTCTCAAACTGCTTAACAAGTTTTTGAGCTTTTTCCGCATTTGTGAGCAAAATTTTATCACCTTCCTTAAGCGCTGGTATAGGCTATTAAGGTTTTTTTCAATATTTTAGAGAGTTTCCAGAAAGGTTTGGAACTCGGATCTAATTTTGACACATTATTTTCAAAATGTTTGTTCCTCAGGGCAGAGAAGCGTTTTTTAATTTGTTTTTGTAAATCTCGCCATATGACTTTCATAGCGGGATCACGTGTTCTTTGACGTACATTTTTCAGACGAATCAAGAGCTGAAGATCGTCATCAATTATAACTGAATCGAATTTAACCTCGCAATTTGGCACTGAAGCAGCTCTTGCTCTATTTATTGAGATAGCCAGAGATTCAAGAGCATTATTAATTTCATTTCTTGTTTGCAATGGAACATTAGGATCAAAGTTGTATTCCATAAATGTTCGATATTGATCCCAATTAGCTCTATGGTAGTTGAAAGTAGAACTGATGGAATTAGGAATGATTTCATGAGATATTTCAAATGTAACTGGAAGGTGATCAGAACCAAAGTCAGCATGCGTAATCAATTGACTACAAAGTTGACATGAATCAGTTAGGACCAAATCAATAGTTGAGGGATTTCTGGCTGAAGAAAGGCAAGTTGGGCTGTTTGGGTATTGAATAGTGTAGTAGCCTGCAGAACAATGATCAAAAAGTATATTACCATTGGCATTGCTTTGCGAATTATTCCAGGAGCGGTGTTTTGCATTGAAATCACCAATAACGAAGAATTTAGACCTATGACGGGTAAGTTTCTGGAGGTCACCCTTGAGCCAGTTCTTTTGCTGGCCAGTGCATTGGAAAGGCAAATAGGCCGCTATAAAAGTAAATTAGCCAAATTTTGTTTCAACTGAAACCCCCAAAGTTTCAAAAACTTTGGTTTCAAATGAAAAAAGAATGTGATTTATTTATTTATTTATTCGTCAACAGATAAAAATGTTTATCCCAATGACAACTAGATAACACTTAATTACATACAATAACTAACACATACATCTTCGGAAACAACGCTTATTAACATCACGGGATACATTAAAATTAAACACGTTATAACAGCTGTTGAAAACGCGACACATGCTTAGCACAGGTTCGTGTTTGCCGTAGTTGGTCCTTGAGTGCCGGTTTATAAAGAAAGATTGTAAACGTAGGTTTCGTCGTCGAGTGTTGATGTTCAAGAGACCAAGTAAAGTTGAACAGTCGATATTTCCCTGAAGGAGGTCACCAACGAAACACACGTATGGCCACCATACGCCTCCCTCCCAACAATTCCAGGCTGATGAGCTTACACCGACTTTCATAACTTGGCAATCTGCAAGGGTCTTGTCAACGAAGATGTCGCAAATCAAAGCGTATAAACCTTCGCTGAACGGCGTCGATCCTCTGGACTGCATTTTGGTAGAAAGGGGACCAAACGACTGCACAGTACTCCAAAAAAGGACGAACCAAAGAGCAGTATAGTGCCTTCAGGCAATAAACGTCTTTGAAGTTTTTTGCGAAGCGGAAGATGAATCCTAACTGCGATGAGGCTTTAGAAACAATATAGGCAATGTGATTCTCGAATGACAGTTTGGAGTCGAGCATTACTCCCAGATCCTTGACTGTTGTTTCACGTTTCAAGCGTGTTCCTCGAAGGATGTACTCGTGGAGATACATCGCACGTTTTCGGCCAAAGGAGATAGCCGAGCATTTGGATACATTTAAGGACATTCTGTTGATCCGGCACCAGTCGTCGAACACTTGTAGTTCCTGTTGAAGAAAATCGGCGTCTTCTGGACATTTTATGACATAGTACAGCTTTAGGTCGTCCGCGTAGGATGATTTCAGGCATCTAAGGACCAAGTTCACGTCGTTCATATATAACAGGAAAAGAAATGGACCAAGGTGGCTGCCTTGCGGAACGCCAGATGTTACTGAGAAGCTGGACGAGGCATAATCTGAGATCTTCACAGACATAGTTCTACCAGTCAGGTATGAGCAGAGCCAGTTCAACAATTGATCGTGAACCCCCATTTTGTCGTATTTGGAAATTGCAATCTGATGGTTCATTTTATCGAAGGCCGCAGAGAGATCTGTGTATATGGCGTCTACTTGATGACCGCGTTCCATTTCACGGATGACGAACGATGTAAATACGGTGAGGTTGGTCGCCGTCGAGCGCTTGGGAATAAAACCGTGTTGCTCAGGAGAAATAGTATGTGAATAGTCATGGACCAGCCTTTGAAGAACAATTAGTTCGAATAGCTTAGATACAGCACTTAGTGCAGCAATCCCACGATAGTTGGTGACGGATCGTTTGCATCCCTTTTTGTGTATTGGGAAAACAAACGACTCTTTCCAGCATTCAGGAAACACACCGGAAGTTAATGACAAATTGAAGACCATAGCCAGTGGCACAGCCAGTGTGTTAAGGCAACGCTTCAGGACAATTGAAGGAATACTATCAGGACCACATCCAGTTGAGCTTTTCATCTGCTTCCCTGCTAAAATCACCATATCACTATGGATAGTGAGTGCAGATCCAAATGCAAACAAACGGGGAACATTGCTAGTAGCTGCTTCAAGGCTCTCGGCATCCAGCATTTCGTCGCAGAAGACACTGCTAAACTGCGTACGGAACAAGTTGGCGATATCCGCGACAGAGTCAGCTTCGTGAGTGCCGTCAGTCATGGTGGAGGGTAAGCCGGTTTCCTTCCGTTGATCATCCACGAACCGCCAAAAGCTTTTCGGTTTCGTTTTGAGACGGCTCTGCAATTGAGACTGATGAGAGTTGTATAAGCTGTTATTGAGGTGTTTGTAGTCGTCGTTGGCGCGTGCGTAAATTGTCCTCGTAGAATCGGTGCGATATTTGCTGTGTTTCCTAAGAGCAGCCCTTTTAACTCGTTTCAAATGTTTGAGGTCGGAATTAGACCAAGCAGGTTTGGGAGGCTTACGGTTGAGTTTCTTAGGCACGAATTGATCAACGGCGTACAGCGAAATGTTACACAAAGTCGAGGCAGCAGAATTCGAATCCCCGTTTGCAAGGGTCGTGTTCCAATTCACGCCGACGAGAAAGTTATTCATTTCCACGAAATCAGCTTGGGTGAAGTCATAATAAACGTTTTCGATGTTGTCATGGAAGCTGTACTTAGGATTAAACTCCAGTGTCAGTAGCAGAGGGGAATGATTTCTGCAGCTTTTGACAAGCGGTGTCGGAGCTAGAAGAACGGAACATCTTTGACCCAAATTCTTCGCTAATGAAACATAGATCCAGCAAACGGTTATTCGCGTTCGGAATGCCATTAACTTGCCGAAGTCTGGCGGTAGAATAAGCATCAAGCAAGAAGAGCGAAGCCGGTCTGAATGACGAACAGGAATTTTCTGGATAGCGGAAGCCATTAGTATCGATATGCCATGAAATCGTGCTGAGGTTAAAATCTCCCACGATAATGATGTTGTCGCTGGGTCTCATTTGTGATACGATCCAATCCAAAGAAAGAGCATGCTTTTCGATAAGGCTGCTGTCACTTACACGATCGGGGGGAATGTAGACCACACAGATAAACAGTGTCGCGGTTTTAGTGGATATCGCCACCCAAAGATGTTCAACCGTTGACTGATGGCTTCAGAAGTCGAGATTTGAATTTTGAGCGCACGGCAAGAAGAACTCCACCACCGGATTTCTTGTTGCTATTGAGCGACGATCGGTCTTGCCGGTAGACATAATACGTGTCGTCGAACAGTTGCTTCGATAATGTGTTTATATTAAGCCAGGTTTCCGTGAAGGCGTAAACATCGTAGCATGCGTCACTGCATGCCAACTGGTACTGGTGCGTCCCAGACCGGTTGAAGTGACGGTCGATGTGTGTTGATGACGAGCATGGGCGAGATGACAGGTATGTAGCAGGCTGGAGGGCGTTGATAACGGCGGTCTAGTGGAAGCATCAGCAGGAGAAAGATGGCTGGAATCGGAAGATATATCAGGAAGCGTACGCTCTACAGACAGTGATGTTTGATATGCCTATGGACAATGATGGCAACGCCATCACTAGCTCCATTAAGGCGATCATTTCGGTAGAAAAAATAATTTGGATCTCTTTTGACCTTATGGGCAGGTTTGAGATAAGTCTCAGTTATAACAGTTATAACTTAAAAAATCAAATAGCTCATCCTCGTTATCTCTGATGGATCGAGCATTCCAATTCAAAATGTTTAATGACTTAAAATCCATTACTGAACTTCAATGTCAGGACAATATTATTGGCAAATTTAATACCAGTTTGGATAGCTTCAAACATGGAATTAGTTTTTAGCATATCGGTTATCATATCGATTAACGATTGCTGTAAAAATTCTAATTTAGGAGCGGATATGTTACCTAAATCAAATTCATCAGAAGTCCCGTGGGAATTTTGGTTTTGGTTTCTACCCGCTGCAACGGCAGCGTAGGTAGGTCCATTTACATGTTTAGCATTGTTAACAACACGGTTGGGTAAGAATTTAGGGTTTGCAGATTGAACCCTGTCGGTACCTGCAGGTATCGAAATCGTATTTGCTCCTCGTTGAGCGTTTGAAGTAACATTTGCGGATGGAAAAACCTGTCCACTGTTTCTACCGACGGTTTGGTAGGAATTAGTTCTTTGCTGATCGTTGTTAACAGCTGCAGAATGGATAGTAGCTGGTCGGGAACGTGTATTGTTTCCTACCTGGCGTTTAGTGCGCGACTGAAAAATTGCTTTGCGAGTCTTGCACTCCCAAAAACTTGATTTATGGTTTTCACCACAATTTGAACATTTTATTTTTTAGGATCTTCCTTCACTGGACAGTCGTCCTTAGTGTGCGAGGAATCACCACAATTCATGCATTTACCAATCATATGGCTATGCTTTGTTCCATGACCCCATCCCTGGCACTTACGGCATTGGGTGAGGCTTTGGAAATTGGCTCCAGTCTTCCTGAAATGTTCCCACTTCACTCGGACAAAAGGCTTGCATTTTCTAAAGCCTTAAAATTATTATAATTACTTGGACTGGGCTAATCCCAAGTAATTTTATCATCTCGTTTTTTATTTCTTCCAGAGATTCACCACTGGGCAGTCCTTTCAAGACAACCTTGAAAAGACGCTCAGCTTTGGTGTCATAAGTGAAGAAATTGTAGTTCTTCTGAGTAAGATTCTCAAGAAGACGTTTGAATCCGTCCAAGGTTTCTACATGCAAACGGCATTCACCTCATCTGGAAATTTGAAGGGAATATTTCACACCTTCAACAAATGTTAAGATTTCCTTGCGAAAAGCATGGAAATCCGAAATTGTCACCACAATAGGGGGAACTTTATCCTTTCTCAATCGAGAAAGTTTTTTCACATTTTGATTAGATGATGGATCACTCTCATCATCTGTGAGCATATCAAATTGATTACTCACATTAATTTGATTTGCAGGCAAATCAATAGATTGCCCTTTTTGTTTGCGCTTATTTGCCATAGTGGCAGAGTAATTTGCTCCAAATCGACGACCAAGCAGATAACTATAAGAATCCGAGGGACCGAAAAGGAATCTTCCAATGCGATATCCAAGCCGGGTTACCCGAAGGGCCTAACAAGGATCGAAAAGGAATAAGAGGAAATCTAAAAATTGTAGGTATTATTTAGCACTGAAAAGTGCTGTTTAAGATTTGTTGTAGCGTTAGGTAGCAATAGCACTTCCTTCAGCAAATAGAATATAGAACCGCACGGCATGAGAGCACAATGCAGACTGGGGAAGGATGATCTATGAACATTTGAAATTAAAGACTACCTAACGTGTGTCTGTTAACTAAAATTATTCATACGCCTTTGACACATATGAACACGCCGGAAAAGCCTTTTGATATGATGGTCGATCTTAATGTCTATAAACCTATACTCAAATGAGCTCAAATGACCTAGAACACTTGAAAATCATAATTGACTACCCAACGTCAGTCCATGGACTAAAACGACGCTTTAATGTATGTAAATAGGAAGTCCTTTGTAAATGATGGTTCTCAAAGTCTACAAAAATTTACTCCAACGAACTTTAGGATGTTCTAAAATACTTGAATATTAAGATAGATTACCAAACGTGTGTCTATGGACTAGCATTAGGCTTTGACGCTTGTGAATACATTGGATATGCTATTTGATATGGCGGATGATCGCAAAGTCTACAGAGGAGTTCTCGTATGAATAACAACTTGAAAAAACTTGCTTATAGAAACAAATGAGGCTCTGGCGATTGTGTCGTGATATCGTCAGCAAAGTTATTTATTCAAGATGATTGATCTCGAGTTCTGTTGATCTATACCCTACACACTTAGATTTTTTTACAGAAATCTGTAAAAGTTTACCGAATTTTCAACAGCTGAACGTTCGGTAATCCAATTTAACGGATTTCGGTAAAATTTTACCGAAATCCGGTAATTTTTTTACAGATATCTGCAAAATTTCACCGAAATCCGTTAAATCGGATTACCGAACGTTCAGCTGTTGAGAATTCGGTAAACTTTTACAGATTTCTGTAAAAAAATCTAAGTGTGTAAGCAGTTATCGATTGACACGATAGAACAATGCAACAGAACACTTGAAAATGAAGACAGACTTTTCAACGAGTGCCCATGAACCAGGAAGAAGCTTTGACGCTTGTGAATATGTCGGCAAAACCATTTGTTACTTTGGTTGCTGTCAAGTTCTATACTCCAAGCAGAGATGAAACGACTTATTTGAAATTAGTAGGACTCATTTACCGATAACTTATTTCGTTATGATCTGTGATGAACTTGTGGTGCATTTCACCATTTTTAGAAAATTTAAAAAAATAACACTTTTACGATCGTATTAGTAGAACGATTGTAATTGGAAAACTAGGAAAATTTAAATTAACACTTACTTGATCACTTTTTAAAACTTTTTGTTAAATATTACTAGTGAATTCCACTAAAAAAGCTTATTCTCTGACAAATAGGCTGTCAAAGGATAAGCTTTTTCTAGTGGAATTTCAAAAAATTGCTCGCGTTTACTAGTGATAGTTTCAAAAAGTGTTCTTATTTTCATTTTATAAAAAGATCTTTCAATCGGTTTAAACGATTTAAACACGATTTAAACTAACAGTACACACTTAGATTTTTTTACAGAAATCTGTAAAAGTTTACCGAATTCTCAACAGCTGAACGTTCGGTAATCCGATTTAACGGATTTCGGTGAAATTTCACAGATATCTGTAAAAAAATTACCGGATTTCGGTAAAATTTTACCGAAATCCGTTAAATTGGATTACCGAACGTTCAGCTGTTGAGAATTCGGTAAACTTTTACAGATTTCTGTAAAAAAATCTAAGTGTGTAAGGATGTTATAAGTCACTCGCAATGTGTGATGGTGTTATCTTATTGTGAAAATAAACGATTTTTTAGTAATGCTTATGAACTTATTTGGACCCACTAGACCTACAGTAAGGATGTCTTAGAGGTAACGTTAGAGAGCCGAGAAGACCGTTTAAAATCAACAGTAAATATGCTATAGGAGACTAACAAAATATGATAGTGGTTAACACTAAGCGGAAAACAAACAATTCAAGCCGAAATAGCCGATTTGGATCGATTTAAACCAAGTTTCCGTAATATAAATTAAGTGAAAAAACACGGAATTATTTGTTATCACCAGGGACTAATGCTTTGAACTTAAAGTAAACAAGAAAAAATGATTTTGTAGAACTGGTTCCGATAACTGAGAACATTCGAAAGATTCAATTTTTACTTTTTTCGTCCTAAAATCTGCCCTAGAGATAGCATGTCAATGGCATGCTGCATTTGATATTTTATTAAACGGCAAAACCTATCCATTGATGGCCATCATTGTTTTCGGCTATCGTTGGTCATTGTGGTTTTTTTGAAGTGTGTTTTCTTACATCGGTTGTTCTTTTCGGATGTTCTGGGCTAAAGGGTTTCTATCATTTGAGGCTAAATATTATTCAAATTGGTTTAGACCTCTTCCCAGTCGTGGACGGTGAAATTTTTCTGAGGCTTTCTGGTCATGGCTTCATTCAGAATGGAAGCAAATTCATTGGTGTCCTGGCTCATATATACTGATAAGTGCGATATCTAGGGTGAAGGTGCCTCCCCTTCGTTGGTAAACCTGTCTAAGACTTATAGCTAGCTAGATAAAGAAAGAAGTAGGTTTAGAATTCACAGTTGCTAAGCAAAACAAATTTTCGAGTAGAAGACATGTCTACGTATAGATCGTTTTTTGAGAAGCTTAGCCAATTCCCAAGAGCGCTCCGGTTGACTTATGTTCGGCGCATCACAAAGTTTATCGTCTATAAAAATCTTGTACCGCCACTAGATATAGACTATTCCCGGGGAGGACCAATGAGCCCATGGTTATGGAATAAAAGTTGCATCGTACTATCAGCGATTTAATACAGATAGGAGACTAATTGCATCAGTTTGTAGGGAACCTTTAATCAGCTGACTACGCAGACTTCGTGGCTGCCGCAGTGCAGCCATGCAGACGACTTCTAGGGAAACTGCCCCCATATTAATCTCATTGTTCCTATATTCATCCTACGATGAATCAAACAGTTGAGCAGTTGAAGGATCGGTTTCGTTTTCTAATAATGTTTGCTTACGTTAAATAACTACAACAAACATTACTAACTAATCCTGTCATGTGTATATCGTTTTATTTCAAGTAGGATGAATTGCAAAGTGATGAGATTAATATAGGTACATCTTCCCTATGTACCGCAAATACTATGTGATCTTAGCAAAGGTTTATAACAAGTTTTCAACCAATTTTATCATCCGGTTATCATTGCTTGCCGAACATGTTATCATTGAGGATGAAAAAACAGTCAAACAACAAACAACAAAATATATAGCTTACATATAATATACGCGATGTTACTAACAAATATTAGTAATATATTAAAAGAATTGTAGAAACTGTGACACTTTATACAACAAATGTGCAATACCTATACAAAATATGTGACGATGGGGGGAGGGTGCTTGAAAATGGGTATTTTCGTATGACGGACTTATGTACGTGAGGTCTCCCTTAGCTCAATCTGCAAAAGTGCAGCTACAAAGCAACACCATGCTGGAGGTGGCTGGGTTCGGTTCCTGATCTGGTCTAGGAATTTTTCGTTGAGGAAAATTTCTTGACTCCTTGGGCATAGGGTATAATTGTACTTAACACATAATCATACTAATGCAAAAAGGTACACGGCTCTCGAACGAGAATTTAAGAGCCTCATCAAGGCCAAGAAACGCGGTTACTGGTGACAATTCGTGGACGGGCTATCGCGTGAAACGTCGATGAATACCCTTTGGAATACGGCGCGAAGATTGCGTAACAGAATTACGAACAACGAGAACGAGGAGTATTCGAACCAATGGATCCTCAAGTTCGCGCGTAAAGTTTGTCCAGATTCGGTACCGGCACGGATGATTCCTCGCGAAACCACGAATTCGATAGATGAAATCAGCCAAACTTTTCCAATGGTAGAACTCTCTCTCGCACTCCTTTCGTGTGGCAATACGACTCCAGCGGCTGATATAATCAAGTTCAACTTGCTTAAGAACCTTCCAGACGTCGCTAAGAGGCGCATGTTGCACTTGTTTAATCAGTTTCTGGCTCTCAACATTGTACCGAATGACTGGAGACGGGTGAGAGTTATTGCCATTCAAAAACCTGGTAAACCCGCGTCCGACCACAACTCCTATCGACCCATCGCGATGTTATCTTGTATTCGAAAGTTGTTGGTGAAAATGATCCTTTTCCGTCTGGACAAATGGGTTGAGACGAATAACCTACTTTCAGATACTCAATATGGTATCCGTAGGGGTAAGGGAACGAACGAGATTCAGTTAGCTTTTGCTAAAAAAGAGCAAATGGCTTCCGTATTCTTGGATATCAAGGGGGCTTTTGATTCAGTATCTGTTGAAGTTCTCTCAGATAAACTGCACGCTTGTGGTTTTTCACCATTTATGAACAATTTTTTGTACAATTTGCTGTCAGAGAAACATATGCGCTTTTCTCATGGAAACTCTACAGCTTTTCGATTTAGCTACATGGGTCTCCCCAGGGATCATGTTTAAGCCCCCTTTTGTATAATTTTCATGTCAAAGACATTGACGGTTGTCTAAGTGACAATTGTACGTTGAGACAACTTGCCGATGACGGCGTAGTGTCTGTCACGGGATCCAATGGGGTCGATCTGCAAGGACACTTACAGGATACCTTAGACAATTTGTCTACTTGGGCTCTCGAGCTAGGTATCGAATTCTCTACGGAGAAAACTGAGTTGGTAGTTTTTTCTAAGAAGCATAACCCTGCACAGCCGAAGATTCAAATTTTGGGTACACCAATAACTCATTCTATGTCATTTAAATATCTTGGGGTCTGGTTCGATTCAAAGTGCACCTGGAGATCCCACATTGAGTATCTGAAGCGAAAGTGCCAAGAAAGGATCAACTTTCTCAGCACAATTACCGGGACCTGGTGGGGAGCGCATCCGCAAGATCTTCTAACGTTGTACCGGACAACGATTTTGTCGATTATAGAATACGGTAGTTTTTGTTTTCAGTCAGCGGCTCGGTCGCACATCATTAAACTGGAACGTATTCAGTATCGGTGTCTTCGTATCGCGTTAGGTTGTATGCACTCGACTCATACCATGAGTCTTGAAGTGCTGGCTGGCATGTTGCCTCTCTCGGATCGGTTAACAGAATTATCTCTCCGACTCCTCACCAGGTGTGAAGTTATGAAGCCCCAGGTGATCGAAAATTTTGAGAAGCTCCTTGAGTTGAATCCTCAAGCCCGCTTCATGACTTTGTACCATTTGTACATAACACAGGATGTCAGCCCTTCCCTGAATATTCCCAATCGCGTTTGCTTCTCCCCCTTCGGAAATTCGGTTCATTTTGATTTATCCATGAAACAGGAGCTTCGTGGAATCCCAGAGCATCATCGTCCTATGATATTTGCTCCAAAGTTTGGCCTAGTTGATTCCAACGTTTTTCACTGACGGGTCTTTGATAGAGGACTCCACTGGCTTTGGTCTATACAATGAAAATTATACCGTCGCTCGTAAACTTCAAGCACCTTGTTCTGTTTTTGTCGCGCAATTGGCAGCAATTCATTTTTCTTTAGAAACTGCTGTCTCTTTTACACCGGATCAATACTTCATTTTCACGGATAGTCTTAGTTCTATAGAGGCTATTCGCTCCTTGAGGCCGGTAAAGCACACCTCTTATTTTCTTATGAAAATACGAGGTCTTTAAAGTGCTTTATCTTCACGTTCTTTTATTATCACCGTTGTGTAGGTCCCTTCTCATTGTTCGTGACAATGAGAAAGCGGACTCGCTTGCAAGGGTGGGCGCTATGGAGGGCGATATTTATGACCGACAAATCGTCTTCAACGAATTTTTCTATATTTTTCGTCAAATATCACTCGATAGCTGACAGTATAAATGGAGTAAAGGAGATTTGGGGCGATGGCTACATTCTATCACTCCTAAGGGGTCGAAGAAATCTTGGTTCAGGGGATTGGATGTGGGCCGAGACTTCATTAGTGTGCCCACATACACTGATAGGCAAAATAAAGTGCCCACCTCATCGTTTTTTCAATTCCTCTCATTTACTTGGTTCAAATTAAAGTAAACACACTGTATTTTTTTTATTATCTTATTTTTTATATTCTTTTTAAGTTTCACTTATGGAATACTGAAAAAAATGAGTTTTTCTTAAAGAAAAAAAAATCAATTTGTGTTGAAAAAAAAAACAGTGACAAAATAAAGTGCCCACTTCATTTAGGCTACAGAAAACATAAATTAAAGTAAAATAAAAGCATTTCAATAATTGATGTGTCCTCCTTTGGCCTTCAGGACCTCCTGCAGGCGCTTCGACATGCTCTCGACCAGGTTTTTTAGGTGCTATGGATCTAGCTCTTCCCAGGCGCGCTCCAGGGCTTCAAAATAGTTATTTTTATTGATAACACCAGTTTTGTCAACCCTGGCATCGAGAATCGCCCACAAATTTTCGATGGGATTGAGGTCCGGGCTTTGTGGAGGCCAT
Organism: Aedes koreicus; assembly: GCA_024533555.2. Classification (NCBI taxonomy): domain Eukaryota; kingdom Metazoa; phylum Arthropoda; class Insecta; order Diptera; family Culicidae; genus Aedes; species Aedes koreicus. The sequence continues at coordinate 44,496 of JAHHFK020006045.1, read as the reverse complement.
TCCAGCGGTTTGATCCGACAAGACCGAAAGAAAGACTTGGTCTTCTTGGCAGTATGCTTCGGGTTGTTGTCCTGCTGGAATACGAACTTCTCTTTAAGGCCCGTCTGGATCAGCGAAACCTCCAGATTTTCTCGCAGGATGTTGATGTAAGAATCTGCCGTCATTATCCCGTCGATTTTCACAATGCTTCCCACTCCACCCCACGAAAAACACCCCCAGACCATCACATTTCCTCCTCCATGCTTCATCGTGCCTTGGATGTGACGCTCCTGAAGCTCCTCTCCTGATCTGCACCAAACACGAACCCGCCGCTTCCGGTTAAACAGCTCGAATTTTGATTCGTCCGTCCAGAGAACCGTTTTACAGAACTCTAGGGGCTTATCAGCATGCTCCTTAGCAAACTTAAGCCGTTTGGCTTTGTTTGCCTTGCTGATAAATGGGCGCTTCCGGCCAAGTTTGCTATTCAACCCCTGTGCTACGAGACGGCGACGAACAGTTCGACCGGAAACTGATAACTGAAGGGTTTCCTGGATCTCGCGGACAGTTACCTTCGGGTTCTTCTTGACTTCGCGCATGATCTTGGTGTCCGTTCTCGCATCCGTTTTCCGCTTCCTGCCTCTGCCAGGGCGATCCACCACTGGTCCAAACATTTTAAGCTTCAGAAGAATGTTGCCAACCGCTGTCTTACTGATACTGTACTTCTTAGCGACAGCCCGGTGCGATTCACCGTTTTGCACATCACGAACGACCAATTTTCGGATACACAAGGGAATTGCTTTCGAAAGCACTGCGTTCTCCATTTTTTTTCAATTGAATCAAATGCGATCACGTATACAAATGCACCAGGTTGAGCCGTTTGCTTCAAAACATGTCAAAATATCAAAACATAAACAATCGAGGGGTCTGGAAACTTATCGAAAACATATCGATTTTTGAAGTGGGCACTTTATTTTGTCAGTTTTTTTTTTTCAACACAAATTGATTTTTTTTTCTTTAAGTAAAACTCCTTTTTTTTCAGTATTCCATAAGTGAAACTTAAAAAGAATATAAAAAATTAGATTATAAAAAAATACAGTGTGTTTACTTTAATTTGAACCAAGTAAATGAGAGAAATTGAAAAAAAAAAACGAAGAGGTGGGCACTTTATGTTGCCTATCAGTGTACCATGTTTAGTCCAACAGCGATGATTATTGTTGTTGTTTCTTCCCTCAAGATCAGCAAAAAAACGTCAGTAGTTTTTTATTATTATTTTGACAAATTTAAATGTTTCAGCAGGAACATATTTATGGCTTACATGCCATGTGTATTAGTCGACCCGGTTTGTTTATGTACACATGCCGTCGTTCAGTTTTCAGGATTTCAGGACTCGCCATTTTTTTTATATCTTGAACGTCTATAAAGGTTGTTTGGTTTCCCAGCACTTTAGGCAATAGATGTCAAGACAATTATCAATTTTTCAAACAGTTCTAAGAACGTGGCCAGGAGCGCAGAGAGAAGTGGGTCTACGACTTTAAATTTTTGGCGAAATGTTGAGTGGAAGTGGAGAGGCTTATTTCGGTGACTCCCCCCACGCTTTGTGCAAATGTTCTATGCTATGCTAATGACCCCCATCGCATCTTCAAGTGATGTAACAGATCGTAATCTGTCCATTTTGTTCAGGCACTTTTGAACGTTGATGTGGCATCCTGTTCAAACATGAAATCTGCCTCGATCAAGTCAGCAGAAAGCGCCCAAACTCCTCTCTAAACCGCATGGGCAGGGTCATAAAATTCACGGCTTTGGAATCATAAAATAAATAGTCTTCTAAAGCAAATCATAAGTTTCAGTTTGAAATGGTAAATGAAATAACATTAAACAAAAAAATAAATAATTCATTCGAGCCCAAACCAAAGAAAGAAGTAGAAAAAATACAATAGTTGGGAAGGAAAACACCAAGTGAGTTAAAAGAGCGTTGTCTAAATTGAAAACCAATGTCAATAAAAAGATAGTTCAGGCATTGTTGAAAAAAAATCGGCCAATAATAGAATTCTTCATCTTGCGTTAGGTTCAGAAAGGAAGTAGTTTAAGAGTTATGCACTTTGTTCCAACCTAACAGCCGGTGTAGACATATTGTTCTCAGTCAAGCCATTTTGCGTTAGTTGGATTTTTGGAATGAGTCTTACTCAACGATGAAAGATAATCCACACTAAGAATATACTAACTTATTTATTACATTACTTCATTCATGTTTTGGTAATCATTATTCAACACGATTTCACATTCTCTCAGCCAGGGCACCGAGTACCACGCTTCTCCACGATCAACTGGGCCCTCTGTGTGCCGGCCGCATGTTCTTACCAAGATGTCCAACTGTCGCTGACTGAATTATTGCAAGACGAGATTCAAGGCACCGGAATTCGGTTGGAAGTTAACGTTGAACCGGAAGCCTGCCAGGTCAAAAATGACGTGTGGGTTCGCTACTACACAGACACCACCAAGAAAGTTTGGATCGGGTTTCTAGTCTATTTTGTGCTGGTTCTCCTCTCTACATTGTATGAGTACAAATCAAAGAAAAAAAGTAAGTGTCCATAAAAATGGTTGAATTTGATAGTTTTTCTCATGGCCCCTTCCTATTCAGATGATTGGTTGGCATCTTTTTCCCTGATTCGCAACACTCGAGCGATATTTTGTGTCAAGGAGGATCCAAATGACGTGGCTTGTGTTCATGGCATACGTTTCTTCAATGCGATGCTACTAGTCATAGCTCACAAATCGATGGCCCTGTTCTTCAACCCATACACCAACCGAACGAGTATGAGTGAGGTGAGTCTATTCAATGTACTTATGCAATTTGGAAACAGTGTGGAAAGTATGATACTACTTTCTAGTTTGCTCATATCAGTAGATATTTTGGATAACAACTTTTTACAGGCCTTAGGTCAACCATGGACTGTCGTCGGACGTGCTGCGTCGCTTTTCACCGATCCTTTCATCATGTTTAGCGGATTTCTGACGACATACTCGCTGGTCGGTCGTCTGATGCGTGGTCAACGTGTGAAATTGTATCAGGACTATATTGGACGAATCCTTCGAATAGCTCCACCTCTGGCAGCACTTATTCTGGTTTGTACGTTTGTGATGCCATTTCTTAGCAGTGGACCACAGTGGAACCTGGTCGTTACGAACCATGGAGATATCTGCAAGAAGTATTGGTGGCGTAACTTGCTGTTCATTCATAACTACTTTGGATTCAAGAACATGTGCCTGACACATACGCATCATGTCGGAATCGATACGGAGCTGTTTGTAATTTCGCCCCTGTTTATTTGGTTGCTTTGGAAATGGCCCAAGAAGGGCACTATCACACTGGTGGTTATTGCTTTGGTGACAACGATTCACAGGTTCTACATTACGTACAAACTGCGACTGGCGAACTATGTGTACTTCGGCACATCGTAAGTGATGCATCTAAAATGTTGAATTTATTAGTTTTTAAATGTCCCCTTCTCCATATTCGTTTAGCGTTAAACAGCTATTCGACACGGCAGACAATATGTACATTCTACCTTACTATCGCCTCACAGTGTATCTGATGGGGGTGATGCTTGGCTATGCATGTCGAGTCTACAAAAACCTCCGACTAACGCAGGTACGTACAACAACGATCGGGTTTACCTGGACATACATTGTTAAATATTCAAAACACCATCTGCAGACGAACTGATTTATTAAGTTTATTCAATCAACCGTTGAAGATGGTTGTGGATTAGACTTGTATGTCTGGTCGTTGACCTGAACGATATTAATATGTGTTTCATTTATTTATTCCAGAACCAATTACGGCTAGGTTGGTATGCCTGCGGTTTCCTACTGACGTTGGCGTTCATTGGTCCCGCACCGATGGGCTCCATAAATTACGAATACAATCCGTTCCACGCGGCCAACTATGCTGCCTTTTCACCCATCGCATGGTGTATGTTCTTTGGGTGGGCAGTTTTCACGTCCCATCTAGGATATAGAAGTGAGTTTCTTTATAAGTGAAATAATAATGTCGCGCATGGAAATCAAATCATCTTTTTTGTTTCAGATAAACTGGTCGACCTACTCTCCTGGAAGGGATTCCGAGTCACAACGAAATTGTCGTACGCCATCTATCTGACGCAGTTTCCAATTTTCTTCTTCCAAGTGGGAAGAGTGCGGAGTTCACTCTATTACAACTTTTTCTCCACCGTTCTGGTAAATTATGATTTTGATCTATCCAAAGCTTCTGTAAGGTTCTTAACAAAGTTTCAACAAATTAAGAATGGTTCGCAAACCATGCACTGCACTATGTCACAGAGTTTTCCGAGATTTAGCTCTAGAAAACATATAAAGGGTGTTTCGATCAAAATTTGGTCGACTTAAACTTGACGCATTTCCTTTCATCGTGCATTAAAAAATTTTGCACACCTCTCATTTTGAAGATGTGTGCGTGTAGCATCATGCCTCTATTTTGATTTTAAGATTAGCACTTCAGTTATCAAAATGTCGTCGAAGGAAGAGAAGCAACGCATTAAAATTTTGCACGTGCATGGCGAAAATCCAAACTACTCTCACGCCAAGTAGGCGAAATTGTTGAATGTGGCTTAATCAACTGTTACCAATGTATTAAAAGTGTTCGGTGAACGTTTGTCGACAGCCAGGAAAGCTGGATCGGAGGGAAATCGAAAGCCCGAGGCCACAGCGACGACAAAAAGAGTTGCCCGCTGTTTCGAGCGGAACCACAACCTCTCCATCCGAGATGTCGCAAAGAAGCTGGAAGTGGCGCCTTCAACCGTGGATAGAGCTAAAAAACGAATCGCGACGATAAACAAAACACGTCGGCCAAAGCATGATCGCGAAAGTTTTACTCGACGATGCTGACGAAGTTTGATTGCGTGGTACAGGACGATAAAACTTACGTCAAGGCAGACTTTAAACAGCTTCCTGGACAGGAGTTTTACACGGCAACCGGACGGGGAAAGGTGGCAGATACATTAAACTGTCAAAGTTCGCGAAGAAATAACTGGTGTGGCAGGCCATCTGTACCTGGGGCTTGAAGAGCAAAGTTTACATTGCGACCGGAACCGTCAACCAGGAAATTTATCTGAGCGAGTGCCTACAAAAACGTCTACTGCCTTTCCTGAAGCGACACAATTGTTCCGTTCTATTTTGGCCGGATTTGGCTTCTTGCCATTACGGAAAAAAGGCCATGGAGTGGTATGCTGCCAACAACGTTCAAGTGGTGCTCAAGGACAAGAACCCTCCCAACACACCAGAGCTCCGCCCAATCGAACAACATTGGGCCATCGTCAAGCGGAACCTTAAGAAGACTCAAAAAGCTGTTGTGAGCGAGAAACAGTTCAAGGCAAACTGGCGTTCTGCGATGAATAAAGTGGACAAGGAGACTGTACAAAATCTTATGGCAGGTATTAAACGAAAGGCCCGGCAATTCGTATTCGGTAACAAGGAAACTTAGCTGAATATTTCTCCTGTATTCTGTATTAACTGAACTTGAAAAAGAGAAAGAATTTGACTTATTAATAAAAACTTTGATCGACTCACACACATTACTGTTTGACCAAATTTTGTTCGGAACACCCTTTAGACCCGAAACCACTGCCCAGCAGGCAGCACAAAAAGACCCAAACCACCCAAGACCACCCCCCCCACCCCCCCCCACCCCGCAATGGTATTGTTTTGACTTTCGCCTTGTGTTTCAATACCTCCACCCCCCCCAAAAGAACAACCTCATTTAGTCTTTCGATAAACAACGGATTTAAAACCGGTGTAAACTTAAGTGCACACTATTCCTTATAGGGTACGGAACGGGTTTAAGCTGTGCATGAACGAGCAGAGATATTTGATGCACCTGCACATGATTTTATTTATTTATTAATTTAACACACATCTTTGGTTTTGAGACCACCCACACTAGCAACACTTATTTTTATTCTTAAAAAATAATTTGCTTACAGTAAAATCAAAAACATCACAAACATCATTAAAAAGCTCGCAGAATTTGTCTGCGTGGAAATTAATGTCTCGAAGCACACTACTGCACTTGATGGGATTACTTATCATGTCAAAAATAAACAATCTTTGCAGAAAGATTCGCCAATTTGATAGAGTTTCCAGTCCAATAAGTGCACTTTTGTGTTCGTATGGTGGCAGGCAGGGATAAGATGCGACTCAAATCTCTTTGTCGTCTCTGTGCAAACACAAGTGCGAAAAACAGACACGGCGAATCTACAATTGAGAGATTCCATCCGGGCTCGCTCTCTTTCATTCATTACAGTGCCATTATAAAACTTTCGAGGGATTCTTAAGTACAAATCGAAACACAATAGTGCTGGCTAGCATACTCTACAAATAGTAGAATGAAAAACGTAAAGGTGATTGGTTTATGAATGAAAGAGAGCGATCCCGGAGAATGCCCTAATGAAGAAAAAAACCCTAGAATGATTTATTGAGGGGATACAAATCCAATGCTTACTATGTTAACATCCCCCCTTAAGTGAATATATGTATAACACCTAATAACTTCCTGTCTTCTTGCAGTTTGGGTCCAGGTAACGCCTTGGTCAGGATATCTGCTGCCTGAAGATTGGAAGCCACGTGTTCCAGCTTGATCGACTTCGCCTCTACTTGCTCTCAGACGAAGTGGTGTCGCACGTCAATATACTTCGTCCTCGGCGTTTAGTCCATCTCCTTCTCAGCCACGCAGATTGAACTCTTGTTGTCGCACTTAATGACCAGGGACTCGTTGATGCGGTACAGCTCAAGGCTGAATCCTCACCACCAGACGGCCTCTTGAGTGACCGTGGAAAGTGCCATGTATTCCGCTTCCGTGGTTGATAGAGCAACAGTTGGTTGCCTTCTGGAACTCCAGGAAACCGCTCCGCCACACTGCAGAAATACGTAGCCGCTAACAGATCTCCTCGTCTCCGAATCGTTCGCCCAGCCGGCATCGCTGTATCCAGAAAATGCCGGATCCGCATCTCTCCTGTACGTCAGCTTGCACTGCTTGGTCCCTTTGAGGTATCGCAAAATCCTCTTGGCCGCTGTCCAATGTGGAATGCCCGGATCGCTGCAAAATGAACTCACCATGCTTACCGCGTAACTGATGTCTGGCCTCGTGCACTGTGCGATGAAAAAGAAGACCTCCAATCAGCTCACGAAATGAAACTTCCTTCATCCTTTCACGTTCCCCCTCATTTCGTGGGCTCATTGTCTTCAACAGTCGCTGGTTTGCGTCCAGCGGGGTCGATACCGGATTGCAGTCCGTCATATTGAATTTGTCGAGTAGTTCCTCGACGTACCGCTCCTGGTCGATGGAAATAGCGTCGTCGGTTCTGGAGACTCGCAGTGCCAGAATCTGCTTGGCTTGGCGTAGGTCCTTCATCCGGAATTCGTCACACAACTGCTGCTTCACATCGTCGACCAACCCTTGATCGTTGGAGAACAACAGAAAGTCGTCGACGTAGACTGCCACGATGATGATCTTGCCACGTTTCATCTTGTAATACACGCACGTGTCGTACTTCGAGCAGTTCAGCCCCATCCGCTTTAGCTTGTGGCCCAACTTGATATTCCATACTCTGCTGGCCTGCTTGATGCCGTAAAGGGCCTTCTTCAGTCGGCAGACCTTTCTGGGTGCGGCTTCGTTCCGGAATCCCTCCGGCTGCCCCATGTATATCTCCTCACCGTCCAGATCGCCTTGGAGGAACGCCGTCACAGCGTCCATCTGGTACACGATGAGATTCAGCTGCGCGGCCAGCGCAAGGAGGTGTCGAATGGTGGCGTAGCGGACAACGGCAGAATACGTAGTCCACTCCTTTGACTTGCGAGAATCCTTTTATCACAAGTCTTGCCATGTAACGTTCGATGGTGCCGTCCGGATTGGTTTTGACCTTGAATACCCACTTGTTCTTCGAAGCTTTTCGTCCTTTCGGAAGATCCAGCGCTTCCTGCAGCGTATCAGGGTCCTTGCACACCTGTGGAATGTATTCCGACGAGAGATGGTGGCCGTTATCGGAAAAAAAAATTCAACTTGCGTTGGACTGGGCGCTCCCAGTCACTGTGCCCAGTTGCGTGTTGCATTCCAACAGCTACTTCCTTCGAGTGTGACGGGAGCGCAGTGCTGTTCAAGCTCCCGTGCTGCGAAACACGTCCTCGTCCTGGTACTTGTTCATCTCGTCGTCAATTCTGGGGAGTTTCAAACTTTTGAGGCATAACACTGTATGTAACCTTAAAATCTGCATACTTGCCTGGGAATCGGTGCTCCCTCACGCTGCGCCTCATCCTAGGATGCTGAGAAAAATGCGAGGGGAGCGCAAGCGGTTGTTGTGGATCCTGTGGTTCTTCTAGCACACTGTCCGCCGACGTCGTCGTACTGTCATTCTCCCTCTCTGCGCTTCTGATATCTACGTCAAAGTCAGCAACGGCCTGTGGCTTGTTGACCACGGTGACCTGTTGACCGCCATCCATGATCTCTTGCTGATCAACTCTCGTAAAAACCATCGGTTCGACGGTCGAATCGGTCTCTTCCGGTACCGGAACCTCCACTACCTGACGCTCATCCAGTATTACCACATCCCGACTTTGGAAAACTTGATTGTTCTTCGAGTTGAACATTCGATAGGCCTTGGAGCACTCCGAGTAGCCAATCAGGATACACGGCTCTGACTTGGGGTCCCAATTCGCACGCTTCACCTTCGGCACGTAAGCCATCGCTCTTGACCCAAAGATTCGTAGATTCGACAGATCCGGTTTCCGTCCCGTAAACTTCTCGAAAGGGGTGACGGAGATGCCCTTCGTCGGTGACCGGTTTAGTAAGTGAACGGCTTTCGACGCCGCTTTGGCCCAAAATCGTTTGTCCAACTTGCCGTCAAACATCAGACTTCTCGCTCGCTCCTGAACCGGACGAATCATGCGCTCATATTGCTCCGAATTGTGAGGCTACGGATTGTCTCATGACGAATACCATTCGCCTTGAAAAAGTCCTCGAATTGCTTACCGGTATATTCGCCGCCGTTGTCGGTTCGCAGACACTTCAGCTTCTTCCCAGTCTGGGTTTCGGAGTAGGCATTGAACTCCTCAAACGCCTCGAATCCATCCTTCTTGGCCCTCAGAAAATAGACAAAGGTCCTCCTGCTCGCATCATCAATAAAGGTGGCGAAATACTTGTTCCCGCCAAAGGAAGGCTTTTCCATTGCTACACACACGTCCGAATGTACGACCTCGAGAAGATCGCTTGCCCTCGTGCCACCGGATTTGAACGGTAACGTCTGATGCTTTGCCTCGATGCAAGGGACACAGGATGATATCGTCCCGCTTGAGATGTCGATGCCGACCACCAGGCCAGGTAATCGCTTCACGCTGTCCACGTTAAGATGTCCCAGTCGCCGATGCCAAATATCCAGACTGGTGGCTGGACGTGCCACACACGCACTTGGTTGACCAACCTAGTTCAGTTGGTAGAGGCCGTCCTTCTCGCGGACCGTGGCGATGACTTCTCCCGTCGATTCGTCCTTGATCACACACGATTCCCTCGAGAAATTGACGGAATAGCCCTTCTTGCAGATGCAACTCACAGAAAGGAGATTTACTGCGAGGTCTGGAACACAGAGCGCGTTAGAAATATCTAGACTATAGCACTCACCTTCCACATCAGCATCCAGCTCAACGTTCCCCGTGGCCATAACCGGTATCTCGGAAGCGTCTGCCACAAAGATGGACTGTGACACCTGCTTGGCCAACCAGAACACTCTCGTCTCTGCACATATGATCTCCGTCTCCAGAGTCCAATATCCACTCGTCCAGGGAGTTCCGCTTCTTACACGCCAAGAGGGCGTTCTTTTTCATGCTCCGGAAATTCTTCTCGTTCTTGGTCGTCGACTTCTGTGCACACTCCGACGCGTAGTGCCCAAGCTTCTCGCACTTGAAGCACCTCATGACCGACTTGTCCTTCTTCCTGCTACTTTGCTTCGGACCAGTCGCTAGTGCCCCGCTTGAACCGCCAGCTCTGGTGCCGGGCTCGATCGTCACGTCCTGGAGAATCTTCGACTTCACCCAGTCTGCCGTTGATACCAGATGCGTCCATTCCCATGACCATCGGCTCGTATCGCTTCGGCAGCCCCATCATGAGAATCAGCGACATCCATTCGTCATTGAGAGGGAAACCGATCTCCTGCAGCTTCTGGATTGTGGTCAAAATTTCATCCATACTCCTCCACGGAAAAACAGTCTTCGAGCTCCAACCGCATCAGCTTCCGCAGCAAGCTCATCTTCCGATACTTCCTACTGTTCTGGAAGGCGGTCCGAAGGCTGTGTCAAGCTTATTTGGCTGTTCGGGCATTTTGGACTAAACTGTAATTACACCTCTCGATAGTGAGGCAAATTTTCGCCAAGGCACGGTCCGACAAATCCTCGCTGATCTGTACATCGTCCGGGGAATTCACAGCTCGCCAGGTTCCCTCCTTGATCATTACCATCTGCATTCCGAACGCCCACGCCGCGTAGTCGTCACGTATCTAATCGCAGGCATGGTAAAATCAAACGCCTTTATAGTCAGGTGAAATTTGTTGGTGTTTGCGCTTAATTTAACCCTCGAAATGGTAGTTTCTGCTGAGGATTTTTTTTTTGCGTGTACATGTCGTCAAACTGCGCAGTGTTGCGATGCATTACTTGCACTTTACGATTCACTTAGCAGGAAATTTATTTACATTTCATGTTAGTCTAGGTGCGACAGCTACTACCGTAACGTATCAACCTTAATTGTTAAAATATGTACCTAATTTTGTTTACATTGTTCATGCCTTAGCAGTTCAGTATTTTAAACAGGTTTTTATTCCTGCGTGTCAGTATAACAATAATAATCTTAAAACTAAAAACAAACTAAAATTAATCTTAACTAAGCATAAAGGGAATTAATCATTGCAATAGAAGTTTGCAACGATTTTTGTCTGAAATTATTAATTATTTTGTTGGACATTTGTTCTAAAGTCTCAACATTCGAAATTCTATGTACTTCGTTAGTACTGTACCAAGAAGGCAGCTTCAAAATCATCTTCAGAACTTTGTTCTGAATCCTTTGAAGTATTTTCCTGGTAGCACAACAACTAGACCATATTGGAACAGCATAAAGCATGGCCGGTCTAAAAATGTGTTTAAATATTAGTAGTAAGTTCTTCAGACAAAGTTTGGATTTTCTGTTTATAAGAGGATATAAACATTTTATATATTTATTACATTTGGCTTGAATGCCTTTAATGTGATTTTTAAAATTTAATTTTTGATCAAGTAATAGACCAAGGTATTTCACTTCGCTTGACCAGGAAATTGGAACACCGCTCATAGTAACGATGTGACTACTACTAGGTTTCAAAAAAGAAGCTCTAGGTTTATGTGGGAATATTATTAGTTGAGTTTTGGAAGCGTTGAGAGAAATCTTCCATTTCTGTAAATAAGAAGAGAAAATGTCCAAACTTTTCTGCAGTCTCCTGCAAATGACACGAAGACTTCTTCCTTTAGCGAAAATGCCTGTGTCATCGGCAAACAAGGATTTCTGACAACCCTGAGGCAAATCAGGGAGGTCGGAAGTAAAAATGTTATTGTAAAATAATTGTTGATTGATTTATGGTTGTCTGTGAGCAAAAGTAACGTTTGCATTAAAAAAAAATGCAAATGCAAACGTTAATCCCAAAAGCCAATTGTAAACAATGACTTTAAACGTCGATTCCTCTTGAATCTTAAATCACTTCCGTGAATTGATAGCAGCCTCTGGTAGAGGAATGTTTGTTCTACAACATGGAGTAGTTGGATATCGTTAGATTCTCGTGATTCATTAGAGATCAACGTTTAAAGTCATTGTTTACAATTGGCTTTTAGGCCTTATTCATGAATTAATCGAGATTTGTAGAAAAGTTGTACCGTGGGAAGAACAATATCGTGGGAAAGCACTGCGCACTACGCACAACTGGAAATTAATCGAACAAACGAACAAGAATAAAGCACGTCTGTCACACACATATGCACAGCGAGAACTGATGAAACAAGCTCGAGAATAGTGAGACGCACATTTTGCTCAAGCTATTGTTTAAGAAGGGAAAATGGCTCTATTGGGTCAATAGATCTAGAACTGGGCCTATCGATAAAAAGTCGAACTCCAATTGACTCCAATTTAGGCACAGGCCGAATCCTAGAGCCATAGACGCAAATTAGAGCCATTTCCTCTACATCGATAAAACGTACGTAAATGGAAACTGGGTAAAAAAATTCCCATCTTGACATACCTCTGAGCACAAAACTAATTCAAAACTCAATTGAACCTTATTAATTTATCGTAAATTAACTTAAGATAATCAACTCATGCTAAATATTTACAACCTTGTTCCAATATATAACTTTGCTATACGAGTTGCTGCAGCTATTTTCAAGGCTGTAGTTTTAAGTTACAAATAATAGTATGCTTGAAATACTCGACAAACACAAATTGATTTAATTCACCTCTCAATCCACACTGGTTTTGATGAAATTAACTACAGATACTTTAATTATGCAGAGGTGTAATTATCTTGGTTGACAGGGTAAATTCCTAACATCAAACGTTTGGTACACTTTTGATAATTGCGGAGAAATTTGCGAAATGGGCGAGTCTGCTTTTGTAAACAAACATTTCAATGGACCCTGGAGAGTGTGAGCTTTTTAGTGGAATACCTGTAACTAGAAAATGGGAAGAAAGATTAGTAATTTCCTTTTAATTCCAACTCGTTTACTCGTTTACTCGAGAAGGCAGTCGAGTATTAGTACACGACACTGAAGAAGTCTGCACATTGTAGACGAAATACGCGTATCTGTCAACATAAGCAATAAAGGTAGTTGGAATTAAATGGAAATTACTAATCTTTCTTCTCATTTTCTAGTTATTTCAATGGGCGTTTTTTAGCGAATCAACGCACAATTTTAAAAACTAAGACCAAAGTTGGCTAAAGGAAACCTTCTTTTATCCGATAGTAAATTAAGACAGTTTAAGAAATTTAGCTTTTATTCATGAGAAATAGTCGATTTAAATGTTTGTTTACAAAAGCATATTCGCCCATTTAGCAAATTTCTCCGGAATTGATCAGTAAAGAAATTAATGCCAACCAGAACAGTCATACCGTAAATTTAGGACATTGACCTCGCATAATTGAATAGATCGTTGCATAGCATGTTATGTTTAGCTCACATATTTTTCCTAATTCCTTACAGTTTGACTTTAACGAGTACGGCGTAATATTCCTGTCTTCCTATTTGCTGACGGTTCTGTTTGAGACACCATTCAGCAACATAAAAAGGCTACTGTTCAACCAAAATCGGAAAAGGACTCAGGCAAACCCACCTTAGTGACAAGCAGGATCAACTGGACATCAACGTGAATAGCAGCAAAACGATCATCTATTCGCCCGATCTGGTTGCCAAGGAACTGAAGGATAGATGAAAATCATACACACAAAAAACCCGCACGAGTATTATCCTAGTAGCAGAGGGCACATGTGAAAGTAACGTTTAAGCAATAAAAGATACGAAAAAAGACTTGAAACAATGATTAGGGTCAGTAGTATGCTCAGTTTATTTTAATAATAACTTATCCGAAAGTAAAAACAATCCAACTACCGACCGTTTCGTAAAATTGAACATGTATCAATCCTTTCCTAACATTACACATTACATTTAAATACCAAATCAACAAACCCGAAGAATGGGTAGCTTATAAAGTATTACGAGTTTATGTATGCTCCTAATTATATTCAAAATGCTGTCAACAGCAAATCACAGTTTGAATCGCCAAGATTGTTTTCTCGTTTTAAAATACTTAAGATAACTAAATACAACGATTACTTCTGTGATTGTGTCATGTTCAGCTCTTCGCGATTCAAAATCAGCATCGGTGCATCAAGCTGGAAGCGTTCTATCATTTCCTAAAAGCCGATAGCTTCAATTATTAAGGATTCAAATTATTTAAAAAAAAATCAGTTTCAACTTACCCTCCACTTTTTCGGATTCAGACCGAGAATTGCCTGTGTAGTTTCATTCATTCTTTGGGCCTGCTCATTCTCCTTCTGTGTGGTAGGTCGGATGATCGGTTCGTCATTAGCATCGTTCAGGAGAGCAACCCGGCCATCGCGAATCAGGAACGATATCTGGAACGCATTATCTACGGTGTTCATAAAATCCTCTGGATCGATGATTAGCTCGTAGTACGGTATGGCAGTCCTTCGTTCCTCGAAAATTTTCAAAATCTGATTGAAGATCAGGTTCAGCTTTTGGGCTGTCTTCTCCCTTCGTTGAAGTTTGTCCACAGTAGATGGCTTTTTTGCTTCGCCAAAATCTGCCCGCTGCCTTTGAGCTCTTTGTTTGGCTTCCTTCTGTACAACTACGGGCTCGTGTTCGAAGGTGCCATACAGCGATTGACTGTGTTTGGACATCAAAAACACAGAGGCAGCTTCCCGAGTGATCTTGTCCCAATTTTCAATGCCTTGCTCTGTATCGAAGCTGGACAGCTAAAAGTAAAGCGAAAAAAATGTGTTGTTAGTAAGGTTTACAATCTAATCGGGAAACCCCACTCACAATCACGCCCACTAACTCATCATCGGAAAATTCGGAATTTCCCATCTTCTGCATCGCGGCATGAACCACATCGTGGCTCATCTTTAGGACCTGTGCATCCATCAGGACCTCGGTGGCATTTTCAGCCCGGTCTTTGATGCGGCCTTCACTCTGAAGGGCATTGGATGCCTCCAGAATTTGCGTTACTGCTTGGAATGTTTCCACCGGATCGGCGGTTTCCGCCCTAAGACTCAACTGTGCCCCCTGTTCAAGCAATTGCTTGTACTTTTGCTTACGCAGCGAACGCTGCATCTTCGTATGAATTTCTTCACGATCCATGGCGCTTTTTTGCAACGATTTCAACACAAAATTACACTTCACAATGATTGTAATTTACAAACCAACTAAAGACATTCAATTTGACGGTTTGATTAGAAGCAAATTAGAAACCTAATTCAAAAGTTCGGAAATAGAAACGCCGTTGACGAGATTTAGCAGATTTGAGATACTTCGACGATCACTGAGCGCGCGTTTCTTAGAGCGTAAACGGGCAAACAAAACAAAACAATTCAATGTCATGTATGAACTTGAGAAAACTTTATAATATGGGCGCAATTTTGCGAGCTTGTTTTGAGAATTGAGCTAGAGATAGTTTCGTTATTTTTGAATGCATGAAAATTTATATTAAATATCAATGCTCAATAAAGCCATAAAAATTTGACTTTATCTATTCTAAACTCGAATACACCAAGATAAAACACAGTATGTCCCAAAAAAAAAACAGAACATTTCCAAAAGACTGGCTGTCATGCGCCAGGAGCGACATCGTGTGATAGGTATTGAAAACTTTTCAAGGGATGATTCATGACAAGTAAAATTCAAAAATGTGCACGCTATTTCCAAACAAACCAAATTCGAGATTTGAATCTACTCAAATCAGTATGAGTGTTTTACACTCCCGTGTCATGTTACTCAATTTTTGAGTACAATTGAATACTATCTCTTTTTCTCTCACGGAAATGTTACTCAAATTTCGTAAAAAGTGGATCTACTCATAAAATTAAGTAGATCTACTTTTAACGAAAATTGAGTAACATTACAACCACAAAGTTGACCATTAACACGACATTAATTAGACCGGTACTTCTCTACGGCCATGAAACATGGACATTGCTAGTGGAGGACCAACGCGCCTTTGGAGTCTTTGAACGGAAGGTGCTGCGTACGATCTACGGGGGATTGCAGATGGAAGACGGAACCTGGAGGAGGCGACAGTTGCTGGGGGAGAACCTCCCATCGTACACATCGCAAAAATTGGTCGACTACGATGGGCTGGGCATGTCGTAAGAATGTCGGACGACAGCCCTGTGAAAATGGTTCTCGAAAGCGAACCGACAGGTACACGAAGAAGAGGCGCGCAACGATCAAGGTGGATAGATCACGTAGAAGGCGACCTGCGGACTCTTCGAAGACAGCGAGACTGGTGAGGTACAGCCATGGACCGATTACAATGGAAACAACTTCTGTGTAGAGCAGAGGCCACGCCGGCCTTAGTCAGATTGGTAAGGCAAGGTAAGAAACGGGAGTTTACTGTACAGGTCGGTATCGTGTTCGAAACCCAAACCCTTGTTCAATTCCGTTTACTGATACGGAAAAGTAAAGTATCGAAAAGAAATTTCTGCATCAGTATCCTGAAAAGAACGAATAATTATATTGGAATTTGTAAGGTTTCCACGCAAACTAGCTCCCATTAGTTTCGGAAAAATATTCCGCTCGATTATTCCGTAAGTGAAGGTGACATTTCGATCCATGCAGATCGATTGTCAAAATTCCGCTTGGTAATATTGAACAACAATTTGTGACCTCGCTACTTTTTAAAGGCCAGTATCGACTCGCATTTTGAGCCATGAATTAACATGCCTGGAAATTGATTCAAAAACTATTATTTTCGTTCGAAACATGCTTTCTATTTACTTTCAATGATTCTTATGCTTCAAGTTGAATACCGATATTTTTAATTTAAATGGACGAAATTTGTATCCGTGTTGTATGTCTGTCCCAGGCACCAGACATACGACGTACAGCGTTGTACTCCTTTAGTCCAGTACGTGTTTTGTTGTACTAGATTAAAGTATTTGACAGTTCGTACATCGGTCTGATACAACGAGAGGCTGGATAGTCATGAAGAAAAAATATAATTTTTAACTCAGGAAGTACTAGCACACCGGTCCTAGGTATAGACACTATATATACACGGGTAAAAATCGCATATTTGTTGGCAAAAATCAATGTAAGATTCCACATAATATTCATTTGTTCACACATAAACAGAACCCTCCGAGAAACACAAATGAAGTTTATGTGGCAAATAAAAAGTATGTGTGGACACACATAGTTGTTATTTGTACACATAGGAAGTATGTGTGGTTACAAATAGATATAATTTGTTGATCAAATTGCAAAAATTCAATTTTGGGACACATAGATATTATCATTGCTTTTTTATCAGTGTAGACCGGACAACAATTGTCTTATGCAGCCATACGACCTGTCAAAAACTGCAGCCAAACGGACTGTCAACTTTTGATTCATTTTAAAGGAGCAAGTATTGTGATCAAGTATTGTTTTGACAAAAGCCAATTATGAACAAATAAGGGATTTTCTACTTCCATATTCAGTAAATGAAAGTATTTTCGGTGTATTATTTATTGCCGTTTGGATTACTAAAAATGAACAAAATTCTTTCTCTACACAGTGCCGAGCATAAGACCACCATTTCAACGTGTATTTCACAGCACTATCAATTATAGTTTTTACAAATGATACATTAAGTCCCGAAATTGTAGTACAAACCATTTAAGCTGTTGTTGAGGCTATGGCTACATTATTTGAGGTTATTACGAGTACCAGACAATCGCCAGCGGAAAGACTTGAAGTTTATACCGGAAAACCTCTTGCAGCCTGCTGGCCCTCAGCATCGGATGATACTTGAACGCAATCTACTATGAACTGCATCAGGACCCGACTTACAAATGCGACGAGTTCTAGCCATAGCGCATGAAAAATTTGATCAAAACTAGTGAAGAACATCAATCAAACAAAATTAAAACAACAGAATCTATGTAAACTTTGGATATGCTATGAGCTTGATAATGAGGTAATTTGTTTTTAAGCTATTAATCACTGCATTCGAGCACTTTAAATGACGTTATTCTACCACTCGAATTTTGAAATAAAACAATAAATTAAGAATTTTTCACTGGTTCCTACTAGTTTTTCGGTTCATATCGAAGTAGAGATCATTAGCAAGAAAATGTAACTGGATATATTTGTTATAATTAGTAATGGAGAAAACAAATTATAATATTTTGTATTTACACTGCACAGCCTATGGCTTCCTAGAATCTGGAAATCTACCGAAAGGGCGCAGAATGCAAGCCATTTCTGCCTTATATTATCTTTCTTTGGAAACCGGAAGAAACCCACAGAATTCACTTCACATCGCGAGTTATTGCCTCAATTTTGCTCCAAACAATTTTTTTTTACACGGCACTTTTCACTATGCTTTTTAATGAATATCTTCAAACGGAATCAAAACAATCTACCAACATCGAAACTGAATCTTTTTTTAGCCTATTGCACTGTTTACTTCAAGTTTGTACAAATACAAGTGGTGCCAGATCAATTGCTCAAATTTATGACATTTTTCAGGGTTGGCAGATTGTATGATTTTGCGTTGTCCAGTCTGTTTAATATCTCGGTGTCTCATACGTATAGAGAATTCGCCATTTTAAACC
This sequence comes from Aedes koreicus, assembly GCA_024533555.2. Taxonomy (NCBI): domain Eukaryota; kingdom Metazoa; phylum Arthropoda; class Insecta; order Diptera; family Culicidae; genus Aedes; species Aedes koreicus. The sequence continues at coordinate 26,110 of JAHHFK020006045.1, read as the reverse complement.
TACTATACGCCTCTTTCCTTTCTCCCCTCTATGGCTGTATAAACGTCAGGCTAAAGGTTTTCCTTTTCTCCTTTTTCTTCCCTTCTTAATATATAACTCTTCACTCCTGCAAAAATACAATCAACAACTGAAGTGCGTAAACACTAAAATCCCTCTCCCCCTCCAACGCCTAGAACCCTGGAGTCGGCTAAGCCGTCCCCCCCCCCCCCGACCGGAAACTGCGTGGTAGATTTGAAGACGATAAGAGGAATCCCAATCTGTCGGACCGTGATTTGACCAGAAAATTCGGTGCTGCCCATAGTACCGTGAGGAGAACTCGACTCCGGGAAGGAATCAAGTCGTATCGAGCTAGCAAACAGCAAATCGGACCATAAAACAGAATAATGTGGCCAAAATCCGTCGCCCCCCCCCCCCAGTCAACGGGGGTCTTCTGAGACGGAACCTATCAAGGCTACTCCGCAAACCCGGCAACAATTTTACTTGCAACCCTCGGGGTTTTCACCAAATTTAAATTTGTTTTTCCGACAAATTCACGAAAATTCATGATTTGCAGGGCATTTGCAGCTGTGGCAAAAAAACGAAAGTTTTCGTACAAAAAGACAAGACGTCGGAACTATACCAAAAAGAGTGTCTCCAAAAACGAATTTTGCCGTCATCGATCCCACGACCATCCCGTAATGTTTTGGCCAGATTTGGCAAGCTGTCATTACAGCAAAGTCGTTCAAGAATGGTATGCAGAGAAAGGGGTTGTTCCGAAAAACCTTAACCCACCCAACTGCCCCCAGTTCCGCCCTATTGAGAAATACTGGGCAATCATGAAGAGGAGACTCAAGGCAAAGGGAAAGGTTGTCAAAGACATCAATCAGATGAAGACCTGGTGGAATAAGATAGCTAAAACGATGGACGAAGAAGGTGTGCGCCGCCTAATGAGCCGTGTTACAGGAAAAATCGAGAATTCCTTCGAAACCGTGACGAATAATTTTATTCGTATTTTTTCTTAAAAGTATGAAGAAAACGCTACATTTGTATAAAAAAAGATCTTGAATTCAATAATAAAATTTTTTTTCCATTATCTGAAGCAAGTATATTACAGTGTCTATAGTCCTAAACTTAATGATTCGCCCCTACTAACGTAACTTACACCAACACACCCTAAAATATTCAGTCAAAATAACATAGCGAATCAAAACAAAAACAAAGAGATTAGTACCGAAAGGTATCGAAAAGCGCAAAAGTGTATTGCAAGGTGCAATCTGTAAGGTGTACTTCAAACCTAGGGGTTCTACAACAGTGAACCAATTTCCAATCGCTAGTTGCATATTGATTGTTGGTACCACAGCCATTCAAGCTTGAATCTCAGCGTGTGTAAAATTCCGCAACCGTCAGTTTGAAAAGAATCGCCAAATGACAATAAGTAACTAGTAAAAATCAAATCTGTCAGTTTTGTTGCCGCTCAGTGGCATCTAATTGCACGTCAAAACATCGTTTCAATATCTGGTGCCGTGTGGCGAACGTCGGCATGATATTTTGGCATGCTAGCAGATGCCGCAACTTCGCCACATCAGTGGGCACCTCGACTAAGTGAACTACGTGGCGTTAGTGAAGAAGCGATTGCTAACGCTAGCGATTGCTAGAGATTTGAAAATTTACACAAAGTTATCGATTAATTTTATTCTTGCAAAAACGTATGTCTGTGGCAGTACTAGATGGCAGTTTCTAGTACATCAATTATCCATGATTATTTAAATCATCTCACTATCACGAGAAGAAACGAACTATAATGAACTATCATTATCATTCTCAATCCATCAGAAAAAAAATTAATTTCAGAAGAAAATCTCTATCATCGTTTTCTCACCTGATGAGATTGTCAAACGTATTTCGGTAATCGTATCGGTATAGTAGGTAATTTTTCATCCTACACGCAAAAAAAAAATACGTAGTTATACCAAAACAAAATAGGAATCAATTCAACTAAAATTTTGGTTTGAATATGGACCAATAAAACTGATGAACTAATTCAACAAAACCTTTGAGTTGAAATAAAACTTCATGCTTTATAGAATTGAACATCGTGTTTTATTGCTCAAATCAAAATGTTTTCTTAGACCAACTAAACGCATTTGTTGAGATAATAAAAAATGATGAAGTAATTCAAGAAAACCATTTAATTGAAATAAAACTACATGCTTCATATGTCACATGCTGAATGTCGTGTTTTATTGTTCAAAACATGTTTCTTAAGACTAAGATGTAGCCCATGTCAACTCGATTCGGAAGGCCACTTTGCGTTAACTGATACCAGATATTGATACCAGTCAACTGGTTTGTCAGTTATCTGCAGAGATAATCTCGTTAATAATCTGTTTTAAACAATATAATTGATAATGTTTAAACTTACATTAGAAAAGCAGAGGCAGAGACAGCCAATTGCCATATCGTCAGTACTTAGACACTTTTGAACAATAACAATAACAATCGGCAGGCTGACAGTATAAAATGTGCGCTCATATAAATATTTTGTCAAAACAATAAAGTAACCACTTTAGTATTTAAAAAAAAAATAATTTAAAAAAAAATTACACAACAGTATTATATTTTAATATATTTTTTTTTTTTTTTTAAAAAAAATTTTAATTATTTTTTTTTATTTTTTTAATAAAAAAAAAAAAAAAACAACCATTTATAAAAAACAAACAAAACACTTTGTTTATTCAAAACAAAATAATTTCCTAACCACAAAAAATTTTTATTCAAAAAAAAAAAAAATTTAATAATTTAAAAAAAAAAAAATTTTTAAAAAAAAAAAATTATAAAAAAAAAAAACACACACCGCAAAAAATTTTAAAAAATTTTTTTTTTTTTTTTTTTAAAAAATTTTTTAATTTTTCCTCCCTTTTTATATTGGCCATTTCACTAAACAAACATTACAATCCTAGCAGTAATAGGAAAATTATGTAAAAATCATACATTCAGCAAAGTGCTCCTGCTTTGATATGTTCAATTTTAAGTGAATTTCGCCATAGAGCGTTTCCAGATGAAATCAGCCGGAAAAAGTCAAAATCTTGCACGACCCTCTCCGATTTGGATGAAACTTTGCACATGTCTTCGGAATTGGTGATGATGGATTTTCCGCGGGTTAAGGGAATTTTTTGACTCAAGACATTTTTTTCAAAAGGGCGTATGTGTTTTGTCATGCGTATTTTTCAAAAAATCATAACTCGAAAACCGTTGGTTGTAATAAAATTGCGTCTGAGAAGAAGTTGTAGTTAATTAATTTGACTTTATGAAAAAAATATGTACACTGTAAAAAAAAATTTTTTTTCTTCAAAAAAATCAAAAATTAAACTTAAAAATCAATTAGCAAATCTGTCCAACGTACGATTTTTATAATTTTTTTTTCCAAAAAGACTTTAAGTCATAAGAAGAAGAATAGAAGTTGTTCTACGATGGAGCAACTTAAGATAAAAAAGTTCTTAGAAGTAAGAAAAATTCAAGTTTTTTCCAATTTGTTGTTTTTGCATAAATAACCATATTTTAATAATATAATACGATTCTTCTAGTGATTTTAAACAAAAATGCTCTTGGTGAGCAACATTCTATATGTACCCGTTTTCGAGATAATTTGAAAGTAATGTCGAAAAAATGGCTTTTTCCATGAAAATATCCCTTTTTCAAAAGTTAGTCGTGATTGTCCATCTTCAAAAGTATTTTTTTCAAATTGTACATAAAATTTTCAACAACTATCCTTTTGACACCAAGAAGATTGAACATCTTCTTAATTAACGAAATTAACGAATCTTAATTACCAAATAAAAATTTTGAGTTTTTTTTTGTTCATACATGATTTATTTATTTTTTCTACTATTTTAAAAAAAAATTGTATTTACATTTTTACAAACACTATTTCCTAACATTCCTATAAATATTATGAAAACTCAGTATTTCGTCAGTTGAAAATATTTTCGCAGCGATTTTGTTATCTGCAACTGGAATGAAGGAGTGATATTTCTGTGTACCAGGAATCATTTTTGTTTGCTGATAACTACCACCCCATTCTGCAGCTCCCTCTTCATATTCTTCTTGTGAAACATAGCAAAATGATATTTTTGTGAAATTTTCTTGATTTCTCTTAATAGCCCAATCATACAAAGTTTTCGCACTTGTTATTGGATGTTCATGTTGTTTGGCCAAGCTTGCTCTTGTTGCCATTCGTTTTAATGTGCCGCCAATTGCATCACACCACAAAAAACCCCCCCAACAATATTTATTTTTCTTTAACTCTCAAAGCCCCAAAAAATATTTTTTTTTTTTTTTGGGAACACCCCACCCCCCAAAAAAAAGGCCTTTTTTTATTTTCATTAGTTAATTTAAATACGTTAGTAATTTAGAAAAAAAAACTTGTACCGCAATTGTATCATGTCTTAGAATTTCTGATATTACAACAAAACTTAGATTTTTAAGCATTCCTGACTCCATATAATAAATAAATTCCTGCAATTCCATTATTGAATAGCTCAATGTTGTGTATCCTGGAATAATCCGGTAGGTCACTGTCCTGAGAAGATGCCGAGGTAATTGAAGCTGCCGATGGTATTTCCTTCAAATCGTTCCGTGATGTGGTTGGTGCTTCGTCATGTCCACCGTTTTCTGGTTGCTCCACTCTTTCGACAGGATTACGACGATACGAATATAACCGACATGAATCACAAATTCTTAATGACGTGTCCAAATGGTCCGTACACTGCATGGATAAAAGTTTTTCAATTAACTTGTCAGTTAAATTTCTAAGTTTAGGCGAACACCGTCTCCCGATTTCACGAAAAGGTTTACAACAATGCTTTGTTTCGAGTTCCATTTCAAATCGTTTTACACTTTACGCTACTTATGAAAGACACTGTTAAACTGATGTCATGACTTTGTAATGTAATCCTTTTTATACGTACTAGGTACGCACTTTAGGTACTTTTTTGAAATATTGGTATGTGCAGGGGTATGCATGTAAATTATATTTTCTGTCAACACCAAAGGGAATGCATGAATAGGTATAAATGGGCGTAACAATTGTATTCTTACTGGTATAAACAGTTTAACTAATTAAATACATTATGTTTCTACCTGAACAAAATACGCTTGTACACTAACATGAATACTAATTATTTTTGATTCGGGTTAGGTTTTCATAATATACTGTAAGTAAAAGCAGCAAATTTGGTCGTGTTACCTACAGTAAATATCAGGAATCAGTTTGTCTAGTATTCTCGGTAATAAAAGGTATATTGTAGAAAATTTTATGTACAATTTGAAAAGAATACTTTTGCAGATGGACAATCACGACTAACATTTGAAAAAGGGATATTTTCATGGAAAAAGCCATTTTTTCGACATTAATTTCAAATTATCTCGAAAACGGATACATTTAGAATGTTGCTCACCAAGAGCATTTTTGTTTAAAATCACTAGAAGAATCGTATTATATTATTAAAATATGGTTATTTATGCAAAAACAACAAATTAGAAAAAAATTGAATTTTTCTTACTCCTAAGAACTTTTTTATCTTAAGTTGCTCCATCGTAAAACAACTTCTATTCTTCTTCTTCTTCTTATGACTCAGCCTTTTTGAAAAAAAAATTATAAAAATCGTACGTTGGACAGATTTGCTAATTGATTTTTAAGTTTAATTTTTGATTTTTTTTGAAGAAAAATTATTTTTTTTACAGTGTACATATTTTTTTCATAAAGTCAAATTAATTAACAACAACTTCTTCTCAGCTTTTTATAGCAACAAAAGAAACCAAAAAGTTTCACATTTTTAACAGGTTTATAAAAAACCACACACATTTTTTAAAAAAAATTTAAAAACCTCACTCCCAAAAAACCCCTTTCACTCTAACAAAGGTTTTTTTTAGTTTTTTTAAACACAAAAAATCTTTTTTAAAAAGCGGTTTTAGAACCCATCCAAATATTTTTTTATTGTCCATTTAAAAAAGCATTTTAAAGCCATTTTGCCTCCAGTAAATGCATTAAACGGCTAACTGGCATTGAGGAAAGCTACCAAGCGACCAGATAGTTTTATAGTAGCCATTGCTAAGATAAAATGACTTTTTGGCAAGACTGTGATTTCTTGCAATCGCCATATTGAAATATATGAAATAATTGAAATGTGGAAAAATAAATACACCAAATTTTATATGTAATACAATTGAACTGTAGATCTGAGACAAACTTCGGTATTCGTTTAGATAACCTTATTAAATTCCATCAATTTTCAGGAGTTTCATGATTAATTTACGGAATATATTTCTTTCAATTTTGTTTTTCTTGTTGTAAACTCGCATAATTTCCAAGGCGCATTAATTTTCAGCTCTTATCGTGCCAATATTCACCATAAAATTAAATGCGCATATGATTTGGAGCATGATACGCTATTAAAAAAACTCAATTTATTTTATATATTTTGCTATCAATCATAATTTCCCGCAACAGTAGAGCTTTTTTCTGAGCCATTATTTACTGTTGAATGAATCAGAAGAGCAACAAAGTAAAACAACAAAAACCAACCACGATATTGCCGTGAAGTTTGACAGCTGTGGCCATTGAGCCCTAAGCTGATTTTGATGGCGGCCAATAGGTTTAATGATGGTTCTCAAGTGGGCATAACATCTTTCACTAGAACATTTTCAAAATCTTTATGGTCTTAGAAAGGTTTTATTAATTTGTTTTCACAACCGTCTATAGAGTGGGCCACTTTGTACATATTTCGGCTTTAAAGATGCATAGAGGAGGTGTTGGTGGACAAAACAGTTTTGAATGTAGTGTCATCAACAAAGCCGGGAGGAGTGCTATACGGCTGGAATAGAACTGAAATTGTTACTTGGGATACGCCCTTCCAGGAGGCTGAAAGCCACTTTAATAAAGAAACAAAAAAAAACATACGCCCTTTTGAAAAATTTGTCTTGAGTCAAAAAATTCCCTTAACCCGCGGAAAATCCATCGTCACCAATTCCATGTGACATGTGCAAAGTTTCATCCAAATCGGAGAGGGTCGAGTTCAGTCATTTGCTCATTTGGCAGAGAAATGCTCCATACATATCCGATTTTCCACCAACCCATACCAGAATTTTATCAATTTTACCATTTTTGGGGGTTAGGATGATTTTCCACCAATAGTGATTTTGAACCCACTATGATCACCACCAAAATCTCCACATCTCCGAAGCCCGGCCCCTTTTCCCCCCCCCCCCCTTTTGCCCGAATTTTCTCAGAGTACGATCGAAGGAGCCCCGCCATCTGGTGGTGAGTACTATCAGAAGTAAAGTAAAATACCCACGCTTCTATGCGCTTTATTTTAATCCTTGGACGCTGTTTTGAATAAGTGAATGTACAACAGCCAAGCTGCCTCGGTGTTGTCGGTTGGATTGTATAACATGTGTCAGGACTTCTTACATTTGCTTACTAGCTCCATCAGTATATAACTTACCAAAGTTCGTCAAATTAGATTACTGAATATACCGACTTGGATCTACTGTTACTGTTAAGAGCTCGACAAAAAGTTACGACCTTTAAAATCTAAACTAAGTTTTTAGATGTGTTAATTTACTATGTACTTACCACTGCTCCAATAAGATCCTCATCAACGAACTGGTTGAATCTCGAATTGCTAACGACTTGTCCGAGGATATCGTGGGCCATTTTTATGATCTGCGCATCAATGTTAAGCACCGAGGCACACTCAGCTCTTCCATTTCTGTCCTCCTCACCTAGTGTCGAGTTTGCTTCGATCACAATTGCATCCAGTGCTTGGAGTATGTCTGCCGGATCTAAGGTTTCCACCTGTCGACTAACTGAGGATGCTTTTTCAATAAGATGCTTGTATCGTTGAATACGCACGGAACGGCGTAGTTTGTTCGATGCATTTTGTTGATCCTTTGTAATATTGCTCCTCCCTTCGCCAGCGGGTTGCAGGATTGTATTTGTTTTCGTCATTTCTACAGGCGCTGGCTGATGGTTCACTTGATCTATTGGTATATTGCTAGATTGGATTCGGCCAGAACGGCGCACCTTTTTTCTGATTCATAGTGATGCACTTTTCAGCAGCACTGTCAATTCATCAGCTTGTGACGGAAAACTAAATGGCATAAAGCGACTTAAGGGTATAAGGGGTACTAGGGGCATAATGGGCACCTTAAGCGAGTGCCCATTTTTAGCAACAATTACATTATGAAGTATTTGCCCAATCCCATTAATTTTCCATAGCACTAAATGTTTTATTGATTCAGAGTCGATAAAATAATAATTTAGTGACGAACAAACTAAATTGAAAATATACTGGTAGAGCGGGTTGTCTGAGAAGGATCGAGGCATAGTGAGCACCCAAAACATCACACATACGTACATAACCACCCATATAGGTTTTGGTTTGTTTTCTTTGTTCTAGAGACTTTCAGCCCATGCCTTCACTCACACTCAAACACACAACAAGAAAGTAGTTTATTAGGTTAAAAACTCGCAATCACGCGTAGAAATATTTCCGAGCGACTGAGATATTAACGCTCAAAACCTGATCACTTTTCGTGACGGTCGCAATTCGATTTTTTTTTTTAAATTGTACCGCAGTTTGGAAAAAAACAAAGACGTAGTCCTACGTCTATAAATTTTTAAGCCTTTTAGCGATTGAAATATAAAATTTCCTTAAAAACTATAAGGTTTTGTTAAACTAACGGCGTTAATTTCACCCCGTATACTCATTATGCCCCTAATTCCCGGACAGTGATAAGCGATTCTTTTTTTTTTTACTTTATTCTACTCCGATCTCTGTTTTGCAATCGAATCCTAAAACAAATGATAAGGGCCCTCCTTTAGCTCAGTCGGTGGCTAAAATGCAGCTAAAAAGCAACACCATGCTGGTGGTGGCTGAGTTTGATATCCCGGTTTTGTTCGTGACGGATTTTTTTTTCTGGGCATAGAGTATGATTGTACTTATTACACAAACATACTAATGCAAAAATGGTCATTGTAAGCTATCAATTAATAACTGTTGAGTGCAGTCATTAAGCCAATTATGATAAGCAATAAGCTTAAAGTGCCACAAAGGAAAGAGGTACGAACGATTGATGATTTCCATCTATTGACGTGAATCAAATTCAAATAAATGACTTTCATTCCATGACCCATATGTTCATCACGCATCCATCAGCACATTTCTGGGCATTATATAAATACATAGGATCTCGACAGGAATTGATCTCGCACCTTGTTGTGAGAAGCAGTCACATTTATCACTACACCCTCGGCGCCTTCAAACACCCCAACATCAATTTTCCACTTATTATCTTTATTTATTATACCAAAAATCTACAACAAAATATCAAAACACCCCCAACCCCACCGGCCCCGGCCCCACCTTCCCTTCCCCTCCCCCCCCCCCCCCCCACACACTTTAACACACCTTTCACCCCCTCCCCCCTTCTTTTTTTTTTTTTCCCCAAGAACACCGCCTCCCCCCCCCCCCCCGCAAAAATTCCCCTTTTCCACCACACATTCACACCACCAAAAAAAAAAAAAAATCCCCACAAACCCCAGAACCCCGGTCCCCCCCAAAACACACATTGTTTATTCTCACCACGGTGTGTCTCACCACAGACCTCGTGGGCCCCCCCCCCCAAAATGCCCCCGGGACAAAGAGCTGGAGAGAAAGATGTTGAGGTAACCCCAAGTAACCAGAAGTTCAGATAATTCTTAAGTGACGAACTCAGAAGTTCTCATTTGGTTCGAATTAGGTTCTATGCATCTTTAACCGAACTTAATGCTCAATATGGTTCCGATAATATTAATCGGAACTTCAAAGTTCACGAGAAGTGCCTTCATCTCCCTAAATTGAACTGCAAAGATCACATTTGGTTCGTAAGGATCCTGTTCCGAACTTCTAATCACAAGTTCGGTTAGACAATTAACCGAACCGTTAATCAGCGTAGAAGTTCGAAATTATTCTCACGCTGAACTTTTTTCTACCTTAAAGTTCGTGTCAAGTTCCGATAACACCCTATCCCACTTTGGTCTCGACAAAAATCGATCTGAAGAACCAAATCGCCAAGTTCGATTAGACAATTAACCGAACCATTAATCAGCCAAAAAGTTCGCAATGATTCTCTCATGGAACTTTTTTCTACCTTGAGGTACGTGTCAAGTTCGATGCGAACTAAGAAACGTCAATCAATTTTGTTTACGTTTGAAGTGTTTTGGTTACATTTGTGCTCCAATTCATCAAAAATAAAATGGATTTTTCAAAAGCGATTAAAAAGAATGGTTTACATTACTACTATCGTAAAAAGCTATTGGCCAAATGGGAAACGGAAAATAATGCTTCTACTGTGCTAGGTAATATAATAAATTAATATGAGACCTCATGTTATCCTGAAACTATTTACTTCTTTAAGGAAATCGCGAAGACAATGCTCTACCTTCTACGTCTGAAAATATTTCGTGCAAAAGGGAAATCGACTTCGATTATCCGATGTTTACGCCACCAGAAGCAGATACACCTGAGGACAGTGAAAGTGATATTCATGAAGACGATGGAGATGCGAGTGACAAAGACCCATTCAACGATTCACTTGACGATTCATATGCACCTCAAGCCGACGGTAATTATGATGTATTGGATCAAATGGATTTGAGTGATTGCATTCGATACTGGGCTCTCAAAACAAACCAATCACATCAGTCCATTGATATGATTATGGAAATCATCAGGAGGAAAACTTTCGGAAAACTGCTACCTCGTTCTGCAAGAACTTTGCTGAAAACATCGCGGAAAGCAACATCTGAAATTGTAGAGATCGCTGGCGGACAGTTCTGGTACAACGGCTTAGGAAAATGTCTGAGTAATTTTTTTCGGTAAGCCAATGGCATGCCACGAGCCATCTATAACAGCCTAACAAAGAATAAATGATGATTTTTACCATTATTAGGGGTTGGGGTTATGATTACTATTATAGTATTTTTAAAACCAACCAACAACTATCAAAAAAACAACCAAAAAAAAAAATAGTTAAAATTTTCCAATACTTTACAATTGGTCTTTGTCCCCATACCAATACCAAAAAACCCCATAAACGGGGAAATTTCCCCATTTTTCATGGTTATTGAAACCATTATATGGGATAGTCATCCTGACCATGATTTAATTGTCGGTACAACGATGAAATTTTTCTCAGAGTAGTTCTATTTTCCCAATTGTGCAACTATTTATTTTGTTCTTTTACCACAGATATACAGACCAGTCGCTGAACATCTCGATAAACATCAACATTGATGGGATTCCGCTATACAAAAGTAGCAAAGTGCAATTCTGGCCTATACTATTCAATATTACTGAAATGCCTGAGGCAGCTCCAATGACCATTGCCATATTTTATGGAAAAACTAAGCCAACTAGCTTGGATGGTTTTCTAAAACAGTTAGTTGAGGAATTGAATGATGTTCTGAACAATGGAATTTCAATCAATAATTGCAGAATAAATGTTAAACTAAGGAGTTTCATTTGTGACTCCCCAGCACGGGCGTTTTTGAAAGGTTTGTTGAACGCAGATGATAACTTTGGTTGTTCATATTATTTTATTTTTTTTAATACTTTGTTGTAGGTGTAGTAAACTTCAATTCAAAGAATGGATGTCTAAAGTGCGAGGGTGAAGGCGAGTACTCTCATGTATCAAGAACAGTCGTGTTTACATCGGTGAATAGTACGAAACGGAGCGATCGAAAATTTAGAGAAAACGCTTACAACTTTCATCAGAAATCTATCACACCTTTACTACAAGTTCCCTGTTTGGATTTGATCGAAGATATCATCGTTGGAGATCGCTTGCATCTGATAGATCTAGGTATGATGAAACGGTTGCTGCTTGGATGGAGAGATGGTACTTTGGGCTATGGAGCCAAATTGTCAGCTCAGCAGACGGACCAAATCTCCCAGATGTTGAGCAATATACAATTACCCTCAGAAATCCATCGTAAGCTACGTGGAATGGACCATTTATCTTTTTGGAAGGGTTCTGAGTTCAGTAGCTTCCTGCACTACGCAAGTATAGTGGTGCTGAAAGAAGTTCTTTCAACTGACCACTACAATCACTTCTTGCTCTTGTATTGCTCGATTACAATGTTGTCTTCAGAAACATTCAAATCAAATTGGCATGTTGCAAGGAAAATGCTGGAAAAATTTATCACCGAGTACATGGAATTCTATGGAGAGCAATATCTGACCAGCAACGTGCACAATCTTCAACACATTGTCGATGAATTAGTGCGATTCGGACCGTTATCAACGATATCAGCTTATCTCTTCGAAAATGCTCTGCAGCGATTGAAACACCTTCTCAGAAGCGGATGGAGAAGTCTCGAACAAGCCGTCAATAGGCTTTCTGAGATTGATACGAAGGAGTATTATACCACCCACAAATCAAAACCGCGTCAGCAAAACTATCCTGGAGTCAGAATCTGCGGAGGCAAAAAAGTAATCGACGTAAATGCAAGCTGTTTCTTGAATGATTCGGAAAGAAACGGATGGTTCCTTACCCACGAAAACCAAATCGTGCGCTTCGATCAAGTTTCGGAATCTCCCCAGTTGCAGATCAACGGAAAAGTCTTGAAGTCAAAAGAAGATTTTTTTGTCTATCCATTTGTTTCATCTTTCTTGAACATTTATGTTGGAATTAAGAAAAGTTTGTCAAATACTATTTCGAATTTTAGATGTAGCGACATAAAATGCAAATTAGTGGCAGTTCAGTTTAGAGATAATTATGTATTTATTCCATTGGTACATACACTGATATAATCAGGTAATTCATTGAGTTCAAATCAGGTGCTTTATTTCAATGGAAACAAATAAATGCAATTCAAAACCAATTCACCGTCTAACATAGTATTAATATCATAAAAACTATAAGGGACAGCCCAATGGGGTTGTACGCAAAGTTGACGTAGGACTACGCAGCAATCGAATTCCCATACACGTCAGGGCCATCCGCTAATTGATTTAAGTCAGTCCTGAAAAGGGCCAAGAAAATTCTATTGTACACTCTCTAGAAAGCATTTGGTGGCTCTTAATTATGATACGGCCCCGGTTGTATTTTCTACGATGGTTGAGAGGGCCACTATCTCTAACGCGTAGAAGATAGTTATGGATCTGTTGGTTCATTGGTTGTGCAACACGCTTTGCTATTTACTCCGGGACGCGGCGTTTAAAGCAATGCCATGTTCAGCCGGGGCGCGTTAATGGAAATTTCAAACAGCACAAGAGAAAAATTCATCCAAAAGAACTCTCCAGTTGGCAAACTAATTTGGTCGTCCTGAAAAGGACGGATTTAGTTGACGGGGGAGAAACAGTTCGCGATTGAACTTGGGCTTTCTCTCTTGGTTCATCTCACGAGATGATTGATTCTTGACTCGTTGTCACGGGCGGCTTTTTCCCGCCAACTTGTAGGCTTCAGCAGCCATGTTTCTCGCAGCAAGGTTGACGGGAGCATCGGCAACAACAGCCAATCGCACCAACGCCTCTCTGGGCAACGACTGCTCGCCGCCGCCTACTGCGATCCAACAGCCACTGCACAGCTTAACGACTGTCGTAAGACTGAATCAAAATGTTCTGCTAAAAGCTGTTTGGTAAAAGCATCGGATGCTAGTGCACAAAAGAAGGCGGTACCAACGAAGGCAATGTGTTACAAATAGCATCAAAGGGGACGAGCTTCAATTATTGCGCCACAATAATTAGTTTTAATTATTACACGCAAGACGGATGATTTTCTTAACCGAACCTTTCCTAATTTGCTTGCCACCGCCAGCACCTAATCCGCTATGCATAGCTAAGAACTATAACGAACTCAACCACATGGTCGGTCTGAAGTGACGCAGTTCGACTCGAATTCCGTACGTTGGTTGTTCAACGTTCTTTGTCATTTACTTCGGGACCCAACGTTTAAGGAATGCTATGTTCAGCCGGCGCGCGGTAATTGAAATTAATTTCTAACATCACAAGAGAAAATTTCAACCAAATAAACTCTTTAGTTGGCAAACTAATTTGGTCGTCCTGAAAAGGACGGATTTAGTTGACGGGGGAGAAACAGTTCGCGATTGAACTTGGACTTTCTTTCTTGGTTCATCTCTTCTTCATTGCGGGTGGCCATCTTCGGGTGACGTGGGATAGTTGATTCTTGTCTCGTTGTCACGGGCGGCTTTTTCCCGCCAAATCGTTGGCTTCAGCAGCCATGTTTCTCGCAGCGAGGTTGACGAGAGCATCGGCAACAACAGCCAACTGCACCAACGCCTCTCCGAGCAACGACTGCTCGCCAGTACACCCTCCATGGTGCTTGCTGCCGCAAACTGCGATCCTACAGCCACCAGCCACTGCGCAGCTCCACGACTGTCGTAAGACTGAATCAAAATGTACTGCTATGAGCTATGAGGTAAAGGGGTCGGATGCTAGTGCACGAAAGAAGGCGGTACCAACGAAGGCAATGTGATACAAATTGCACCAAAGGGGACGAAATTCAGTTATTGCGCCACAATAATTAGTTTTAATTACTGCACGCTAGACGGATGATTTTCTTAATATAAATATGCCTTAATTGTTTGCTATCACCAGCAACTAATCCGCTATGCACAACTAGGAACTACAACGAACTCAACCACATGGTCGGTCTGAAGTGTCGCAGTTCGGTTCGAATTATCCGTTCTAGAATTTCGTTCGTTGGTTGTTCAACGTTCTTTGTCATTTACTCCGGGAAGCGGCGTTTAATTAATGCTATTTGCAGCCGGGGCGCGGTGATTGAAATTAATTTGAAACAGCACAAGAGAAAATTTTAGCCAAATAAACTCTTTAATTGGAAAATTGATTTGGTCGTCCTGAAAAGGACGGATTCAGTTGATGGGGGAGAAACATGGTTCGCGATTGAACTTGGGCTTTCTTCTTGGTATTCTTGGTTCAGCTACTCGTCGTTGCGGATGGCCATCTTCAGGTGACGTGGGATAGTTGATTCTTGTCTCGTTGTCACGGGCGGCTTTTTCCCGCCAAATCGCAGGCTTCAGCAGCCATCTTTCTCGCAGCGAACTTGACGGGAGCATCGGCAACAACAGTCAACTGCACCAACGCCTCTCTGGGCAGTGACTGCTCGTCCAACTCCATATCCTACTCTGCACAGCTCCACGACCGCCGGAAAACTAAATCAAAATGCGAAGGTGTACCCCTTATATAACATTCATGGCTGCCTAGGAGACGTTCGTTACTTAAATATGAAATCTGTGCTAGAAAAGTACTGTGTATTTGGTAAATTTACTCTGAAAAAATCGACATTATAAGACATTACCTTATATTTGCGTTAATTTCAATAGTTGAATGTTATAAATCAATAGATTTAAATATTTGAATCGAAGCGTAGAAAATGTCCCGATTGGTGAAAACATTTTTTAAATCGATCGTAAAATGACTTAGTTATTAACGTTCAAAACCTATATATTTTTCGTGACGCTCCAAATTTTCGCAATTCGAACGTGTACCCCAGTATTGAAAACACAGACGTAGTCCTACGTCAAAAGATGTCATTAAAAACACTGGTATGAATAGAGGTACTAACAACGGCAGTAGTAAGGTAAGCGTACCGATTGTAATCATCTATGGTCCTTATCGTAACAAAAACCAGTGTTGTTTAACTTAAAAATAAAAACAAAATCAATCCGTGCTGTACAGTATAAGCTAGCAATTTAAAAACTTAGGCAGAACAGGCACAAACTTCAACAAAACCGGTACAGTTACCCTATTCAGTCACTGGAATCGTCAGCGCCACTCGATTCGGAGAGAAAATTAGCATACTCTTGGGCGTCCGACGAATCAACACATGATTCAACAGTTTCGTTAACGCCAGGCTCAATGTGTCCGTTGTCATCTTCATCATCCTGTCCGTTCGGAGCGTTCGAAGAATCAATAGGATTCGGATCAGCTTCATCTCCCGTTCTCTCTTCTTCAGGTTTTCGGTGCTTCCTCACATGACGGGTTCCTCGACGCCTACCATGTACCATCATGCGCTTAAGCGAGTTCTTGAGCTTTTTCATGAAAAAACTTGCCAACTTCTGTTGGGTGACTATTTCCGTGTCATCGGTCCCAATAAATTGAAATAGCTGCAGAATGTTACGGTTTGGCATAATGGCAATTTTTGGTCCCTTTCGACCGACTCCAGTCCAACTACATTTAGTTTGAAACTCCTTACTGAGTAGCACATCCAGCACAGCTAACATGCGATTATCTGCACAGTCACCTGTAGCATTCGTTCGCAACCATTTGACCTGAAATCAAAATTATCGAGTGAATTCAATGCGTGAAATAATTTGATTATGTTTACCATGTTTGATTTGAAATCATTGTTCGCCAACTTAAGGTCCAGATCAGCAAGCTGTTCCGCGTTCTGGATGGGGTCGAACCAGATCGATGGTGCTTCTTCGTTGAGTGTCTTCTGCGAGCTCAGTTTCCGGATGGCGTCGACGATAAATTCGTTTTGAATAACGATATCCGCTACCCGCTTCTCCAGTCGATCCAACCGGGTATTCGTTTGGTGCTGCTGATCAAAAATTGCACTCGTCGTGTTGATCACAAATTGCATATCCGTCGTAGCGTTACCTGAATTTTTAGGTAAATTCGATTCGTGGACAGTCTCGTAGGCCACATACTGAACGGTTGAAGAGTTGTCTGCAGAAATGGCTGTGACAACAGCAGATGGCGATACTCCCGGAGGAATGGTCTCGTAATGAACGGTCTGGCTGTTCTTCTCTGTTGATGCCGCTGTGGCATTGAATATTGTTTTTGGTGCTGCCTGTGGAGTGTGGATATCAGTTTCCTTGTTTTTTTCCGTAGCTACGGGAGTAGTATGCTTTGGTTTCGTTACCACCGTGCGACTGGAAGCAGGTAGTATTGGCGTGGCTGGTGTTTGATGAAGCATTTCATGTTGGACGGTACCTGGTACCTCAACGACGATAGTTTCCGGCGAATGCGTTGTTTTCTCCACTGGTGTTGTAAAAGGTGCGCTGTCCAGAATGAGCATTTTCTGGAAGTTGCCAGTGTTAGGATTGACGAGTTTTCTCTTTCGTCGAATCAACTGAGCCACATCAGATGACGATTCTCCCGACAAATCCTCCATCATACGTTTGGCTTCGGGTAGAGATGATATGGGATTCCGTTTCACACTGCATTTATATATGAGCCACGACTTGTTCGGACTGCTGTATTCATCACGGAGGAGTTTTTCTTGTTCCGTGACATTTTTCACGTTTGGCCACAACACAACACTTCCGTTCTTAGAGCTTTGCAACCATTTGTCCGGAACGACAGACAGCTCCTTGTGGCCACGAGCATTAACCGTTTCGACCACGGCGAATGGCATTTCTGTTCGATTTAAAACTTGTCATTCAGCAGATTTTAGTATACGTAGCAGTGAACTTACCAAGTTTTATAAATTTGTAACGCTGTGATGCAGTGAAATTTTAGCGTTTTAGTCTACAAAAAAGCAGCGTTGATTCGGAGTGAGATGTGCAAACAAAACAAATGTTGAACGTCAAACGACAGCGCTCCAATGATAGATACTATAAAATTTATAGATTGGCGCAGACAAAGTCAAGAGTAGCAAATAGAATATGACGTTATATTTGTGCTGGGAGAACTTTCAAAAATTAAAAATCGTCCTTCAATAAATAGTACTAATGGAAATACCGTCATAACTATGAAGTCAACGGTGTGTTTGACATAATTTTCAACCATTAAAATATTTCGTAACATTACAGAAAAAAGAACTACTCAACCACGTATATGCCCATCTATGTAAACAATAGTATCTATAGTTCCGATAACGCTCTAACCGAATCGAATGCTTAGGGACTGAACCACGTTCGGTATGAAATCAACGCTTGAAGTAAAATATTGGAATGCTCAATCTGGTTCAGATGGAGCAGTGGATAGACATCGCGGTTCTAAAGAGAAGGGTTCGAGTTCGAGACTTAAGGTGAGTAAAAATAATTATGTAATGATTAATTCAAAATTAAATTGTAATTATAATATATAATACCCTACTAAATCTTAAATCGAAAAATAATCATTCCTTAGCCACTTTCATCAACAAAAATGTGAATTAAAAAACTACACAATAATACGCAAATTTTTTTTCACTGATTTATTGAGTTCAGTTAAGTTCATACAGCAAGCTGAATAGCATTCTTTTCAGCGGCTTAACCGAACTTCTGTGAACTTTGAAGTTCGGTTAAGAAGCTGCTTAGCATGCTATTGGAAGCTTAATCATCCGAACCGAACTTTAAGGTTCGGTTAATTACTTAAAAATGACGCTGATTAGCATTCTGTTCAGACTCCTTTGCTGAGCTGAATAAGCCTAAACATCCCCTTTTAACCGAACTTTGGGTTACTTGGGATTAAAAAAAAAATTTTTTTTAAAAAAAAAAATTTTTTTTTCTCCCCTCTTTTTTTATTTCCTTTTTTTCCCGGGGAACCCCAAAAAACCCACAATTTTTTTTTTTTTTTTTAATGCAAACGTTACGTGAAAGGCAACCCAGGTGTCTCCATAGGTGATTTGGCAAAGAAATAAGAGAAGGATATAAGTCTTTTTGCGTCAGTAAACATCCGAATCGCTCCCTGAAAGAAAATTTAGTGGCCAAAAAGCGAGCACGATTACTATACGAACGAGTTTTGACGAAATTTGATGGCTGTATTTTAATGGATGACGAAACATATGTCAAAATGGATTATAAACAAATTCCCGGACGCAAATTTTACCTGCCAACTGGTCGTGGGGATGTCCCTTCCAGGTATAAATTTGTTTTTGCTGATAAGTTTGCTCGGAAACTAATGATTTGGCAAGGAATCTGCAGTTGTGGCCTTAAAACCAAGGTTTTCATCACATCTCACACAATGACGTCGAAGGTTTACATTAAAGAGTGTCTGAAAAAGCGGATTTTACTCTTCATTCGGCAACACAAGAACAACGTTATGTTTTGGCCGGATCTAGCCAGCTGCCACTACTCTAAGAAGGTACTAGAATAGTATGCTACACACAATGTTAATTTCGTCGCCAAAGAGATCAATCCTTCGAATTGCCCTGAGTTCAGACCGATCGAAAAATATTGAGCAATTGTCAAGCGTCAAACTTCGAGGATGCGGTAAAGAAGTGACAAATGCACAACAAATGCGTTTAAAGTGGAATAAGTTCGCCGGTACAGTGTCACCAGCGACTGTGCAGATCATGATGGCATCGATCACAAGTAAAGTGCGACAGTTTGTTCGAAACGGTGAAATGTAATAACTTGTTATATATCGTTTGAAAGCTGAATAACGTTTTGTTTGACGTTTTGGTCAACCGTGTATGTTGTTTAATTCTTGAGTTATGATCACTTGAATGCGTCCAAATTTACTTTGAATCGGGCTTTACCGTTTTATTGAGGAATCCAAGTGCAGCTAAAGTGAGGTTAAACATCGCAGTTTCTAAAACTGAAACTGATAATAACTTTCTGGCTATTTTTTAAATCGTATGGAATTGGTCAGTATCATCATAGACTAACTCTAAGACCAGTAGGTCCCGAACAAATACGATTTTTTTCTTGGCTCAGTCAGTACTAGCACATCGGTCCCAAGCTCGGTCCCAAGCTTAATAATGCGCCCCTTATAATGAACTCACACGAACACACTCTCAAATATTCTGTCAAAATAACACAGCAAATCAAAACAAAGGCGCAAATATGTGTAGTTAGGTGCTGGCTTCAAGGTGTACTTCGGACTAAGGGGTTCTACAACAGTGAACCAATTTCAAACCGCTAGTTGCATATTGATTGTTGGTATCATCATTATCGACGATTTTCTGTTTTTTTTATCACCAATTATTTTGCTTAGGCAGCTCAAAAAAACATGTTTCACGAGCGCCATCGACGACGTTTAACTTCTTTTAACCGTGATTTGGCTTCGTTTTGCTCGTGAGGAGTAGGGTAGGGAACGACATAATCAGAGGTGACTGTTTTCATCAGTTGTTAGAAAATAAGTGTAAAACTCCTACATTTTCCAAATTATGAAATGATGCGAACATAAACTCTATACATCGGACTAATGATTCGATGTATAAAACATGATTGATTACCAATTAATTACTATCATTTTGAAGATTTAAAATACATCATCTAGAAAACCATCGGTTTCCTACCTGCTGAAGAAGTTCGCTTAAATTTTGCTTTTGCGTATTTTGCATTTGTTCGCGTGTACCGAAGAGAATGACTTCATAAGTTCCTTCTCTCATCTAGACTTGTTGCCGGAATGTGATGTAGAACATTGAGTTAAAATTTATTTCAAATTTAGATGATCTGAAAGCAATAAGAAAATGAACATGAAATTCTTCCAGTCATTTGAGGTTGATCTATGATTATGATTATATTGTCCATCATCTGGCACTATCATATGCAAAGAAAAAATATGTTTCGGAGCTGTCCAACAGTACTCAACGATAAATTATTCTTCGCTGTTGAGTGGCAACTATGGCATAACAGTTGCGTTTGAGTGTGTCCATTTTTCCTCTCTTCTTAGTTAACCATGCATGGCTATAACGCACCGGTATTATAACGTGAAGCCTAGTATCTCTTACATTTGCTCGTTTTTCAACTAAGCATCACGTTTGTCGTCACAGTCGCTTTGTCTAACATTTCAGCACAGAACGGAAGTATATCTTGAACGACAAATAATGATGAATTTTGAGTGCTCTTAGTCGCGACATCTTGCGGTTGAAGTCACACATTTTACACGGAAAATAATTTAATCTGCTCCAAGCTTAGACAACATTTTTAGACCTGCTAGTATAAAGTAGCAAGGTACTTACATGAAGGTTTGTTCCTCTTGGAACGAATAAATAAATATAAATAAATAGATATTTTTAATGATTTGACCTCAAATAAACTTCTCAGACTTTTCTATTGTGTGAATAAGAAATGCGATGTGTACGTACATCGATTTTTTCATACCATATATATATCACACCCTATCATCTCACACTTAAGTTTTTGGAGAAGTCTATATTCAGATTATATTACTTCTTTTAAAATAACAATTTTCTGTTTGTAATGTGTAACAATTTAATTGACTTTTTTATTTGAACAAAATTCTCTATATGCATTTGACTAAGAAGCTTGAGTATATCCAAAATGTTATGAATTTTAATACACAGGAAATATTTGTGCGATTGCATTTTGAAAAAAAAAACAGTATTCATACACCCCTCTATGGGACTTTGTATGGAAGTTAACTGTCACTAAATATTTGTAGTGTCAATTAAAAAAACTTATTTTATTTTAATTGAAAATTGTGACGAATCGTCTATGTGATCGCTAAAATTGATTTTGTGCTTTAATTTAAAAAATTTAATTTAACGGAATACAAAAAGCGACATTTATTTATTGATTAAACAACCCAATTTCGGAAACCGACCTATGCATTTCAGCATTAACCACAATTTAAAAATTGTAGCTCGGAAAAATTACGTGTCATAGAAAAACTGTTTGATAACAAATGGAAGTATATGATTAACTTAACTGACAAAAATATTAACACCGAGGGAAAAAAAAATTTTATCCAAAAATTTGATAACACTAAATTTTTAGAAATTCAAACCCTCTTTTATTCTCTTCATTTTTTGTGCAAAAACTTGAAGACATTAGAAGAAATATCGGCATTGGCATGTCTTATCGTTTGTCTTAACCTATTATCGGTAAATGAAACCGGGAAGTTTTTTTTTTGCGTAGTGGGTACCTGGAACATGAAGTACCTTTGCGTAAAATCTCAAAACTTAAAGAATTCAGTAACCCCATGACAATAAGACGATGCAGAAGCCTACATAAATTTAAAAAAAAATCTGTTGCGTAGTCCCTCAGCCTTGGCATGAATTACTTAGAACTATCGGAAAACTGCAATATGTACCTCTTTTAATTTGTTCGAATCATTCAACGGAATATCCTCACAAAAATCTTTTAAGTTAGTTAAGTTATTGCTTTTTAATTACGTTATAATTGTTTATTCTTTGAAGTATGTGCGTGTTTCGTCTACTATTTGCAGGCCTCCCAGTTCCTAGTAACAGTGGTGTCTGAATATTAAGTTATCTCCGTGATTGGAAACGTAAGTTTCACAGAAAACTTATGGAAAAACTGTCAAATACACGCACACGCAAACGCAACGTACATATCTATTATGGGCAGGCCTTCAAAATGAGGTATATTCTCGGATATTAAAACCAACTTTTTGGCAAAGGTAATGGTTTTGTTCAAAATGGATTTGAAATTCATGAATGATAATTTGACTCTTACTTTTTTGATCAGCAACTGGTGTATTGAACTTGTGTAGATTTGATATTTTGACATGGTCGTAGCATAAATGATCTACAAATGTTTCATATAACGTTTTAGGAAATTCTGACGACAAAAAAATAAAGTTGAAAAATTAATTTTAATGCGCAGATAGACATTCAAGCTAGAACAAAGTATAGCAAAATATAAAATTAAAATAAAGATACATAAAAACACTAGCAGCCTTTGCTACTTTGTGAATTGTGGTTCTGTACAGCAAGATATAGAGATCTATTGACATTAATTCACCGTTCTCTATATTTCACACGAATTGTTTTCCCAACTGGTTATTGTAGTGACGTCATCTGCGTTTTTGTTATACCTTATGTGTGTGATTTAGAGCCCTCGATTGTGGTTGCTATGACATTACTCGAAGTATTTTTTTCGAGACTGAGACATGAAAAAACAAAGAACAATGCGGGGAAAAACTTGTGCTATTTTGAATTGATTCAGCACATTAGCATCCAACAATGTTTCTTTTTTTTTTGCACTGGCTAAGAGGTACGTGCATTATAAATGTATTAGGAATAATTCATTACAGAATTCGTACTTCTAGGGGAGTATTTTTTTAATGAGATTATCACAGAAAAATATGGAAAAATCACAAAATGAAGTGTTGTTGTTTTTTTCTTCAAGTAACCAGAGCATACTGTGATGATCATATGGCAGTAAATATACCACTTATACAAGTTGATTTGACGTTTCTTCAACACTATAAAAATAGAATGAGTGGAAATAAATAAAATCGAGATACTTTTTACACCACAAAATTTTTCACTTTTCGTGTCATTGAATTGTTCTAAGTTGTCCTTCCGTTCCGTGAAAAAAAAAAAAAAAAAAACACACCCAAAAAAAAAAAAAACAAAAATATTTTTTTTTTTTCTTCCCCCCCCCAAATAACAACAAAATATTTTGTTGTTTCCAGACAGGAAAAAAAAGAAGGGGGGGGGAAATAACCACAAAAAACGCCCTATTTTATTTCCCCCCCCCCCCCACCGAACCCCCCACCAATTTTTTTTTTTTTTTTTTTTTTTTTTTTTTTTTCCGCCCCGCGTGGTGACATCTTGGTTGTCACAACAAGACCCTCCCCCACCTCCCCCCCCCCACCACCAACACCCTAAAAACACTACCCTATTTTAGCCGCTTGAGCACTAGTTGAAGTATTTAGTATTGGACCGTAGTATTTTCAAAATTTCAGTTTCAATTTTCCCGCGATGATGTTTTGTTACGCAGTCGTAAAATGGAATCTCCAACTAATACCTAAAATTAAGCCCCCAGTGCTGAAGTCATGTCCATTTCGTATGCAGTAGTAACTAGATTTCAAAAATTAAATTATGTAAATTACCAAACAGTAATTCTTAGGGACGACATTCAGGCCTTTGATGTAGTCTATGTTGACAACTAGTAGTACTGAAGTCAACCCCAAGAATTATTGCAACAAGAGTATGCATAATATTTATTATTCATACAGCGAATGATATTTCTAGACAACCCTCAATTGCAATGGTGTGCCTATGTTGGCCACTTAAAGCACTGCGGTATCTTCTAATAATACTCCTAAAAGTTTGAATCAGTATGTAATGAGCTTCCATTTTAAAATATGTTATAAGGGTCAGTCATTCAGGTTGTTTTATGTCAATTTACATTAGTTTTCCGATAATCCAGGCTATTTTAAACATACATATTATTTTCTTTCCCATTACATACGACTTACGGTTTCCATGATACTTCCTGATTTGTAGAGTTGGGACTTGGGCAGCATTCAACTTTTGAAACCCGGAATGAACATTCGTTGCCTCACGGTAATATCAAGTACTTGAATTTCACAACCGTTCGCGGCCATGATATTTGCATGCAGAGAGTGAGTAACATAAAAATGAGAAGAAAAAGATTTTAGTGAGATTATTGGTGATATTCTCATAACGAATTTTTGTTTCTCTGACTAAAAAGTTTGAGTCATTCTAAACTAACCATAGAGGGGGGAAAAATCTGAGACCTACATTACAGCCTACTCTACTGTAGCTTGGGATCTAGTTGTTACCCGAAATTTAAAATATTTCGAATAAGAACTAATTTTGAACATCGAAAATAACGGGTCTACCTCCTATCTAGCGGGTTTATTTTTTATTTTTTACTTTCTATTTATTTATAGTGTGGTATGAAGGATACAATATCATCGCCTCGTATTACAACCACCCAAAAACTTTAAATTAGAGCGGCTGGGTTGATTTGCCGTGTTTGAACTCTTTGAACTTTGCAAACAAGGAGGTAACTAGAAAAAAATAGAAAAAAAAACTAGAAAAAAAATCCGCGTTCTATTTCTAATATACCTGCTTGTCATCGTCTGTCTTAAGTAACACTTTTCTGTAACTATATGCTTCACTTCGAACAGTCAGATAATTCCTCCGATCAAAACATTCACCCTTTTCGAATATGTTGCAATTACATTTATTTATTATACCATTAGCAAACCAGGTATTTTGGTTATTTATTTCATAAAACTAATGGATAAACAACAACATAAGTAGCCACAAAAATGAAAAGTGTCGTTTTAGTCGTTTTCCTAAGATTGAAAGTAAGAAGTATAAGAGTGAATTGCGGCATAGCCCGCCAGTATCACACCTGATGTTAGTGCCTTTATATAAACGTTCTACGACGTGGCAGTCTAAAATGACTAGAATATGTGATACTTTCACTACTGGTCAAATTCTTGGTCTCACATACAATTTTGAATTTTGACAATTGATCTGCATGGAACGAAATGTCACCTTCACTTACGGAATAATCGAGCGGCATATTTTTCCGAAAGTAAAAGTGACAGCTCCCATTAGTTTGCGTGGAAACCTTACAAATTCCAATTTTATTTTTCGTTCTTTTCAGGTGGATACTGCTGCAGAAATTTCTTTTCGATTCTTTACTTTTCCGTTTCAGTAAACGGAATTTAACATGGGATTGGGATAGAAAAAGAAATTTCTTTCGAACACGATACCGACCTTATCGGCAAAACTGGCAGCTTGTTGGTCGTTCGACGGAAGGTTAATTTGTAGACATTCACTGCTCTTACCAAACCATCGTCACCATGGTAGGTCTTGGTAATTACACCCAGATTCCACTGCAACAGGGGCAAGTCACGGTTATGCACCAAGCCAATCATTCCGGGTGCCACATTGACTGAAAGCTGGTTCTTCTTCCTAGGTTACAAGCTGTTAAGGCAGTCACGTCTCCAAGCCCTCCAAAAGTGTTCTCTCTTCTGCAGGTGCTGGCATTTATCCAAACGGTTTGCTTGACCATATTCGTAGGACGGCACTGAAATGGCAGTGAGCGGATGTCCTATCCGATAGTGAGCAGGCGTTATCACTTCTGGTCAGCTGGAAACCGCTGTCGTGACGAATAGCGGACGCGAGTTGTTTTGAGACCACCAAATTCAGTAGCATCAGATGGAATGAAATGCTAGTCGATTCCCTAGGCATGACAAAAAAGTATATTTTCGATGGTTCAATCCATGCTTAGCACCATTATCCGAGTGCAGTTGATGCACGATTCCACGACGACTCACGAACCTTTGAAGCGCAGTGATGAATGCACTGGTCATGTCATACACCATCTCTAAGTGCACGGCACGAGTAACCATGCAGACGAAACCTGCCACATATCCCTTCACAATGATTGCCTTTCGTATGCCTTGCTTGATAT
>JAHHFK020006044.1:0-36844 GCA_024533555.2 Aedes koreicus | reverse complement strand
AAAATGCAGGCATAATTTATGAATCATACCATATGGTTTAGCGAACAAAGCTGATTTACTATGTATCATTTTTATAAGCTTATGGTTCATTATTCATCACTTTATGGATCATTGGCAATTTATTTATGGAAAATTTCAAATACTTTATGGTACAAGCAAATATATTATATTGCACAGAGGTTACATTCTATGAATTAATTTTACAAGTTTAAGGAAAGTTATTGAACCTTTTATGGATCATTTGCAATATGTTTATGAGTAATCCGTACACTTTTAACAATCATGCCCTAGACATTTTAGACATTTTATTGCTAAATTTTATATAATGAATAGAGGTGAGGAATTGTAGGGTTAATGTATTTTTTTTATGGATATTTAGCAGTGTCATATGGGTCTGGCAGGGGTTTGTCATGGCTCGAATAAAAATTTATGATGGATGGTTGATTTTTTTTTTTTTGAAGAAAAAGGTTGGTTGCCAATTTAATTTGCTTGGTTGGCGCCTGAATCCTCCCAGGCAAGAAAAAAAGTGTCTAGGAAGCTGACTAGTGACCAGACACTCACCAAAATTGCCGGTAAGGGCCGGTTCATCAACCACGTAGACTCATTTTTGAGAATCTCAGACCCCCCTCCATAGGCGTAGCCAGGATTTCAAATAGGGGGGGGGGGGCGAGTTTTTTTTAGAGAGAGAGAGAGAGAGAGAGAGAGAGAGAGAGAGAGAGAGAGAATTACATCGTCTCCAACCAGTGGTTGCACATACTGAACAATTAACATTAACGGACACTTAACGGACAGTACAACGCCCGGTGGACCAGTAGAGTAGGGTCATTTTCATGTTCCGACAGATGGAGCGGGAATGGAGCCCCATTTATGTGACATTACGCCTGAATGCGGGTGGATTATCTTCTCTACTCTCACCCAAAGTATTTGACAATACCCGTCCGTTTCTTGCAACAAGATTAATCAATTCTAGGCTTGTTCTGGAATAAAAAAAAACGATTTTAAAAACTTTCGATATTCCCCATGTTATTAAATCAAACCACATTGAATGCCAAACATTTAACGGGTCATGTTGGATTTTTGTATAGAATAACCACCGAATTTGTTTGCAGTTTGTACTGAAAATGTACTATTCATCCGCGACCCTCTCACCCAAAGCAACACAGAAGAAACACCGTTTTTTACTCACCATGCTCACACCGTTTGAATAGATTATATTTTTTTAATGGTTGTTCAAATAATAAGTGATTAGCTTTTAACAAACATACATTTTGAGTTTTGGTGGTTTATAGCTTATGGTTTGTGTCCCCTTTGCTCACCTTTAGTATAATTATTTTATCTGATATTTTCTAAACAGGAACATCAAACATAACCTTTTAAAACGACGTAAGTAACAAATGTAAGCAAGCTGTGTTTTTTGTGCTGAATTGTTGCTACTTGCATTCTCAACACACGAGTAGATAGTAAATAATTTAAGAAATGTTATTCATCAATGACGAAAAGAAATTCATATGCGTTCCAACATCTATTCCTCAATATTTTAAAAATAATTTATATACACATCTGCATCTGCGTTTTGAAATTTGAACCGATTTATCTGATATGATCCAACTGAAACACGTTCTGTCGAAACACGGTATATGTAGCAATCATGTGTATCTGAGTAGTATGAAACCAAAACGGTGTATCATTGAATTACACTAAAATTGTTGTTCAAATTCGAGAAATACAACCATTTTGCATATTTTTCTATTCGTGGTTATTTCAGCTGCATGAAAAAACTTTCGTTTTGTTTTGTTTGCTTGTTTTTTTTTAATTACATGCTGGAAAATATTATACTTACTTTTGAAAAACTATCGAATGTCCATTTATGGTACTTCTGGATAAAATGAATCAAATAACTGCTTTAGACTGCTTATAATTAAAAAAAAAAACCGTAGGTATTTTACCCGATGATTCGTTTTGTTATGAAGGTTCTTCTGTTTATAAACACGCGCAGAACCATCGCTTATTCTTCCGGTCTTCCTCTAAACTCTCCACCGATTGCTTGTCGATCTGCCAAACTTGGAAGACATCTGCATGGAGTTATCTCAAATTATAATAATCCGTCCAATCTATCACAAAACGTTGAGATTGGTTGAGCGGACTGGAGATAATGAAATCCATTTGTATAAGGCCAAGTCTCTCCCGGTTGGTATTAAACCAATGAGCATGGATATCAATAGAAACATAAAGTTTCCAGAAGGCACAAAATGCATCTACGGACTCTTATTTTTACGAAATCCCTCAATTTCAATTTTTAATGGATTAGCATAGATTGTTAATTAGACACTTCAACTTGATTGATACAGTTATTAGTTACAACATTGATTGTAGAATACAGTAGTAAAAATTGTAAGTTACGAAAAAAGAGTTTGGTTCGAGCATCGGCTGTGAAAGGTTGTATCGATGCTTTATTACGCACTATTTTCCTATCGAGCATGGCGCGTTTCGTGTTGTTTCGGTTATCTATAATTCGGTGTAACGAGTGATCGAGTGAGCACAGTAAGAGAACAACAAAGCGTCTCTCAAGCGTTCACAAAATTATCCTTGTTTTCCTAACGGAAAACCACCATCACACTTTGTGAGTGGCTCCAATAG
This sequence comes from Aedes koreicus, assembly GCA_024533555.2. Taxonomy (NCBI): domain Eukaryota; kingdom Metazoa; phylum Arthropoda; class Insecta; order Diptera; family Culicidae; genus Aedes; species Aedes koreicus. The sequence goes on along the minus strand of JAHHFK020006044.1, from coordinate 34,207 downwards.
CATCCTTATTATTGGTTTAACTCAGATCAAATCGGATTTCCAACATTATAAAAAATCACCTTGTTTTTCCGATGAAAAAACACCATTACACTTTGTGTGTGGCCCCAATAGCATCCTTACTGTTGTAATGGGTTCGAATCAGAAATCGGTACTAGTATTTAAATATTTTACTAAACGAAGCGTGAATTCAGCTTATTGTTTACCAAAACGAACCCTGCTGCCACCCAATCTTGTCATCCAAAATCCCAGTGATTTCTCGTGGAAGTGCGGCGGTGGTCTCGGCTTCCAATAAAACGTCCAAATAAACGTTAACGCATTCATACCCTTTCCTTATTTGACCTGCATTCGGGCGAGGCCAGCGCCGGTATTGCCTTAGTTTGGGATCACCAGTTTTACACATTGAGCATGTTTGCATCATCTGTTGATCTTCTGAGTAATAACAGCTGAACTGGCAGTAACAGAATAACAACTTCGGGCGGTCAATCATTCTCATTATCCTGCTCATGCTCATAAAAACGGATAAATTATTTGAATAGGATAAGACAACTGCAACTTCTCGCCCTGACTAGCTTGCTGTTCTGCTTCTCACACGCTGACTCAAACTGTAAGATATGATCAACATATATTCTCAATAATATGAAACTACAGTACCCTAAAACGGGGAAAGCGGGGTAACGGGGCGGTTTGACCCATGCCATGAATAGTTCAAATAAATATTTTTCGTTGATACTTTTTCTAACTATCAACTGTGTTTCTTAATCTAGTATTATTTGGCTTCTGAAAGCTATAGCATAGGTTTGAATATTCAGTTTTTTGATTAACCAAGAACTGAACATTGAGCATAGCTTCTTCAACTTTCAGCTAGCGGAGAAAAAAATCAATCAATGCTTATCTAATAGCTAACATTACAGATTAAGAGATATTTCCCTAGTAGCACATTTGTTTCAACCCAAAAAAGGTGACTGCTCTGTGACTCAATTAAGTCACAATAGAGCTGCTGAAACCAGTTTTGACTGTTGTGTGCTGCTTAGGGTTTTTAGATACTTTAGGCTACATAGGTTGGGTTCTAGGTTAAAGGAAAAATATTGTAATAAAATTGTTACTCGTTACTATTTAAAAACTATTATATAATTACAACTTTTTTCTCATGGATGTCAATTTTTTACGCTTTTTTGCTACAACTTGTTACAAAATCGAGGCAACTTCGCGTAATTTGGCTTTTTTATTTAGGCAAAGGAGCAATCTGACAAACATCCCAAGCAACACAAAATCGTCATATTTGGTTACAGTGACTTGATTGTGACTTAATTGAGTAGTATTGGAGTAACATCAACTGTATTGCAACAAGTTACCTTGCAACCTTCTAGAGATAAAAAATAAATAATAATATATTGAAACAAATAATAAAATTCTAAAAATAAAATCAAAACTTAGGGGGGGGGGGGCAACGGCCCCCCCTGCCCCCCCTGGCCCTTATGCCCCCTCTCCCCCCCTCGAACACTTTTCTACATACATTTTTGTAATTTTTTTTTGTGGAGTGAATTTTGTTGACCCCCCCCCCCCCCTCACCTCCAAAGAAAATATTGGTTGTTTTTTAACCCCCACCATATTTCTCCGGGGGGGGCCCGAGCCCGGGGCGTGATTTTTTGACTTTGCCGGCAAATCCACCTACGAGCAAGCAACCCATGATCCGGGCAATGCAATCCGTCATTTTAGCGCAAAGCATCCGGAGCGAGCAGTAGAATTTGGTTTGCTGGACGAAAATGGCTCACTTGTACAATAAGAAAAATAACGATCCCTATGGACGAGCAGTTGTTCATTGATTCGCTGATAAAAGACATTGCAATAAACAACATGTCCCTAAAAAGTATCGAATGGGAAGGGTTTCAGCAAACAAATGGCGCTATTGCCACCGCTCTGGGTTTAACAATGCCGTTGGTTATATGCATAAAAATGACTGGCGATCATCATATATCACATAAATGGGCTATTACAACAATTACTCCAATTGTTTTTTAAATTTTTCGACAATATTGTTATATATTTTTGGTTGAAACGAAAATCTGGTAAAAAATGTTTTCCTATGAAATTTAGGCATGAACCCAATTTTTTTCCTAATGTCCTTATTTTAACTATGCTGAATGATATGGTGATTTAGTTTATTTTCGAATATTTTGTTTTTTTTCATCACTTATTGATAGGGGCGCTATTATCAAGGGTCGCAAATGATACAAAAAAAAAAGATTTACGGAATCAGTTTTTACGAAAGATAATAATTAAGAATGTACGAAAGTAAACTTTAAGTGTATGTTACATTATCATGAATCAACTTCTTCTTCTTTCTGAACCTTTCAAGCTTATTGCTTTCGTAATTAGCTTTTTGCTTGCTTTCAACTTAGAGTTCTATAAATGCACTTGCACAGTTATTAATTAAGAGCTTTCGATGCCAGGACCATTTTTGCATTAGTATGATTGGATGGCAAGTACAATCATACCCTATGCCCAGGGAGTCGAGAAATTTTCCTTAACGAAAAATTCCTAGACCATACCGGGAATCGAACACAGCCACCACCAGCATGGTGTTGCCTTGTAGCCGCTCCCTTACCGACTGAGCTAAGCGAGGGTTGATATCATCTAAATCTTTTTTAGCAATAAGAATTCTTTCCTATTTGACGCGGCTGGGTGGTTCCCCGTCTTTTTTCCTTGCGCAGAGGCTGGGGGGTACACCCCCCCCCCGCCCCTCCCCTTCCTTTCCATTTTCTCTTTCCCCCTTCTCTCTCCCCACTAGATTTAAAAAAAAAAGCAGTCTACTGCGCTTTCTTTCATTGATCGCATCACTTACCACAGCGCATCCATGATCTAAAAATAACTTGCCTCACTAACACAACTATCGTTCCCTTGGCAATTGTAGAGACGCAGTGGTGTTCACGGTCTCTAATAACAACGATTGTCAAACTAATCATCCCCACCCCTACCCTCCTCCCCCAAAAGACCGTGAGGACGTGGCCAGCGCCAGTACTGATCTATAAATAGAATTAGGGAACTTGTACATTGAAGATGTAAGGCTGCTCTCAGGCTCCATTTTTATGTTGTTCTCTATGCAGTCACACTTCTTTTGAGCAGCAACGGAGTAACCACCAAAAAAATGCAATTTTTTTAAAAATAATTTCTTCTTATTAATTACGGCATTCATTCTTCGTTGCCACTGCAAGTGGTGTTTATGTTTGTAAAAAAAATTGCAAAAAAATAGTTTTTTTAAAAAACCCACCCAGTTGACTGAAACAAATTTTTTTTAGCACACACCACTCCGCTACTCTCTCAGTCATTCATCTCTGCACTGAAAAACAATTCTCTCAGTTTCAGTTAATCCTTCTGAAATTGAAAATGACTTCTGAACTGGGTAATGAACTCTAAAAGATCATGTATTTTAAAATCAAAAAAGTTTGAAAAACGGGGAAGGAACTAGGGAAAAGCTACCTGCCCAAAAAAAGGTTTAAAAATTCAAAAGCTCCCCCGAGTGAAATTGAACTGGACCATGAAGTAAATTTCCACAGATTTCATGAAGTGAAAACGAAAAATCGTAACCAACAAAAACACCCCTCATGTTGTTAACGTCCTGTTCAAAAGATGGAATCTTTTTGCCTGGAAACGCTACAAACTTTCACCAGCATAAGCGTCATCATCGTTGAAATTTGCAAATTACGCCCCAGCAAACGACCCCGGAACAAAGTCATCCATTGTTTCCGGCTCCCCTAGCAACCCAGGACGCGACGCCAACTATAAATAGTTCATTAACACCAATAATTTCCATAACCCGCATTCCTCTGTCCGAATTACAATAGCACTATGCTATTCACCCTTTTCTCTTCCTGATGAGCGCCCGACTTCTTTCCTCGATGGTTCGCTTTTCACATCATCAGCATCAGTGGCATCTTCTTCTACTGGTTCAGGAAAGTGTTGAGCTAACCGAGAAAATTTTCGTGTCTGTTAATTTCCACGATGGATGTACAATAAGAGTGCTTGAGAGGCGAAACTCGGTGCATACCTTTCCCGTTAGCTGCTAGCAGTGCTGAAGGTGGGATCCAGTGAGGATGCCTCCTTATGCAACTTGCAGTGGTATCATGTTTTCTTACACCGTTCTGCCACCAAGCATCGAAAGTAAACACGTCATGATTGGCACCACGGATGACATCGTGAGGGGAAGGAATCTGGCAAACATGTTGTGTTGCGCCTTGATTCTCGTTTGTTCATTTTCGCTGTTGCTTCCAAAAATTCCACCACTGAGGGTGTAAGGAAGCGTAATGAAATTTGGTATTCATTAGGAAAATAATTTATGTAAAACCCTTGTACAAATATTTATTTTAGAAAAGCAGAAAGGGATTGAATTTATACTGGTTTTTCGCCTGTTCGGCATGGTGTCACTCTGGAGAGTGGAAAACTCTCGCCATTATTTCGATAGCAACAGCATGAGCGAGAGTGTAATGAAAAAGTTTTCCAACCCCCTCCGGTATGAAAGACGGGACTGAAACAATACGATTTTGGATGTAGTGAATATTTTAGAAAATGTTCTATCCCTTCCCTTCGCCCAATGTCCCCTGAGGGAGACTTTTACCATACCGGAAAACTTGTGCGTTTAGTTATTCCGAGTTGTGCTTCCTGTTCTTGGCATGTTGTGCTAAGGGACCGAAAAGAAAGAGCCAGATAATAACTCCCATGGTTTCAAAATTGAAAACGAAAAAAAATAGTATCCTAAATTAAAGCTCATACGACATACATGGTGAGATCGTCTTGTGTTGAAGGAGAAGAGAAAAACATTAGCCATGGAATGGATGATTTATCAAATTCAAAATTATTGCGCGGCGTTTCGCAGACACATGTGTCGTGCGGTAAGTGCCTCGTGTAATTCGTGCCTACACTTTACAGATACTTTGATGTTGATTCGTTGAGTTCATTTCACACCGCGATGAAGGGCCATATATTTTGTGACAAATAGCACAACAGTTCCATATCATAAAAAATGGCGAGCACGGAACATGTTCGCGAAAAATAACTTTGAGTTCATGGTTTGTAATCTAACATTCGAACCGTAGTACAATTCAATCTTCCAGAAAACATGTCGCCAAACATTTAAACATTTTAAAGCCATGGGAAAAAAATTCTTGCACATTGTTGCAACTTACTCCCATTAGAACGAAATGACGTGTAACCAAACGGAATAAAAGTGACCAGAAAGAAAAGCCACTTCTGCCTCATTTCACTGCCGATTTGATAAACATTAATTTATTTATGATCTCTCGCTCTAGATAAAGCAATTCCGTATCAATATTCATTGAAATGCATCGACGCAAATGGAAAGAACCGACCATAAACCGCCCGGTGGTTTCGAATGGCATTCAATAAAATTATAATGGCACCCATAACGAGCCCTCCGAATCCATGCGTGGGCCACATTTTTACACCACGTGTCGCATACCTCAATAAATATTTTAAAAATAAGCGAATTCCTATGTTGAATTGTTGTTCTATCCCTCCCACACGACTGGCTCGGGGCGTTCAATTGCCCCTTAACTGGAGCGGGACACCTCGCGAGCTGAATATTGAGTACTTCGCGTTCGTGCAGTATCAGAACAAAAAGAATATAACGAGTATTTTTTTCCCCTACACTCTGTCCTTTATCATTCTCTCCTGTTGCTCCTACAGCCGGTCTCGTTTGAATTGGTTTGGGCTCAGCTGTTGAACAACGTAACTCTACCAATAAACAGAAGGATCGAGGGGCTGGAATGCAAGCGAAAAACGGTAGTCAGTTTCGAGTGTGCATTATTTAAATTCCAATCCTTGATTATGGCATATCAAAGTAGGAATAGGTGTTGGCGCGGGAGGAAATAATATCATATCAAACTCCCCTGGAGCGATCCACCCATATTCAACACGGCAGGGAGCCGTTTTCCCACATTCGGCCGCTTGATGACCATGCATCAAACATCAAACGGATGAGTGAGCCGGCGATTTGCATTCGTGGATCGCGAGAGCCAAATTATGACCACTCGCAAAGCGGCAACACTCTACTGTGCCAATGCTCAGCGTTTTCCCCCCTCTGAACAGGAACTTTAGGGGATATATTAATGATGAACATCAGGAATTTCAAGCATTTCGATTTACGCTTGTTCCTGACGTCAATAGCGTTCCTGAGTTGGTGGTTGTTACCTTTCACGGATGCTTGTACCGATGTTCTGAATGAGTGAATGGGTGAACGAACAAATGATGAAATGTACATGTTGGTGTGCTTGTGACAGCAAAGGAATGGATCTACAAATATTTGAAGTTCGATTTGAGTCTTATATTACCGCACCTGGTACTGTGCTGAATTTATCTCTTAAAAAAAATAATGTTTGTTGTATAATAATTCTACAGAGGACAATTCTACGGACTAAAAGAAAGTAGAATAGATTTACAGAAGTAGTGAATTCTTTGAAGTTTCATTTGCTCATTCTATAAACCGACGCACAGTGAATTCATTCCACACAAAGGGCGGAGAAAAGTCTAAAAATGAAATTTATATAGCTAAGTTGTGTGTTTTCAAGTATTTTTTTCGCCGCTGATTACAAAAAAGTTATCTAAATTTTCGAGATATGGCCACATTATGGCCTCCTGGAGCATCCGGAACAACCGATAAAATGGTGAATTCATAAGTCTCGTCCTAAAGCAATACGATTCTTTTCAAAACCATTTGTACATCAAATGTAAGAAGCAAAACGATGTGGAGAACAATGTACGGCACTAAGTGACCGTGTCATGGACTTCCGGAAACTCCGGAACTATCGTAAAATTTGATAATTCAGCAATTCGAAACCAAAAAGATGAAGTGGATCTTAGAATTCTGCAATACTAGGTAGGTTTGTTCCTTTTCGAAAGATATATGGCGGGATTTTTTCATTTTGTCATTAGGGTGATCTATTTTAAATAGGGTGGTCCAAAAAACTAAATTTAAGATAATATATATTTTTTAAAGAATTATAACTTTTTAGCCATTTGACCGATGCTCAATTTTTTATGATTAAAGTTTTTTTTTCAGTTCATTTATTTGTACAGGCTCAATCGATTTAACTTTACAGAGCCAAGTTTTCATATTTATATACATCAATTATCTTAAACCTAACGTTAAGGGGATACGACCGATTACTCGCGGCCGTATCGAGGTCAATAGGAATAACAACTGAAAGAATGGGAAGGTGGGCTGGAATTTTAAGTGTGGTTACATTTTTTTTTTAAATTCTAAATTGTCTAAAAAACTTAAAACTATACAACTTTTGGCTTCTTTTGACTTGAAAATTTTTGGGAAAGAAAAAAAAACACACAAACACAGATAAAAAAAAAATTAAAGTAAACGTACAGGTTAAACTAACTTCAATCTAAGGCTAATGGTAGTCAAAAACACATCAATGAGTTTCAAAAACTCCAGGTCACGTAGAGCCAAAATATCTCGAACTGGTACATTGGGTTGTCTACCTTGAGCCCGAAGGGAATCATAAAGCTCAAATCTGACTCCACGATGCTCAGCACATGACCAAATAATGTGATCTGCGTCCTGATAGCCTTGTCCACACTCACAAAGATTGCTGTCATTCAGCCCAACACGGTATAAATGAGCGTTCAAAGAATAATGATTGGACATGAGGCGAGACATCACACGAATGAAGTCTCGACCCACATCGATACCCCAAAACCATGATTTCTTCGACACCTTAGGGATGATAGAATGTTGCCATCGACCCAAATCTCCTTTACTCCATTTATACTGCCAGCTAACGAGTGACTGTTGACGAAAAATAGCAAAAAATTCGTGGAAGGCGATTTGTCGATCATAAATATCGCCTTCCATAGCGCCCACCTTTGCAAGCGAGTCCGCCTTCTCATTGCCCAGAATTGAACAATGAGAAGGGACCCATACAAAGATGATGGTAAAATAACGCGAAGATAAAGCACTTAGAAGCACCTATATTTTAATGAGAAACTGCTTTACCGGCCTAAAGGAGCGAATAGCCTCTAACTGTGTTACCGGCCTAAAGGAGCGAATAGCCTCTAAAGAACTGAGACTATCCGTGAAAATGAAATATTGATCCGGTGTAAGTGAGTCATCAATTTCTAGCGTAAAGTGTATTGCCGCTAATTCAGCGACATATACGGAACAAGGAGCTTGAAGTTAACGATTGGCGCTATAAATTTTATAAAATATACCAAAGCCTGCTGACTCCTCTATCAATATTCCGGCAGTGAAGAACGTTTTAGTGGAATCAACTTGCCCAAACTTTGCAGCAAAAACCACAGGAGCAATCATAGGACGATGATGCTCTGAAATTCCACGAAGCTCCTGCTTCATGGATAAACCAAAATGAACCAAACTGCCGAAGTCGGAGGAGCAAACATGATTGGGAATATTCGGCGAAGGGCTTACATCCTGTGTTATGTACAAATGGTACAAAGTCATGAAGCGAATTTGAGGGTTCAACTCAAGAAGCTTCTCAAAGTTTCCGATTACATGAGGGTTCATAACTTCACACCTGGTGAGGAGCCGGAGAGATAATTCTGAAAACCGATCCGAGAGTGGCAACATGCCGGCCAGCGCTTCAAGACTCATTGTATGAGTCGAGTGCATGCAACCTAACGCGATACGAAGACACCGATACTTAATACGTTCCAGTTTAATGAAGTGCGACCGAGCCGCTGACTGAAAACAAAAACTACCGTATTCTATAACCGACAAAATCGTTGTCCGGTACAACGTTAGAAGATCTTGCGGATGCGCTCCCCACCAGGTCCCGGTAATTGTGCAGAGAACATTGACCCTTTGCTGGCACTTTCGCTTCAGATACTCAATATGGGATCTCCAGGTGCACTTAGCATCGAACCAGACCCCAAGATATTTAAAGGACATAGAATGAGTTATCGGTTTACCCCAAATTTGAAGCTTCGGTTGTGCAGGGTTATGCTTTCTAGAAAAAAAACTACCAACTCAGTTTTCTCCGTAGAGAATTCAATACCTAGCTCGAGACCCTAACGGGGGGGGGGGGGGGGGGGTCCTTGCAGATCGACCCCATTGGATCCCGTGACAGACACTACGCCGTCATGTGGAAGTTGTCTCAACGTACAGTTGTCACTTAGACAACCGCCAATGTCTTTGACATAAACATTATACAAAATAGGGCTTAAACATGATCCCTGGGGGAAACCCATGTAGCTAAATCGAGAAGCTGTAGAGGTTCCATGAGAGAAGCTCATATGTTTCTCTGACAGCAAATTGTACAAAAAATTATTTATTAATGGTGCAAAGCCACAAGCGTGAAGTTTGACTGAAAGAACTTCAACAGATACTGAATCAAAAGCCCCCTTGATATCCAAGAATACAGAAGCCATTTGCTCTTTTTTAGCAAAAGCTAACTGAATATCTGTGGAAAGCAACGCGAGACGGTCGTTCGTTCCCTTACCCCTACGGAAACCATATTGAGTATCTGAAAGCAGGTTATCCGTCTCAACCCATTTGTTCAGACGGAAGAGGATCATTTTAAATAATAAAAGTATATGAAAAATAATGAGTTATTGTTTTAAGAATTAGTATGAATATAAAAACAGAAATAATTAAAGAAATGTCCAGTTTTTATTACATTTTCATGTTTATTTCAATTAAGGAAATTCAGACGATATAATGTTTGTAATGATTTATTCCAATATGTGTGGTAATTTTTTTTACCCTTTTTACAAAAGAAGGGTACATAGATCGCTTGGAAAATCGACTTTTGGTTCGAAGCCCAGAGTACCGATTGATAAATAACATTCGACTCAGCTAGTCAAGATTGTATTTTTGGGTTTGAATTATCAAATAAACAATAACAAAACTTCATCCGCATGCCTTCTACGACGCAGAAAACACGGTAAAATAAGTTAACCGTATGAAATGACAACAATAACTGAAAGTTATTACTTTGAAAATGCGAAGTGGCAGTGCATCTTTCCAAGGAGCCAGAATCGTTTCTCTTTAAGAGTCCCGGACATTGCATCAGCAATCGATTTTCTAAGTAATCTATATTTTTTCTTTGTAAAAATGTATGATAAAAATCATGTTACTCTAGAGCGAAAGTGATGCACAACTCTTTAGATATTCCGAAAATTTAGTTGGAGTTTTTTTTTCGATTCTCCATATATTTTATATGGGAGTAAAAAACAGCGACCATGTAGGATCCATACTTGGAAAAATTGTAGAAAGCACAATGTTCATCCAATCTTCATAAAATTTTGGAAATAGTAATTTCAAATAGTGTACAAAATTAGAAAAATATATTTATTGTAAAATGAGGACGTTGACTTTTCGACTTTTTTCCGCCTTGGAATTACTGTGCGACGACGTGTTGTAACGGGGTTTCAGAGCGCTTTGGAAATATCGGCCTTGCGTGTTTGCAGCCGGACTCAACTGCTAAGATCATTGTGGAGGCCGGGACTGCTCTTGGAACTTCTCAAAAATCGGAACTCCTTTACTCTCTGGGCATAGAGTACTGGCGGAACTTGCCATCAGTGCTGCAAATAGTCATATCGACTCGATGCGATTCATTTGCCGATAACTCGTTTCAGATGCTGATTTCCGAAGTATCATGTAGAATAAATTGCTGTGCTTGCTCTAAATTTAACATCTAAGGCGTGAGAGCCTAATCAAATGATATGTACCAATGAAGTGCACTGTTAGACAAACTTGTTGAATTAGTCAAGAGCTACAATTCCATCGTACACTATATTCAAGAATTCAGCTTCTGAAACAAGTTGCCGGTAGATTATTCCAACTGAGCCAAAATGACTACTAAATATATTTCTATACTAAATTTGGCCCTGCTTCAGTTGGGTATTGCCCGGATAGTGATGCCTCCAGAGCACGACTATTGGATACCCTAGTGGCCCAAGGTCCGAGGTAACAGATGTTTTGGGAATGCGTGATCTCCCTTACATGCAAGCGATCTAAGAATTCCTTTGTTTGTTTGACCTTAATGTGTAATGTCATCACCCCCCTCCCCTCCACGCTAGTAAAGTCTCTGCCATTGTGTCCCAGCTATACTTTTCTCTTGTTTACGTGCTACTTGTACCTGCCCAGCAAGCTATTGGTCAACCATCTGCGCCTAGCTCCTGAAAGGAACCGAGGACTTCATTGCCGCCGCAGCCATGAGCAGCAATTATTAACTTAAATAAGTTACCTACCTAGTCCCTTCCATGCGATAATGTGCCCATTAACCTCGAGCCAGCCACGAGTAATTGGTGCCCCACTTACTAACACCATAAAGCAAATTTGCTTGCCACATAAAAATAGTATACTGACATCTAAAGCTTCGCAATCAATAACTGCAGTTTTGTTACGTTAACGCGGATTTCAAATTTTTTGCAAATTCAAAATATTGATTTTGATACGCATAGTTTGGATAGACACTAAGCTTTTCAGTTCGAGTTGTTGGAGACTTCACAAAGCAATCTTAAGTGGTTAGCGATCAAAGTCATAAAAATCACTTTTTATTGTGGTATAGAACACATCTTTCCAAAAAATTGAGATAATTCGCAGAATTGAGTATTTGAATTCTGTGGGCTGCAACATTTTGCAGAAGAACGCTCTTCTGAAATTGTTTGACAGCGCACTCATGATAATGATGACAGCAACGGGTCTCCTCTCTGTTTGAATTGATCAAAATTCAGTAACCATATATTATCCTCATCATTTCATTGTTTGAAGCGCCAAAGACGGGTTATGTGGTTCGATACGCCACATTAAATATAAGTTAGGGATTTGTAAAAAATCTTTTTCCAACAAGATTGAACAGTTGATCAAAATTGCGAGCTATCTAACAAGAGGATGCCCCAATGAGTGGGGTGAGGTACCCGTCATTTATCCACAAACTGTTATCAATGGGGAGTAAGCATTCCAACTCACCTCATTAAATTCGCTTCAATCCTGCCCATATTCCGATAATGTGAATGACATCCACTGGTTTGTTACTGAAACGAAACATTGTGTGTACATTAATATTTTAATAGTCAATAGATAAAGTTTTAATAAAAAGGTACATGGTTTATATCGGAAAAAACAACAGATTATTCGGTACGACAAATTTTCAGGTTTTCCTAATATAATAATTATATTTTTCTGTAACATACATGCCATGAAATACACAGGGTGTTCGGTTCCTTAGTGCACATATTTTCAGGGGCGATAGGGGAGGAGTGGGCGACAGACCTCTCGTCCTCACAAGTTCCTACCTCACGCCTCAACAAGTCATATTATCACAAACGACTGCCAGCTGAAACATGGAGATGCTGGTTGGCGTAGCCTGGGCAATGTTGTCATTTTGGCAATAGCGAAGTGAGGCGGTGCGACTGTAAATCATATCATATAATTTTCCATTCTCATTTCAATTAATAATTTCAGCACGCTTTGGAATCATCTTTGCATTCCAAAACCATTTATTTCAAGAGCGTGGAGCAACATGACAAACATCAAAGGCTTAATTTGTTTTTCAGCATTTTAGCATAACATTTACTTTAAAATTGCTCTTCTGAACTTCAACTACTATATTCATGTTTAGTGGTTTTATGATTAGATAAGCCATTTGTTTCAGAAATCATCAAACCGGGTTCTTCGATCACTCGAATATTTTTTTTTTCATCAAATATCATCCCCTATCGCCCCTGAAAATATTTGCACTAAGGAACCGAACTCCCTGTATACTCAGGGTCAGAGCGTCACAATATCAGCATCAATCGACAACATCGGAGCGACGAAGAATCAATAGGCTTTCAATGTTCTACCTACACCAAGTTGCCTTGCAACATACTAGCAGCACAACCAACGTCACCTACAGAGCTCCGCACTGCATGTGTTACTTTTTCCTTCGTTTGTTTATTTGAATATGGATTTGTTTAATCTCAAAACTCATAATCAGCTAATATGCCTCGTTTTGAAATGAAAATATCTTCTCATCAACATGAGACCCTAGCAGTGGACAGCAATCTTTGGTTCTAGATGTGAAGAGAAAGTATTGATAGAGTACGACAGGCTGTGAAAATTGAATAGAAGCAGTTGAAATTTGGAGGAGGGCTATTTTTAAAGGCAGTATCCGATCAAGCACACCATATTTTACCAAGGTACCCCCAAAAGAGAGGGGAAGATATTTCCATTTCAAAACATTATAACTAATTACGTACTTAAAAAAAAATCTAACTAGTAGACAGTAATATGCCTCGTTGAGTCTTTTTCGTAGAAGTTGTTTCCTTCGTTGAAAATATCATTTATTGTAACCTCGGGCCAATTCGGCATAATGACCCAAACAGCCTACTGACCCATTCGGACTAATGGCTTCCGGCCTAATGGCATTCGACTTAAGACCCAACACAACCATTTGATCATATGTGTGCACAGTTCGTTCACTTTAAATCGTAATAAGTTGTGTTACTCAGTGCATAAATAAAACTTTCCAAACTTTCCAGACCGGAACAGCCAACGACTTTTCCAATTCGGTAGTTGAAATATTTCATCAAGAAGCGTTAGTCTATTTGTGATAAAAAGATGTATGTTTTTCAAGTTTTTCATTTTCATTTCATTTTGCAGCATTGTTGGGGCAATAAGAGCGCAAGTCAGCCCAAAGCCGATGATGAAGGAGGGGTAATGGCGAACTAGTCTATTCAGACCACATGAACTCCATGGGAAGGAACCCGGATAGGTTTGGGTTGGTGGTTAAGGTAGGGCGTTTTGAACCGGCTAAAAATACTGCAAAAAGAAGATCATAAAATCGTTAATTTACAATTCCGCATTACAATGATATACGGAAAATCCCGAAAAGATAGAGAGAGCCATTCCCTATAGTTCTTATCAATGATCCTGTTGCACCTGGTCCGCCCATCGTGCTCGCTGTGCCCTACGCCTTCTTGTACCGGCCGGATTCGAGGCGAACACCATTTTTGTAGGGTTGTTGTCCGGCATTCGTATACCGCACATATTTAAATTATAATTTATATTAGAATTAGAATTAGAATTGCAATTTAGGTATATTTGGTGTTAAGTTAATGACAATTAATAAATAAACAACAATGAAAGAATTGCCACGACAATGAAAAATGCACCTTCGTCGTGTCCCTTAACTACTTGATGTCAGGCGTCTACAAACTGTTTCTAGCCTTTTCTAAGCGTAAATTGCGCCAAAGTCCGCCGGTAGCACACCTCTTTCATTCTGAACAAACCCACACTCAGAGTTCCTAAACGGGCCCTCCGCATCCCACAAAACCCCAATACTTATGGCCACGGTCTAGAAGTCCACTGCATTGGAAATTCTAGGACACAGTTCAAACTCCCACCCCAAATTGAATATTAAACGTTTTCAAAATTGAATAAATCTATCTATGATTAAATTTTTAGTGATTTGCGGCCCAACCCGCCAATATCACACTCAACGTTAGTGCCTGTATACATGCGTGCTACGACGCGGCTATTAAATAGAAAGAGGAGCGTGTGTGATATTATCACTACTTTGTGTGGCTGGACCTGTGGCTCTCCCATGAATGGTTCATTAGAGTAGACGGTCATACAATGACATGACCTAGCGACATCTATCATAAATCAGCTATCTCCAATGCATCATTAACATGAGATTGGGCCCTCCCACCAGCGTCCAGGTACAAAATCCAGCCATGCGAGGGCATGTATGTTTTTCTAGTTTTTTACTCAGTTACGCGAGGTCAAAACGGTTGACATTTATTTGGGGAATGGATTGGACAAAGGAACAAGGAAATAGAATTCTATAGTCTCGTCAGAGAGTTGTCTCCAACACTAGATCGTTGTGCGATATGGTTAGGGCTCCCTTTTTGGACGGTTGTAGTGACCATTAGGCGACGATGATACTCCTCAAAATCTTAAAGACCATAGTGGGGGCCGGATTCGGTTCCCAGACTGGTCAAGAAATTTCTTGAAAATGATCATTCCTTTACACTTTTGGGATAGATTATACCTGAACTTGTCTGCATCGATCAGACAGTATTCATTACAGGGTCGCACCTAACGCTCAAAATAAGCGAAACCGAAAACACATTGCGTACCTAAAACTATACATGTGCGGTCTTTAACGCGCAGATCCTGTGCAAGCGCAAGAGTGTGAGAGTGTTTTCAATCGAATGAGTTATTTTCATGTGAAGAGCAGCTCTACACACACAAGAGGCACGTGTGCAAGAGAAACGAGAATGCTCTCTACACAGTACAGAGCTGCTCTAGCGCGATGTATAAGGTAAAAAAATGCTCGAATTGTGATTTTTTTTACGAAGATGTCAATATTCTAAAGTACTCCAGTATCATGTTGTGGAATAATTCGCAAATTTCTACAATGTTGTCGTAGATGCCACCTATCCAGACGGCTCAGTTTTCGAGATACTACATGTACAGGAAGAGGAAGTTTCATATTCACACTGGTAGTTAGAAAACTTTGGATTGCCATGATCTACTGACTAAATTTTATGAAGAAATCATCTCTCTATATGATCAGAGTCACGAGATATTTCATTTCATAACCAATTAAGTTAAATCCCATTTGCAGTTTCCATTATTGCCATTCCTATTTGTCTCACTATTGACAGCGAAAACAGAAACTAGGATAATTTAAATGAACACTTCACTTGATCACTGAAACACTATCACTATCACTAGTGAACGCGAGCACATTCCGTTAAATTCCACTATATAAAGCTTCCATTTTGACAGATAGGCTTATTTCGTAGAACAGTCGAGCACTCGACACTGAAAAAGTCTGTAAGTCGCAGACAAAATAGGCCTATCTGTCAAAAGATAAGCTTTCTATAGTGGAATTTAACGGAACCGATTACTCGTTCGTCTCGAGATTAGTAGGAGTAACAACTTAACGGATGGGACATGGGGCGGGAATTCGAAGCATAGATAACAGAACACAGATTAAAAAAAAACACGCTCAATAACAAAACCTTAACATCTGGGTTTAATAAACTACAATTTAAGGCTAATTTTAATCAAACACACTTAAATGGGTTTCATGAACTTCAGATCGCGTACAGTCAAAATGTCGCGAATCGGTTCATTGAGTAGTATACCTCAAGCACGAAGGGATATATGTTCTTCTTTCTTTCTTAGCGTTTCAAGCTTATTGCTTTCGCAATTAGCTTATTGCTTGCTTTCAAATTTCCACAGTTATTAATTGAGAGCTTTCGATGCCAGGTACCATTTTTGCGTTAGTATGATTGTGTGGCAGGTACAATCTTACCCTATGCCCAGGGAGTCGAGATATTTTCCTTAACGAAAAATTCCTCGACTAGACCGGGATTCGAAGCCAGCCACCTCCAGCATGGTGTTGCTTTGTAGCCGCGCCTTTACAGACTGAGCTAAGGGAGGACACGAGGCTAAGGGATATATGTATCTTTGGTATTTTTTCAAGTTATCGTTTCGTACGTGTCTAACAAATGAGAGTACTAATATAATAAAGACATTTCCTAGGTCGTGCTAACTCCGGTTGAATGATTTTTCGGTTGTGAAATAATCGTACGAGAACATTCAGGTTAGCCACGCTAGTGAATTTATTTCTCGAGGGGAGTGGTGTCTTACTCTAGATGGAAGTGAAATCGGAAGCAAAATAAGATCGACACGAAGAACAATACAGCGATCCCTTGAAAGCTCAAAAAATGTCCCAGGCTACTGCCATCTGATGGGTTACTTCCATTGTTATGATGACGATTGACCGAATGTATAATTTGAGGTTATGATCTAAAATAATGTATATTGGGAAACCCATTGCGACGACGAGGACTATAGTTAATGCTTGAGTCCCAACCGCTTAAAGAGAAATGGAGCATCACTTAACCTTCTTAGACTAGATGCTCCCAACGAAAATTTTTAAATGTTTTTGTCCTGTACACCAAACAGAGCATTCTGCTTACCTATTGTCTCCGACTGTGCATTTCCCTTACCTTTGATATCTACTGAAGACTACGTGGGCTATCTGTGTTTTCTCAAGATAACTACCAAATCCTGCCTATCCCCGACGGTTGCATGGTCGTGGCCAGGTGAGCAATCAAGGTGTGTCGTCGTTGAGATTATTTCGTGAAGAAACTTATCGGTAACTGGTTCCGTTGCATGGTAACATGCAATGTCTTCAACGAATTATTCCCAGTCGTAGCTCCATTCAAGAGGTGAGGGAAACGTCAATGCTAAGGCTTATGCTAATTATACAAAATGATATGAACGCATGCCCGAGTGCAAGTCAATTAATATTGAAAGTTGTAGTATCCTCTGCAAGGGGATCCTCACGAGCATCTGAGGGAAGGAATATGTGACGAAAGTTCAATAAGTGTCTTGACCATATATTAAATGTTCATAACATTTAACATTTTTCACTAAATTAATCACACGCAATGAACCGTCATACGAGAATATGTCATGCCATTGTTCTACTGTGTTCTACAGGCAACGAATCATTTCTGCTGCCACCACCCGATGGTTTAAAAAAAAGTAGCACCAAAAAAGTTTATGTCGCTCAGAATTTTGTCGATTGCTTGGTTGTGACTGCATACATATGATATTTATAATATGGAATGAAATCATAAGAACGGATACTAACAACTCGTAATCAAAGATTAGCAAATATGTGCGCTTTCAATCAAGCTATCAAATACAGTCACACGAAAATTTTTGAAACTTTCAGCAAAAAGAGGGCGAAATTTCCTGTTTTCAACTCTCCGCGTATGCTTAAACTGTACCTATAAATGAATTGTTAATTGATCGAAATGAGTTTGAAAATATTTTCTTACCAACTCCAGTCGGTGCCGTTGGGACTTTCTGACTCGAAAAATCTCTGATCACGTCTTCCTTCGAATGATAAGTAAAGTTATTAAGATATTGACTATGTTAGAATAACAAAACTCTTATATCATCTTAATTTCTAGAGGTCTTTTGATTATATTTTGAAGCGTAACTGAATTTCTCTTATTCGATAGTATGTGTTATTTATCACTCTTGAACATTCTTCTGAGTGGGGTTTCTCATCAACCTGTTGTCAATCTGTTCCTTGGACAGGTAATCGTTGTTTCACTAAATTTTAAGATTCATTTAGCTGTCGTTTATTCACTAGAATTCAAAAGCATTTATAGTTTTTCGTTCAAAATATTGCTCATGAAAATATGTTACGCACCAACTCGAACACATTTATAACCAGAAAGCTATAATAAGTTGCTTTCTGCTATAATTTAAAATACTTACTGTGTCCAACCAAAAAAAAAAACCTTTAAGAAGCCGACAGGGAACGTTTTTACCCACAGAACTAAAATTACCATTACTATGGAAATATCCAACCGATTTGGAATCTTTTAGCAGCGTTGGATTCAAGAACTCATCCACTTTCTCGAAATTGTCTCATGTGACATCAATCCCTCCGGGACAACCGGATTTCCGGAACTAGTTTCGAAAGTGGGTTACTTATAAAAGCTTCCAAGAGAAAATGAGCAGTAATGATACTAAAAGTCATGCAAAGAATACACAGGAATGTGTGTGATTGCCATATGTCAATCCAGTGACTTGATCTTGAGATGGTCACTCCAGAGCAGGTTCCCATGGAGTCAGGGATGGCCCGAAAATCATTTGAATTAAACCCTGGCAATATGTGTGCCAAAATTCTTGAAACCGTTCCAGAAGAAAGTTTACCATAGTTATTGGACCATCCGTTCACTTTGCTTTGGAGTGACCAGTTTGGAGAAGGTTTCCGTGGGGTCACGAATGATGCTTAAGGTAGCGCACAGTACATCCAAAAGTCAGAAGACTATATAATAACGCCAAACCAATATCTGGTGCACCGAAATTCCACAGTTGTGTGCCTATTCTTGGTGACAAAGCTAAAAGACATTTTAATTCAGATGATGAACCAAACATATTTTCCTTGATTGGAAAAAATAAAAATAGCATGTATGTCAAAAGCTTCAAGGCCAATATTTTATTTTTGTGATATTAGAAATTAATAAATTAATAAATCAGGAAAATTTAATACATAAAGGGCGATACGGTCAAAATTTGGTCAATATCAACTTGACGTATTTCTTTCAATTTTGCATTTAAAAAACCTGAACACCCCTCATTTTGAAGGTGTGTGTGTGTGTAGAATGTTGCTCCTATTTTGATTTTGGAATTCACTCTTCAGTTGTCAAAATGCCGTCCAAGCAAGAAAAGCAGCGTATCAAAATTTTGCTCGCGCATCGCGAAAATCCGAGCTACTCGCACGCAAAGTTGGCAAAATCGCTAAAAGTTGCCAAATCAACCGTTACAAATGTAATTAAAGTGTTTGGGGAACGTTTGTCGACAGCCGGGGGGAAATCGAAAACCGGAAGCCGCTGAGACGACAAAGAGAGTTGCCGGTAGTTTCAAGCGAAACCCTAACCTATCTCTCCGAGATGCCGCAAATAAGCTGGGTGTATCGTCTACAACCGTGCATCGAGCCAAAAAACGAGCCGGACTATCGACTTACAAGAAGGTAGTGACTCCAAATCGCGATGATAAACAAAATACGACGGCCAAAGCGCGATCCCGGAGGCTGTACACGACGATGCTGACGAAGTTTGACTGCGTGGTAATGGACGACGAAACCTACGTCAAAGCCGACTACAAGCAGCTTCCGGGACAGGAGTTTTATACGGCAAAAGGAAGGGGAAAGGTAGCAGATATTTTCAAGCACACGAAACTGTCAAAGTTCGCAAAGAAATATCTGGTTTGGCAAGCCATCTGTACCTGTGGCTTGAAAAGCAGCATTTTCATAGCTTCCCGGACTGTCAACCAAGAAATTTACGTGAAAGAGTGTTTGAATAAACGTCTGCTGCCTTTCCTGAAGAAACACGGTTGTTCCGTACTGTTTTGGCCGGATTTGGCATCTTGCCATTACGGTAAAAAGGCCATAGAGTGGTACGCCGCCAACAACGTGCAGGTGGTTCCCAAGGACAAGAACCCTCCCAACACGCCAGAGCTCCGCCCAATTGAGAAATACTGGGCTATTGTCAAGCGGAACCTAAAGAAGACCAAAAAAACTGCTAAGGACGAGCAGCAGTTCAAGGCAAACTGGCTTTCTGCGGCGAAGAAGGTGGACAAGGTGGCTGTACAAAATCTGATGGCAGGGGTCAAGCGTAAGGCCCGGCAATTCGGATTTGGAAAAGCGGAAGCCTAACTGAATATTTTTCCTGAATTTTATACTAATTGAACTTGAAAAAGAAATTTAATTTGATTTTTTAAATAAACGATTTCACCGATTTACACGCGTTTTCCCTTGACCAAATTTTGACCGTATCACCCTTTATTGCGACCATACATGTTGTTTCCATCTCTGATTTTGACTCAGAACTAAACAAGAGAATAAATATGAATTAATTAATTAATATGATATTAATTTAAGGATATATGCTCTTTTCAAATGAAATTCTCGATTTATGAAAGTATACTTAGTTACTAAATAGACAAAATCTCATGAAGCAATTGAATTTAATTGGATTCTGAGATTTTTTTTTGTGGGATTAGTCATTTTTCAATTATATCCATTTGAAAATATCAGTAATAAAAGTTTGCCCTTTTCAAAAGAGAGTCAAGATCAATTTTGGAAAATAAAAACTATGTTAGCAAAGTGGCTTTTTGTATCTACGTGTCCAGAAAGTTTTGGGGGACGCAGTTCATCGATTCTTCCGATCCGCTTCTAAGCATCTTGTAATGAGGTACCAAGTGATGACACACCGATTGCCTGTCGATCTGCCAAATTTGGAAGACGTCTGTATTGAGTTATCTTAAGTTATAATATTCCGTACACTATATCACAAACATTGCAATTGGTCGAGCAAATTGAGATAATGAAAACATTGGGTATGGGCCTAAATCTTCCCCGGCTTGTACTAAATATATGAGCTTGGATATCAAAAGAACCATATAGTTGACAGAAGGTACGAAATGCTTCTAGGGACTCTAATTTCACCTAATGCTTCAGTCGTAATTTAAGGTATAGATTTCTTTTTTAGGACGTTCAACTTGCTTGTTGCAGATAATAGTTCCGGTAGCGAAATAATTTGTAGAATGTAGTTGTACAAATTAAAAGTTTACGAAAAACAAATAGACTGTGTCGTTCAAGCGTTAATATAAATTACTTTGTTTTCCCAATGAAAAATTACCATCACACTTAGTAAGTGGCCCCAATAGCATCCTTACTGTTGGTATAATTCGGTTCAATTCGGAAATCGGTACTAATATTTGAAAATGTCACTAGACAGTCAATCATTTGCCAAATCGAACCCTGCTGCCACCCAATCCTGTTATCCAACATCTCAGTGATTTCTCGTGGAAGGACTCCAATAAAGCCAGTATCACGTCAACATACTCCTACCCATTCCTTATTTGACCTACATTCGTGCGGGGCCGGCGCCGGTATTGTCTCAGTTTGGGATCACCAGTTATTACACATTGAGGATGTATGTTAGTCCCAAGCATCATCTGTTGGTTCTCTGCGGAATAACAGCTGATCTGGCAATAACAGAGCAGCAACCTCGGGCGGTAAATTATGCCCCTGCTCAAAGTCTACGTTTCCAGAATGTTTCATTAAAATATGAGAGGGTGTAGCCAACTTCGAATACGCGAAATCCGTGAATACTCGATTAAATTTCTGTCTAGCAGAAAGCAAAAATGATTGTGATTTAAATCATCAAACAATTATATTTGCTGATATATTCTGAACATAATCTGATTAGTAACGCAGATCGGAATGTGAACCCCTTGTACAGTTCAAAATTGAGCGATGTATTCGCAGAGTCACTCACAATAATGTCATTCATTAGCAATGACTAGCTTTACGAATAGTTTGGATGTGCACGCCTCCCACTCCACTCACTTACTTACTGTTTCCATGATTTACAAGCTCATTATTTTGCGCAGAAAAACAGCTCATCTTCCGCAACAAGAGCCCCGTAAATTACTATTCATGTACCTTCTCCTCGAGCCACACTGTCTGGCAATGAAAAATTTACAAGCTAATAAAATTGCAACCCCTCCGCTTCTTTGCCTGTTTTCATAACTCCCATTTTGGCCTCTATTGTTCTTCCGTTCATGAAGCCGCAGCCAACGACTTGCAAGTGGAAAATAATTTAAAGATCCCAACCGCAAGGACGGTAATGTATTCCCATCTTCAACTTTCCAAGCGAAGGAAGATGTAATAAGCAGCACTCCTTTTCCCGGAGGCTATTTCTATTACGCCTTTTCTCCTTCCATTCCTGTTGCTAGGCGCCAACTCCGGGTTCCTGAAAGTGTGGAAAAGCGTAAGAAAAACGCGACACAATCTCTTCCTGACGACGGTGGTCGTTTCATTCCACGGGACACCGCATCCGCATTTATCTTCACTTTTGATCCCTAATTATTTTCTTTTCTGTCTATCCCGCGCGCGCTTTTGCCTTGGTCGTTGATGTCTTGCTGACACATAGAGAGCATCAAGGGGATGCCGAAAGTCTCTCTCCCCTTTTCCCTTAACACGTGCCAACACATTGTCCCAAGGCGAGCCCCTCTCATCCCGCACCAACGGAACAGGTAAGATACAGGACAGAAGGCATCAGAGGGTTTTGACTCGTGTTTTTCGAAGGGATCTTGTTCCTCCAGCCGCTCCACCGGTCTCTCCGGTATTTACTTTTCCATTCATCTAGAACTAAAATAAATGAAAAGCAAACAGAGACAATGTACACATTTCGTCGAATATTTCATGCGAAACAAACGAGAGGCAGCTAAGGATAGAGAGCGGGAACGAAGTTCCAAGGGTTAGGACCATGGCAAGGACCATATCGTGTGGGTGTGGCGGTGGTTGCATGGTTGCATGGGTTAAATGAAGCCCACCGTATAATAGGGAGAGAAGCGTTTATACACACATAGTCGCAGTCGGCCGGTTCAACTCGATTGGATGCTTCTTCAGGGCCGATGGGGATATCTAGCATCATGACAATGAGCGGTCAAAGTGGGCCACGTTTGAGCGATGCATCGATGTGTCACTTTCGGGCGATCCTAGAAGCATTGAGCTTGGCAGCAAACAATGGGGTGGCGATGGGATTGAACATTCTCATGCTAGGAGGAAAGCTGTGTGCAGTGGAGTTAATTGGTTTTCTGCAAGTAAAGGGGGCTTTTAAATGGAGTTCTTCCGGTTCGAATATTTGGTTGGTTTTTGCCGATTCCAAATAATAATGTAGTGTAAAATTTAGCAAATTTTTACAAAAAAAAAAGTCGAAAACATCAGATGAAATGAAACAATCCAGAAAGCGTGTTAAGCTACCAGAAAAACGATATTTGCTTTGATTTATATTACTTTTGAAAAAAAAATAGCCGCATTTTCTTGGTGTCGTGGTCCGAGAAAGGTGTTTTCTCTAGGGCAGTGTTAAAAATTAATACTTAAGAAAGTTAAATCTCGGCTGTTCTTAGTACTATTGTCTTGGCCGCAAACACTTCTTATCATGTTGTATGTATCGTAACTCCTTTTATCGAACTGGCTGTTATGTGAAAATTACTGGAAATGTGTTTTTACTGCCGTAGGAAACTTTAACATTGTAATACTCGCATTACCATATACACGGTGTTCAAGAAGTTCGAATACAAGTTTTCATCATTGCGTAGGTATGCGCCATGTACATATTCTGCATTGGTATTGGTGTCAGCTTTAGCTTCATTCATACGCTACCGAATGTGCGCGGTGTTGACATTCTGTTAGTTGTTGTTTGTTTGTTACGCGCGATGAAAGAGTATCGGGACTTCGTAATTAAGCGTTTTTTGAACGGTGAGCGACCCGGCGATATATTCCGGCTGCTGAAATCGCATGGGGTCAAGCGGAACTTTGTCTACACGACCATCAGGCGATACCGGGAGACGTCCTCGACCAATGACCGTGCGAGATCCGGTCGGCCGCGTTCAGCGAGAACGCCACGGGTCATCAAGATCGTGAGGGAGCGAATTCGGCGCAAACAGAACCGCTCAATCCGGAAAACGGCTGCAGATCTCAACGTTTCCATTGGAACCGCTCACACCATACTCACCAAGGACCTTGGTTTCAGGCCTTACAAAAAACGTAAGGTCCATGGCGTTTCGGAGGCTACCAGCAAAAAGCGGTTGGATCGAGCTAAGAGGATCCTCTCTCGGCACGCTGGTCAGGAGTTTGTTTTTTCGGACGAGAAACTGTTCGTGCTGCAGCAGCCGCACAATGTGCAAAATGACCGGGTGTGGGCGCCATCGAGGGACAGCATTCCTGAATCCAATATAAACATCCCTCGGTTCCAAAGTGCCGCGTCGGTGATGGTTTGGGGGGCAGTATGCAAACGTGGTAAGCTACCCTTGGTGTTTATTGAAAAAAACGTCAAAATCAACGCGGCGTACTACAAAACTGAGGTTTTGGAAAAGGTTGTTGCCCCCAGTCTCCGAAGCCTCTACGGCGATGAGCACTACGTGTTCCAGCAGGACGGTGCACCAGCCCATACGGCAAATGTGGTTCAAGCCTGGTGTCGGGACAATTTAACCGACTTTCTGGACAAAACTTTGTGGCCTCCCAGCTCCCCGGACTTGAATCCTCTCGACTTTTTTGTTTGGTCCTATATGATGGCGAAGCTGAACGAATACAAGGTCAGCACTTTGGATCATTTCAAGACGGTAATTCTCAAAATCTGGGACGAAATGCTCATGCAGTCCGTGCGTGCCGCCTGCGACGCGTTCGAGAAACGTTTGAAGCTCGTTAAGGAGTACAAAGGGGGGTCATTCCAAGGAGAAATGTTGTAAACGTTCCTTGTAAACATAGCTTTCAATAACATAAATCCAAAAATAAAAAAAAACATGTTTTCATTTTTTTAACAAATTTTGAAAGTGTATCCGAACTTATTGAACACCGTGTCCTTCTTCCCCTTTCCGCTTTTTTTTTGTTGGTCTTGATATTCATCATAGCCTGGATTGTATTTCTAAGAAACCAAAACCAACCCCCAACCGATTCCCCCCTCCCACCGCCCCACGGCCCCAGTTCCACCACCACCAAGGTAATTTAGAGTTGAATTTTTCTCTCTCAGAGGTCCACCCCGAGAAAAAAAAAACAAATAAGCCGCTTGTTTTTCCATTTTTTGTTTAAGGTGAAACAATTTTCGAGTATCCAATAAAATTGTTTGTGAACGTATTTTCAAGACAAAAATTATGATTTTATTAAGATAGTATTCGTTTTCTGAAAATTTAAAAAATTCTGTGTCTCATAGAACGTGTCTCAAAGTTTCCGAATGTATAAATAAATGTTTAACATACGTTTCTGTCCTACTGCCATCATGGAGTTGATCCACAGAAGCAGTAGGAAAAATTTAAACATTTAAAAATACAAAAGTAAACCTCTTTGAAATTTTTAAGTTCTTTCCATCTAGTATTACTTAATTACTTAATGCGCTTTGATTGATATTCAGTTTCGAAAGCATAGCATAGCATAGCATAGCATTATCTGACGATACAATCTCCTGGATTGGCTGTTGTAGAGACGATGGAAGCGCCAGAAGAGCTGCCTTGGGTGTGACAGGCTCTTGATCCATCGATTTCTTTGCACTACACCTGGCCAGGTCCTTATGATCAGCAAGGGATGGAAGAGAGGTGTTGATTAGATGTCTACTTAAGAAGATGCTGAGAAATCATGCTAACTTCATAGACATCTGGAGTTGGAAGTTGGATGGGATTGTGCGGGAGGCTTTCCTTGGCGAGAAAGCATATGTATATTTGTATTTAAATAGGTCGTTGGGAGTGACGAAGCTAAGAGAGTTAATGCACTCCTTTGTTGTCCGCTTTTCTGGACAGGGACACAGGCATTTGTATGCAGGGTCTTCTTGCGTGAGATCTTGTCTGTCGATTGGGACAGGAGCACTAACTCATGTCCTAGCCTAAAAAGGCTTATGGTTATAGCGCCATTACTCGCTAGAGAAGAAGAACGCACCGACACAAATTCATAAGCTTACACACACACATACCGTTCAAATTTTGACTTTGACTTAAGAAACTAGCAAAGCATATCATAGAACATTTGCGCATAGCATGGGGAGGGGGTGACCGAGGTAAGCCTATCTACTTCCAGTCAACATTTCGCCAAAAATGTTGAGTGTTGTAAAACCGCTTCTCTGTGATACCACGTCCTTTCAACTGTTTGAAAAATTGATAATTCAAGCTGAACAATGCACAAAGTCCCAAGCAACATTGAGAGACTCTCTTCGTCGACTTTCTCTTTCATGAATAGTGTGTCTATTAAACGATTTGCTTATGTTTTTGACGCATTGGATCCTTAATTACACTTTACAATACCGTACTGTAGGTTGAAATTACTTAAACATGTTTTAACATAGCCGTAGGAATGCAAAAAGAAAGTCGACGAAGAGAGCCTCCCAATGCCACCTAGGACCCAATACATTGTTCAGCTTGAATTGTCTTGACATCTATTGCCGAAAGTGCTGGGAACCCAAACTACCTTCATAGACTTCATAGGCCGGAATTGGAAAATCACGCTCATTCTCTAATTCATTCAAAAATACTTACATATATACAGCGAGTCAAGAAGACCAGATAGTAGCTCAATCCCTGTACGGCTTCCACCAGCGAAATCAAGGAAGGGTAGCTCTCGTCCAGCAGTTGATCCTCGGCAGCACTCATCACGGTGCCTAGAACCCGGCGGTGGTGCGCATCGCTCACGTATTTCGGGAATTTCTTGGCCGTCCGTCGGATCAGCTCGAACAGGCTCTGCTGGAAGCAATTCATTAACTTTCACTGATCGAACACGCTCACCATGTCGCCCAGCAGCTGCAACAACTTTTTGTTCTCTGCGTATATTTTACTAATATTTTTCTTTGACCATTCAATCAACGCAAGCACTACTACATTTTTCACCATTCAAGAACATTATTCGTGAAAATTCAAATGACAAAATTCAACGATCGCGACAAAAACGAAAACGTCAGGTCCGCTCACAGGAACAGCCTCCTTCTCCAACATTCAACAAATTGACAATCCTTTGATTGATATTCAGTTTCGAAATTGCACATTTTTTAAAATAGGGTAACGGGATGTAATGTCAGCCTAGCTCCTTCATTCGGCCTATGTACCAAAAATGTCATTAATTCGCCGATAATCAAAAAAATTATATTCCTATCAGGATGACCGATTGATTTCAAAGCAGTTGAGACATTATTAATCAATTAATAGTTGTTCACTTCCGCGTAATTTTCGATTTCCTCAACTTTTGAGACAATATGACTTTACTGGTTAAGCTGAATAGATTATCTACACGATCTTCGAATGATCTTAATTTGCAGAAATTGAACCTATAAACCGAATAATACAGCCAAGATGTGCAGAAAATAGTCACAAGTTATAAACTAACAGGTCACATAGGTAAAATGACAATGATTTAACAAGAAAACCATAGACCCAATGTTAGGAACATATTTTTTTCCACGTTCCCAACTATGGCCTGTTATATGGAAAGCGTAGTAAAAATGTTGTTATTGGTAAAATTTACAATACAAATGTCTGAGTTTCGATTGAAAGTTATCCATAGGGTCATCTTAACACAAACTAAAGGAACAAAATCTGTGTAGAGTGAATTATAATGTTTTGATTATCAAATGGTCGCTAAATTATATGTGAAAATCACTTAAGTGTTTCTTAACGTTTTAGTATAGTTTGATTTATGAGATTGTTTGTTGGGTAGAGCGAATGCAGCTGGAAACGCATTGAATCAGAAAATCAGAAAAAAAATCGTACGAAGACAACATTTATTAACAAATCTGTCGAATGGGACGAACTTGCATCCATGAATAGACCCAATTTGGCGCTTATAGACCGACATTACATCCATATCCCTTGAAAGTTTCTGACTTTATAAAATGAGTTGTGTAACTTTTCGTGGTACATACTACCAAATGGCATATTGAACATATCTAAGCAAGTGTATAACTAGTTAAATATCGCTTCCAGTTCAAATACTTTATGAGTTATAGTAAAAAATGTAATCGATTGTTGCATATTAGGCTGAGTCAAGGGACACATACCCTATTTATCGTATTTTTTATTTTTTTTTTAGATTATTTATCTACAAGAAAAACGATATTTGCTTTGA
The DNA here is from genome assembly GCA_024533555.2 of Aedes koreicus. Taxonomy (NCBI): domain Eukaryota; kingdom Metazoa; phylum Arthropoda; class Insecta; order Diptera; family Culicidae; genus Aedes; species Aedes koreicus. The sequence continues at coordinate 6,023 of JAHHFK020006044.1, read as the reverse complement.
TTTATATAACTAAAAAAAAAAAATAGCCGCATTTTCATGGTGCCGTATTCCCAGAAAGGTAGTTTCTTTAGGACAGTGTTAAAAATTGATACTTAAGAAAGTTAGATCTGGGCTGTTCTAAGTACTTCTTTCTTGGCCTATGTTGATATCCACAAACACTTCTTATCAGAGGTCTGCTCAGAGAAAAAAAAACATATTAGCGACTGGTTACTGGTACTGGTTTCTACCATGTATGGCTGAAGTTGGAAACAATTTTCGAGCATCCAATAAAATTGTTTGTGAACGTATTTTCAAGACAAAAATTATGATTTTATTAAGATAGTATTCGTTTTCTGAAAATTTAAAAGATTCTGTGTCTCATAGAACGTGCCTCAAAGTATTCGAATTTATAAATAAATGTTTAACATACGTTTCTGTCCTACTGCCATGATGGAGTTGATCCCCAAAAGCATCAGAAAAAATGCAAAACATTTAAAAATACGAAAATATACCTCTTTGAAATTTTCAAGTTCCTTCCATCTAGTATTACTTAATTACTTAATGCGCTTCGATTAATATTCGAGTTGTAAAATTGCACCTTTTTTCATATTTATCGTATTTGCTTCAAATTGAGGAAAATTCACTCTTTAGAAGGGATAGCACTTTTTGATCCCCAAAAGTACTCCTCCTCCACGCGAATGTTCACTATCAAGACGAATAATATTGAAATCGTGAAAAGGACGATTTAGGGCGAGAGCCATGTTTCACAAAAAGCGAATGCATCACCACAAAAAGCGAATGCATCACCATCAAATCCCCGACCACTTTTGAGCATTTCTCTGCCAAATAAGCAAATGACTGAACTCGACCCTCTCCGATTTGGATGAAACTTTGCACATGTCTTCGGAATTGGTGACGATGGATCTTCCGCCGGTTAAGGGAATTTTTTGACTCAAGACAAATTTTTCAAAAGGGCGTATGTGTTTTGTCATGCGTATTTTTCAAAAAATCATAAGAAGTTGTAGTTAATTATTTTGACTTTATGAAAAAAATATGTACACTGTAAAAAAAAAAAAAAAATTTCTTCAAAAAAAATCAAACATTAAACTTAAAAATCAATTAGCAAATCTATCCAACGTACGATTTCTATAATTTTTTTTTTCAAAACGCCTTTAGTTCATAAGAAGAAGAATAAAAGTTGTTCTACGATGGAGCAACTAAGATAAAAAAGTTCTTAGAAGTAAGAAAAATTCAATTTTTTTCTAATCTGTTGTTTTTGCATAAATAACCATATTATAATAATATAATACGATTCTTCTAGTGATTTTAAACAAAAATGCTCTTGGTGAGCAACATTCTAAATGTATCCATTTTCGAGATAATTTGAAATTAATGTCGAAAAAATGGCTTTTTCCATGAAAATATCCTTTTTTCAAATGTTAGTCGTGATTGTCCATTTGCAAAAGTATTCTTTTCATATTGTACATAAAATTTTCCACAATATACCTTTTATTACCGAGAATACTAGACAAACTGATTCCTGATATTTACTGTAGGTAACACGACAAAATTTGCTGCTTTTACTTACAGTATATTATGAAAACCTAACCCGAAAGAAAAATAATTAGTATTCATGTAAGTGTACAAGCGTATTTTGTTCAGGTAGAAACATAATGTATTTAATTAGTTGAACTGTTTATACCAGCAAGAATACAATTGTTACGCCCATTTATACCTATTCATGCATTCCCTTTGGTGTTGACAGAAAATATAATTTACTTGCATACCCCTGCACATACCAATATTTCAAAAAAGTACCTAAAGTGCGTACCTAGTACGTATAAAAAGGATTACATTACAAAGTCATGACATCAGTTTAACAGTGTCTTTCATAAGTAGCGTAAAGTGTAAAACGATTTGAAATGGAACTCGAAACAAAGCATTGTTGTAAACCTTTTCGTGAAATCGGGAGACGGTGTTCGCTTAAACTTAGAAAGTTAACTGACAAGTTAATTGAAAAACTTTTATCCACGCAGTGTACGGTCCATTTGGACACGTCATTAAGAATTTGTGATTCATGTCGGTTATATTCGTATCGTCGTAATCCTGTCGAAAGAGTGGAGCTACCAGAAAACGGTGGACATGACGAAGCACATCACGGAACGATTTGGAGGAAATACCATCGGCAGCTTCAATTACCTCGGCATCTTCTCAGGACAGTGACCTACCGGATTATTCCAGGATACACAACATTGAGTTATTCAATAATGGAATTGCAGGAATAAATGTGTCTCCGATATCCATTAGAGAATTTAAAAACGATAAATACCGTCGGCAAAAATTTGCCGAAATTGTAGCAGGTATTAGAAAATATCTATTCAGCTTACCACCACAAGAAGAAGTCGAAGAGTTAGCTACATTGAAAACAAAGGTTGTGGAATATGATGAAATTATTTCCAAATTGAAAGAAAAATTTATAGAACCAGATTGTTCGAGAATAGATAAAATACGTATATTAACTGTTTTCGTGGACGATTCAGCAGATAACGAGCAAATTTGAAACAAACAAATACCTTGCATTACAAGCAAAAGAATTGGCAGCCGAAAATGGAGTATTGGCTACCCCCAACGACAGATCGGGGAATCGTTTGAATCCGGATATAAAGAATCAAGTGATACATTTTTTTGACGAGGACGACAACAGCAGAGCCTTGCCGGGACAAAGAGATTATGTCTCTGTAAACACTAATGGTAAGCGTCAACAAATTCAAAAACGGTTATTACTTTCATCACTTAGAGAAACTTTCACTCGATTTAAAGAAGTCAGTGAACATAAAATTGGATTTAGTATTTTTGCAGCATTACGACCAAAACATTGTAAATTGCTAAATGCTTCAGGTTCTCACAACGTTTGTGTTTGCGCAATTCACGAAAATATTGATTTAATGCTTCACAGTTTAAAAAAATATTCATTCAACACTGATTGTAATCAACATATTGAGAAGTTATTGTGTAATTCATCATCAAGATCAAAATATTGTTACCTCCGTGAATGCGAAAATTGTCCCACGCTGTCAGAATTTGAGATAAGATTTTTAAAAGAACTTGAGAAACATAACTTGTTTGAGATATCGTTCGAACAATGGATTACAACTGATAGATGTAATTTAGAAACGCTATTAAAACCTGTCGATGAATTTGTTGAATATTTTAGCGAGAAATTAGAAAAACTATTAACTCATGATATTATAAAAACAAAGCAATCTAAATTTTTAAAAGATACAAAGTCTTCATTAAAAGAAGGAGAAGTAGTTATTATTTGCGATTTTGCAGAGAATTATCCATTTGTACTTCAAGATGCTGTTCAAAGTCATCTTTGGGACAATGATTAGGCTACAATTCATCCGTTTTTTATTTATTATATGGAGTCAGGAATGCTTAAAAATCTAAGTTTTGTTGTAATATCAGACATGATACAATTGCGGTACAAGTATTTATTTCTAAATTACTAACGTATTTAAATCAACTAATGAATATAAAAAAGGCCATTTTTATGTCTGATGGGGCTGCTTCCCAATCCAAAAATAGAAAAAATTTGGCAAGCCTCTGCAAGTTTAAAGAGAAATACAACATTGATTCTTAGTGGCATTTTTTCGCAACTTCACATGGTAAGGGACCATGTGATGCAACTGGCGGCACATTAAAACGAATGGCAACAAGAGCAAGCTTGGCCAAACAACATGAACATCCAATAACAAGTGCGAAAACTTTGTATTATTAAGAGAAATCAAGAAAATTTCACAAAAATATCATTTTGCTATGTTTCACAAGAAGAATATGAAGAGGGAGCTGCAGAATGGGGTGGTAGTTATCAGCAAACAAAAATGATTCCTGGTACACAGAAATATCACTCCTTCATTACAGTTGCAGATAACAAAATCGCTGCGAAAATATTTTCAACTGACGAAATACTGAGTTTTCATAATATTTATAGGAATGTTAGGAAATAGTGTTTGTAAAAAAGTAAATGCATTTTTTTTATAATAATAGAAAAAAGAAAAAAATCATGTATGAACAAAAAAAAAACTCAAAATTTTTATTTGGTAATTAAGATTTGTAAATTTCGTTAATTAAGAAGATGTTCAATCTTCTTGATGTCAAAAGGATAGTTGTTGAAAAGTTAATGTACAATTTGAAAAAAATACTTTTGCAGATGGACAATCACGACTAACTTTTGAAAAAGGGATATTTTCATGGAAAAAGCCATTTTTTCGACATTACTTTCAAATTATCTCGAAAACGGGTACATATAGAATGTTGCTCACCAAGAGCATTTTTGTTTAAAATTACTAGAAAAATCGTATTATATTATTAAAATATGGTTATTTATGCAAAAACAACAAATTGGAAAAAACTTGAATTTTTCTTACTTCTAAGAACTTTTTTATCTTAAGTTGCTCCATCGTAGAACAACTTCTATTCTTCTTCTTATGACTTAAAGTTTTATTGGTTTTTTTTCTATAAAAATCGTACGTTGGACAGATTTGCTAATTGATTTTTAAGTTTAGTTTTTGATTTTTTTGAAGAAAAAAAATTGTTTTTACAGTGTACATTTTTTTTCATTAAGTCAAATTAATTAACTACAACTTCTTCTCAGACGCAATTTTATTACAACCAACGGTTTTGGAGTTATGATTTTTTGAAAAATACGCATGACAAAACACATACGCCTTTTTGAAAAAAATGTCTTGAGTCAAAAAATTCCCTTAACCCGCGGAAAATCCATCATCACCAATTCCGAAGACATGTGCAAAGTTTCATCCAAATCGGAGAGGGTCGTGCAAGATTTTGACTTTTTCCGGCTGGTTTCATCTGGAAACGCTCTTTTGGTAAATTATTGTCATTTTATTGTCAATTGCTTCAAAAACGTTTTCACGGTGGGGAGCATTACTAGAACAATGCTTTTAAGAGGGTCTGAAATCATCAAATGAGAGCAGTCCAGATGGCGCTTCTGTTCTAGAAAATGGGACAACACGGGTTGTGGATGTCCCCGGGAGAGATGGGAAGTCCTGTGTGTATGTAGTAGTACGAACACCAGGAGTAATTCGATTTTCCTTTCGTCCAACACTCCTTGAATTGGGCAAGCTGGTTTGGGGCTTCTGTTCAGCTGCTTTCCGTGGACAGATGCGTCTTCCCTTCCCTGAGGCACCTGCCGGAAAACTTAAAGATGTTCCCTCGTCAGTCAAGTCCGAGCCAGACTCGCCATCTGACAGAGGAGCTAAGGGATTTGCATTGGGATTGGGTGATGGGGAGGCTCTTTTCACCATTTCTGTGAAAGATTGCCTGGAACGGTGTTTTAGCGGGCATTCTCATTTTGCCCCGCGTTGTTTGTACGCCGGGCACGACGAGAGAGCATGTGGAGGAGTTCCCTTGCAGAAAGCGCATTTTTGTCTTGTCAGCGCAGGCGCCATCCTCATGTCCCCGCAGTTAAAGCAGCGTGCCTTATTGCTGCAATGGGAGGTCGTATGTCACATCTGCTTGCATTTTTGGCAGATCGTGACCCGCGATACAAACAACCACACAGGTAGTCGAAGTTTTCAATGGATGGACGGTGGACGTTACTCGTGTGATAACAGGTCACCATGCATCAATGGAGTAGCAACTTTGGGTGGTCAGTCGCCCGCAGCATTGTATGACCCATATTGATTGCTAGTGGATGTTTTCTATCGTTCAATTTTTCGTTTTCTACTTCGTACATCGCATTATCCTTCTACAGATTGGAACAATTTCAGCCCCAAAGGCTTCAAACGTGGAGAGGGTAAACGAAAGCCAGGAGAAGTCTTTAACGAACTCAAACAAGCATAAATTTCCAAGCTGACATGCAGTACGGTATTTATCTTATTGTGAAGTACCATCTACTGCCTCCGTTTGAGGAGAGCCAAAGAGCCTCCTCAGAAGCAGCAGCAGCATCAGGAGCAAAAAAGCCAATAAAAAAAAACTTTATGCATACATATATCTAGGGAGAGAAAGAGACGGAGAGCGAC
>JAHHFK020006043.1:0-202482 GCA_024533555.2 Aedes koreicus | reverse complement strand
AATTCATAAATTTGATCATCTGCCGGCTGGCTGGTGTTGTGCTTTGTTGTGGGCTGATGCCTCCCCATGAAGATTTCTCCTGTTTGAATGGGGTCCAGTAGGAACAATGGACTGAAAGATTAAACAGCAATTTATAACTACACGATTCAAATTGATGTGTCTAATTATGAACTGTTTTGTAAAGGAATACGTTGCTGCTACTTAATGAGAAAAAGTAATATAATAGATGCAAATTTGATAATAATGAAATGATGAAACCTTTGGTACAATATATATTATATCCAATAATCAATGTCGTAATCAAATCTATCCTGATACGAAGGAAAAAAATTAGCTTAAACGTTGAAACCGCAACTTGCAGAAAATATTGCTAGGAAAGACCGACTTTTGCATTCAATATTTGAGACAAGGTTTGAAATGCGCCAGAAATTTATACAAATTAGAATGAAAACATGTATGGGTTGTTACGCTCTAATTATGTGCATGATATTGAATAGAAATTTACACTTCTTTTTCGACCATAGTGTTTTTAAACTTACATCTTTATGGAACTTTCCAGGCGATTAATACGAACACCGGTCGTAACACATGCCGCAAAAAAAAATCATTCAAATCACACAGGTATAAATGAGAACATTTGTACCGAAGTTAAGATAATGAGAGTACCTTTCAAGCTTTTCATAACCTTACCGGCAATTTATCAATTTTTTTCACATGGGTGCTGGATATGAACAAATAGGGCACTTGTACGAAGTAAGGTGCCTCCCTGTTTTTTGGCAGCAATACTAGATTCTGATTCGTCCAGACATCTGGGAAGACGCCCTTGTCCAGACATCTTTGCATTACTACCCTGAACATTTTGGGAGCCAGCAAAAAAGCCGTCATGGTGACCAGGTTCGAGATATCAGATACTGGAACGCTGGTCATGGGACAATACTACGGCAATAAAGACTCGGGTTGTGACGTGGACCGAAACCCCTAATGACCGCTTGCAGTAACTCCGGCGATCGGAGCTGGCAACCCCTTGGTTTGGCCATTACCACCCTGTAGGCGTCACACCATAACCTTACCGGCAATTTATCAATTTTTTTTCACATGGGTGCTGGATATGAACAAATAGGGCACTTGTACGAAGTAAGGTGCCTCCCTGTTTTTTGGCAGCAATACTAGATTCTGATTCGTCCAGACATCTGGGAAGACGCCCTTGTCCAGACATCTTTGCATTACTACCCTGAACATTTTGGGAGCCAGCAAAAAAGCCGTCATGGTGACCAGGTTCGAGATATCAGATACTGGAACGCTGGTCATGGGACAATACTACGGCAATAAAGACTCGGGTTGTGACGTGGACCGAAACCCCTAATGACCGCTTGCAGTAACTCCGGCGATCGGAGCTGGCAACCCTTGGTTTTGGCCTTTACCACCCTGTAGGCGTCACACCATGGGTCTGTATTGGCTTTCGAATACAAACCCTCGAAGCAGACTTGTCCGTCTTACGCGGAGCCATATTCTACGAAGGTTGGCGATCGGCTCTGTCCACCAGTTCACCGGCGAAATCCGATTTCTAGGTTTGTCCCTCCTAGGCATGGTTGCATCTCCCATACGTATAAGTAATGTTACGAATCACCGCACGAGTCCTGGGTTTCGCCAATATTTCGTTGCCGCTCAAGCGCCTCTTTAAATACTTCGTTGTTGAAGTATGGTGTCCTGCATCTACGGGCAAATGGGGTGAGTGCTCTTTCCTTCACGTGCTGCGTAGTATTGTGGAGATAAAATAACGAACCGCCAAGTGGTCGCTATGGGAGTAGCCATCCTCTCCCTTGCAGTTGCTCAATAGCCCAGGGCTGCCGAACGTGACGTCGATGATAGACTCCGCTCCATTTCTATGGTAGGTACCCTTGGTATCGACGTTGATCAGGTCTACATTGAGGCTATCCAGGACCTGTTCCGTAGGGTTGATAAGGCGACTCCCTCACTTTGGGCCTACCCGTGACATGTTTGTCGTCTGGTTTCTTAGTACACATAAGACATTTGGGGGTCTCTTTACAGTCCTGAGCCATGTGGCCTATACTTCCACAACTTCTACACATTTCGCTCCTGTGCGGGTCTTTCCCAGACATTCCCAGGACATGCGTCCACTCTCCAGGCATCTGAAACATGCCTTTGGTGGCTAGTGCACGCTGAATCATCCCACCTTGAGCTTGTCCACTTTTAGAACCGGCTACTGACATCCGTATCGTCCCAAGTGGCCCCTAGTCGTATGGCTGCTGTGGAGATTTCACTAGCCTGCGTGATCTCGTCCTGGTTTTTACCCTGGAGAGTCACTTGTGTGGCTAGGGCATGCACCTCCACCCCCCACTCCTAAAGCTTGTTCAGCAAGTTTTTAGTGGGCTGAGTGCTTCAGCATTGTGTGTTTTTTAAGCTCCAGGATCATCTCGCCTGTGAGGGTACTATGTCACCGCGCATCGCTTTAAGGACTTTGGAGTACTTAGACTCTTCGGTCTCCACGATGAGGGCCTCACACCGGTTCTGCTTCCGTGCCAGGTTCCAGAAATTCTTTTCGTTTTTGGGCCTATGTCCCTTTTAATCGCTGGGTCATCAATAGTACCTTTCTTGGTACTTCACTTGTCCGTACTGGAGTCAGCCCTGGCACTTGGGCCGCCTTCGGCGCTTGAGACTTCATGTAAAGACGAGCTGGGTTTAGCGTTTTTGCGCCGTGGTTACTCTCTTTTCGACCTGTGGGTCGTGAGGATGGACCCTTCGACCCTGACACCACGTTCGCGTACGTTTTTGGGCCAATGGAGCCCTTCGCCACCATCCACTTCTTAGAAGCATCGGGTGCCACTTCCCCGGGTGATTGCCGCATGGACGTTCCTGAACGTCCCTGGCAAACTCTCTGGTATTATTCGCTTAAACTAGCCTGCCCATTTTTCTGGCCCTTTGGTCGGCTAGAACCTTGACTTCCAGCTCATCCCTCTCGTAGGACCTACGAAGTTTTCATAAACTTTGTTTAAGGTCCTTGCTGATGTTCCTACGTGCTAAGTCGATTATAACATTAAGCTGCTCTGAGACTCTTCATGGCCCGGATGAGTCCTGGCCCATCCAAGGCCTCACAGATTTTCGCGGAGACACTTGCCTTGTTAGACACTTGTTAGTTTTTACTAGTCATATGACGTGAGAGTCATTTTAAATTTATATACGTATTTCTACCATGTGGTAGTTTGTCGTTTTTGTTATCTTAAAATCTAGGAATGCCGATCTGATCTTTAGGTAGTCCATTGTTGTTGTTTCGTGTAGTGTGTTGGTTGTGTGATTGAAGCAGCCACTAATATCCATTAAACGTTAAATGGGTTATATTTGTTATATTTTGGAGTTATTTGCTTCAATAAAGTGATCAAATAAGAATGTTAAAACTGTTTTAATTCAGCAATCAAGGTAAATGAATACTTTTGATAATTCGTTAGATAAATTCATGAATGGGAAGAAAAGGTCCGTCAGACTAACCAATTGAATCGATACGAATTGGAAGAGTAGGGATGTCAACTCCATGTCGCCAAATTTTCCTAGATAATATCTATATCTATAAAAATAATAATTGCATGTTATGATTTCTTGGGTTGGAAATAAGTACATATACAAGTTTGATTTTTCAAAATAAAAGACAGTTTATTGATGTTCGTCCAACTAATAAAGGTACTTCATAATGTGTAGCATCGCCTCTTCCCATTATGACGTTTTCCAATCGGTGAGGCATAGAAGTTATGAAGTTCCTCAATATATGCGGATCCATCTTAGACCATTCATCTTGAATTGCCCGTTTCAATTGGCCAGCCGTTTTATAATTCCTTCCATGATTGAAAACATCATGAGAAAGTACCCCCAAACGTTTCAATCGGATTTTGATCCGAGCTGCTGGGATGTCGGGGTGCTGCAAAAATCCCTTGGTTGGTTTGGCATTGTCTTGTTGGAAAATCATGTTCTCATCCATAACATTTTCGAAAAATGGGATGAGAATTTCTTCTAACAACTGGCAATACATTTCACAGTTCATCCGCGTCATAACAGGCAAACAGGCGTTTTTCCAATCAAGCTTATACCAGCAGAGATCATTACAGTTCCTCCACCAAAGTTTCGTTTCTCCTTTCTTGGCGTCTCTTGCCTGTTATCGTGACAACGATTACTAAAACCACAACCAGATGTTCGACTTTATCTCATTTACCTGTGTGTTTTTGTTTTCACTATCAACTATGTCAGATTTAATGTAGTAATAAGTTGACTAGGCGGCGCTACTGTGCAAGATGATTCCAACGTAAATAGATTTGAAATTTTAAACAACAAATTTGAATTGTTTTGTTGAGCTCGAATGTCTGTCTGCGCTAAATCCATCTGGTCCTTCAAGATTGAACTTCTTCTTCTCCGTCCCAAAATCGGTATTTCTAGACCAAGGCAGCCGTGGTGCAGGTGGCGCTGATGCGAGCAAAACATTGGGATCCTCGTTTAAAATTTGACGAATCCGGCGAGCAGATATCGATAGACTCCTATTAGATTTCCTTTCTAATTTCTGTCGATGACTTCTCGTAGATTGCCGTTTTATTTTCCTTTTGATACGAGCTGTCAAGGTGGATAGACATTCATATCGCTGCTTTTTGGCATACTTTTCGCCCATTTGATGGTAATTATGGACGACATCCTTGCTCCTCCCAATTCGGATACCTATTTCACGCAAGCTCAACTCTTGTTTTCGAAGCTTTTACCTTCTCACAGTTGGTCAACGGGCTGTTTCTCGGCATTTTTCTTTAAGCAGCGTAAATAATACGAGTTAAATTATAATATTATTGTTTTTGTTTCTAACTTCAACTATTTGCAAACTATTTCAATTGACATAAAAAAACAAATCCGGCAAGACAAAACAAAAAGACGCAGATTACCGTCTTTAAACTTATTTACAGGCCAGAAAACAGTAGAATGCGATTAATAACAAACACAGATTGATACCTGGCGAATCAACACATAACGAATATGTATCTCACTAATACATTCACATCTACACAAATTTGCCTGAGGAAGCTTACACGGTAATCGTCAAATCAGTGAAATATACGTTGGCTTTATACTTTTATCCACCAGTGTATAATAGTATGGGCAACAGCCTGGGCCGTTTAGGTTGAACTTATATTCGTCAGAAAAAATTACATTATCCCATTCTTTCGTCCAAAACATGATTTTTTCGCAAAATTTAATCTGGCCACAATGTGAACTGGTGTGAGATTTGGTTTCTTGGCCTTTCTAGTATCACTTTAACATCCGCACAGAATCTAAGTTACACACTTGTTAGTGATTGGTAGTCCCAGTTCTTGCATGATCTCTGCCACAGAAAACCGTCGAGTCTCACCCGTTTGTACGATTCGGTTCCGATCCGGGTTGGTTGTTTTTGAATTTCCTTTTGTTTTCTTATTGATGCCATACTTGTCTCCTTGAGATTCTCGAGTTCACGAATCAATGCTTGCAGTTTTGCTGAATTGATGCAACCAATATAACGTAGCTCAAATTTAAACCCAAGTTTATGGCGCACAAAAAACTTCCTTTCCCGAAAATTACAATTGTGTACTTTTTCACTGGTGTGAATGACATCAAATTCAAATCATTTGATAAGCTATCACACATGAAAGTACAGGGTCCGGCAATTGAACTGCCATATTACTTCAACAGTCACTATTACGTTGCACGCGAAACTGTATTGGACGACCCCTCGTTGCTTTGTTTACATTGTGTTTTGGCTGTCAGGGGACGTATGTGTTACTTTTGTAATCGAGTGTTATCCGGAAAAATGGACCTCGAACAGAAACGTAGTGCTGTGTTTGCCTTGTTCCGAGCTGGAAAACGATAGAAGGACATAGTTCGTGAGCTGTCCGATTAACGTGTGTGCAGAATTTTTGTACACCGTACAGTCAAAAGATACCTGGTGACCGGAAGTACCAAAAAAAAAACGGTATGGTAGGGGACGACGAGCTACTGTGGTGACACCTGGTATGGTTAAGATCGTCAAGAGGCACCTTAAGAGAAATCCTCGACGTAGTGCCACTAAATTGGTGGAGGATCTCAACGTATCGCATCGAAGTCTCCGTCGGATCCTGAAATATAAACTTCAGTCCAAGCTCTACAAGATCCATAGAAGGTTCAAGCCCTTTCGGTGAGGCAGAATCAGGACCGGGTAAAAAGTGCGAAGGCACTGCTCAAGAGGGCCGCGGAAGGAAGGTTGGAGAATATCGTGTTACCAATGAGAACCACACAAATAACTCTTCACCGTACAGCAGTTCATGGCTACGGTCTTCAATTTGTCATTAAATTCCGGTGTGTTTTCTGAATGCTGGAAAAAGTCGTTTGTTTTCCCAATACACAAAAAGGGCTGGTCCATGACTATTCACATACTATTTCTCCTGAGCAACACGGTTTTATACCCAAGCGCTCGACTGCGACCAACCTCACCGTATTTACATCGTTCGTCATCCGCGAAATGGAACGCGGTCATCAAGTAGACGCCATATACACAGATCTCTCTGCGGCCTTCGATAAAATGAACCATTAGATTGCAATTTCCAAATACACGAAAATGGGGGTTCACGATCAATTGATGAACTGGCTCCGCTCATACCTGACTGGTAGACTGGTAGTCATGAAGAAAACGAATTTTTTTTTTTGGCTCAGGAAGTACTAGCACACCAGTCCCAAGCTCGGTCCCAAGCTTAATGATTCGCCCCTAAAACCGTAACTCACAGTAATACACTCTCAAATATTCTGTCAAAATAACATAGCGAATCAAAACAAAAACAAAGATACTTGTACCAAAAGGTACTGAAAAGTGCAAAAGTACCTGGCCAGGTGCAGACTGCAAGGTGTTCTTCGAAACTAGGGGTTCTACAACAGTGAACCAATTTCAAATCACTAGTTGCACATTGATTGTTGGTAGAACTATGTCTGTGAAGGTTTCAGATTATGCCTCGTCCAGCTTTTCAGTAACATCCAGCGTTCCGCAAGGCAGCCACCTTGGTCCATTCCTTTTCCTGTTATATATGAACGACGTGAACTTGGTCCTCAGATGCCTGAAATTATCCTACCCGGACGACCTAAAGCTGTACTACGTCATAAAATGTCCAGAAGACGCCGATTTTCTTCAGCAGGAACTACAAGTGTTCGACGACTGGTGCCGGATCAACAGATTGTCCTTAAATGTATCCAAATGCTCGGCTATTGCTTTGATCGAAAACGTGCGATGTATCTCCACGTCTACATCTTTCGAAGAACACGCATGAAACGTGATACAACAGTCAAGGATCTGGGAGTAATGCTCGACTCCAAACTGTCGTTCGAGAACCACATTGCCTTTATTGTTTCTAAAGCCTCATCGCAGTTAGGATTCATCTTCCGCTTCGCAAACAACTTCAAAGACGTTTATTGTCTGAAGGCACTATACTGCTCTTTGGTTCGTCCTTTTTTGGAGTACTGTGCTGTCGTTTGGTCTCCTTTCTACCAAAATGCAGTCCAGAGGATCGTAGCCGTTCAGCGAAGGTTTATACGCTTTGCTTTGCGACATCTTCGTTGGCATGACCCTCGCAGATTGCCAAGTTATGAAAGTGTACACACTTAGAAAATTTTACAGTATTCGGTAATTTTTTACCGAACTTTCAACAGCTGAACGTTCGGTAATCCGATTTACCGGATTTCGGTAATATTTTACAGTATTCCGGTAAAAAATTTACCGGAACTTGTCAAATTTTACCGAAATCCGTTAAATTGGATTACCGAACGTTCAGCTGTTGAAAGTTCGGTAAAAAATTACCGTATACTGTAAAATTTCCTGAGTGTGTAAGCTCATCAGCCTGGAATTGTTGGAAGGGAGGCGTATGGTGGCCAAAGCGTGTTTAGTTGGTGACCTCCTTCGGGAAACATCGACTGTTCCACTTTACTTGGTCTCTTAAACATCAACACTCATCGACGAAACCTACGTTTACGATCATTCTTTATAAACCGGCACTCAAGGACCTACTACGGCAACACGAACCTGTGCTAAGCATGTGTCGCGTTTTCAACAGCTGCTATAACGTGTATAATTTTAATGTATCCCGTGATGTTAATAAGCGTTGTTTCCGAGGATGTATGTGTTAGTTATAGTATGCAATTTAGTGTTATCTAGTTGTCATTGGGATAAACATTTTTATCTGTTGACGAATAAGCAAAAAAAAAAGAGCATGGTGGCCTGATTTGGCATCATGTCATTACGCCAAGGACACACTAAGGTGGTACAAAAGCCAATATGTCGTGTTGAAAGATATAAGTCCGCCAAATTTCCCGGAGACACGGCCAATCGAGACTTTATGGGCTTCGACCAAAGCATAGCTACGGAAATTCGCAAAACCAGCAGATGACACCGAAAAATTTAAAAAGGATTGGACAAAAGTGGTGAAAATGGTGAGAAGTGCAACTGTGCTGAACCTTATGGGTCATGTTTGAGGAAAATTGAGATGCCTCGGTTATAATTAAAGATTTTGATTGAAGAAGAGTAAAATATTATGTAGAAAAGCAGTGCTGATTTAATTTTCCTAATAAAATTATTGAAATCTTCAAAAGCAACACATTTATAATATTTTGACAGTGTGCTTATAATTTCTGACACAGTCTATACATATCGGGAACTAGTTCTACAGGGTTTCAGAGTTCCAGGGATTGGGTTTTTCAACAGGACTCGGCGCCGGCTCACAAAGCGAAGAAAACTCAACTCTGGATTGCGGAACATTTTCCAGGGTTCATTTCGAGCTAGGAGTGGCCGGCGAGCTTTGCGGATCAGAACCCTGTGGACTTCGTTGCCAGGGTATGTTGGAGGATGAAGTCTGCCCTAAAAACACTAAGCCCCCCCCAATTTTAAATTAAAAAAAATTTTTTTTCATTTGTCCTCCCCCAAACCCCCCCTTTAAATTTTTTCCCCCTATTATTAATTTATACAAAAAATACGATGCGTTCAACGAATTTCCCACATTGTACTAGTGCTCAATAAGCCAAGGACTAGAACTAACCCTATAAGTTGATTTGGCATTGATGAAGGCACATAAAAATTAGAACATATGTTGCAGATAAATTTGTTAGACCATCCCCACCGGTGGGTTCGTATCTGGGTAATATTTTGATGACTGAGAGCGTTCATATTTTGATTTAGCCACCCACTTTCGCACCGATCGTTCATAAAAAAGGTAACACAATAAGACTCAAATTTATTCTCGCACCGGTTTCGTTTCGCTAAATATTTCGTGCAGTGTATAGTTTGAATACTCTTCCGTACAGGTTTTCGACGTTCTGGTTTGTCCCAAAGATTGGATCTTGGGAAACATCCAGCCAAGCCCTGCAAAGCACTTCGTTGTCTTGTTGCGTCCAATTCCTTCCACGGGGTTTTGATGCACTCGTTTTTTCACAACATATCACAATAAACATGAAATTAGCAAATAACACTTTAAAAACAAATCGGAAACACTCAAATTGAAATGAAAGTCTTCCAGATGAAGATGTTGTTTTAACGTTTCAACTTGTTTTGCTTATTTTTCTTCTAATAGCAACGCTCGGATCGGTTGGGTCGGGTTGTCAAATTTACGAACCGGCTACTCACCGAGCGAGCAAATTGTCATTTTCCAACCCGGTTACCAACCACCGGTGCGGTGTCGAGTTGTCAAACAGGGTAACAAATTACCGATATTACCGTATTGGTGCGGTTGGTCTTAGCATTCATTACTATTATAATAATAATTATTATAAAAAAAAAAAAAATAAAAAACACACCACACAACCACAAACCAACACCCCCCCCATAAAAAAAAAAAAAAATAAAAACCCCAACCACCCCTCTCCCCTCCCCCAAAAATAATTAAAAAAAAAACCCCCCCCCCACCCCCTTTGCCAAACTACCCGCCCCCCCCCCCCAACAAACCCCCCAACCAATAAACATAAAATTAGCAAATTATTTGTAAAACTGCTAAGCAAACACCCATACTAATCTTCGATGGAGGAAGCCTGCTGTGTAGCCTGGGAAGAAACTAGAAGCCTCTAGCAAACTGATTACGATGAGAGGTAATGAAGTGCTGGGTAGGCAAAACACAAAAACCACCGACAACAAATTGGATGATGTCTATTATCGCGTAATCGCGCACTGACATTTCGCATTTATGATCATTTCATTAGGCATTTGCTTCCCATTTGGCTATATATACTAGTTCATCGAGCTTGTTGGGGGTGGTACAGCTTACTGGGGCTTGAAATAAATGTTAAATATCAAGTGACAGCTGACAGCTATGCTAGCACTCCATTGACGTCATGTTATAACATGATTGAGTTGTTCTGGGGACAGATTTTAAAATTTATAAAATAGTTTCAATAATAATTCCTAGTTTCAGAGGTAGCGAATGTCGTGGAAATGTTATGGGGGAAAAGATCGTGACATTTGTACAATCTATATTTTCCACCGTTGTCTAGTTTTGAGATCAGTTTAACGTTTTGTACCAGACCCTAGAATACTTTGTAAAGGAAGCAAATAAACTTCCAATCACAAATCCAACAACAACGTGCACCAACTTTGAACCTAATGTTTTATTTCAGTGTCAACATGTCCAAAGGGTGAATTTACTATTTTATACAATGCCTTTCCACGCCGATTTCTCTTGATCAAAAGACCAAGCATGCAAAACAATTACATCATCTGTTTAAGGGTTATTTCCTCTGCCGTTCATCAACTTTAGTTTGCAACTTTAGATTCGCCTTTATGAAAAAGTTACACAGAGTTGATTATTTTTAATTGCTATTTCGTGCAAAACAGTCGCTCCTCCATGGAGAAGCCAAGTTGTACAGTTTTTATCTCGCCTCACAGCAGTGAAGAGGCCGGTTGAGGTATACAATTTTAAATGCTCGAAAATTCCAGACTTAACGATTGCCACCATTCTATTATATAGCTTCACCCAATCGATTTACCATAAGGCTGTTTGTAGCCGGTGCCATTCGTGAATTTTTCCACCCATTTTCAATCGATCATTGTTCGATTGTTCTCTTCCGGGCAGGGTAAATAGTTGACTAGGTTCGTTAATTGTAGTGTATCGGTTGGAGATGCCCTTCAGTTGCTTGACCAGGTTGATCGAGTTTGTTAACACCTCCTTGTCGGTAGAAACATGCGGTTCCGGTTGCAACAGTTTAAATTTTCTTATGGAAATGACGCAATCCTTAATCTACATATTAATTTGAAAATAGATCGAACAGTGCCCGTAATATCCAGTAGCGTTTGATGTCACGTTTTACATTCATCATCTTTGAGTGCATTCAGTGAGATCAATAAATTTGAACGACTAATCAACCTTGAATGTCTTTGTCGTGAATAATTCATTGATTTCCTAGCAATTCACATATACACGGTATTTTTTAAATAAACGAATTCAGTTTTTCGTTATGCCTGCTTCGGATGGGCTCACCTGACTTGAAAGGTAAAATGATGAAATGAACAAATTCGAAACGAAACCACGCAGATGTAAGTTTAACCTTCGTGGTTTGAAACTGTTGGGGAAACAGTGTAGTGCTTGAAGACACTACTGTGTTGAACTGCATTTATTTTTAGATAAACATTGTGAGCTGTGAGACACGTTGGGAGCAGGTTTTTTGGGGAATCCCGATTGGTAGAGCCGTAGATGAGATGATGATTACAGTTGACAGTTGACTTGTATTCAGAGAGGAGTGTATAGCCTTTAAAGATTGGGTTTTAACCAGCGTTTACTTAACTACGATATTCTGGAAGCTTGTGAAGAATTAAGATAGAAGCTCGATTTATATGATGCCTGGTTGTATATTTTAAACTCAGCCTGTAAATCTTCATCAAATTAAATTGCTTTATTTCTTGAATAAAATTCTGGATTTGAAAAAAAATGACAAATTCATTTGTTTGTAACTTTTTAGCGTGTGAGAAATTTTCTTGAAACCACACACTTTAAACAAAAATCTTTTTTTTTCATTTCTGCTCGGATGCACCTAAAGGGAGCGGTATGTTTGCCATAAATTTCAAATGACAGTAAAAGTTCTAAATAAAATCAATTTGTCTAAATGCTGCAATCTACAATATACATAGATAATATAGTCCATATGTTTTATGCTATATTTGACATATAATGATCAAATTGATACACTTGGAAATTATTATAAAACTTTAACATTGAAATTTAAATAACAAGTCATTAGACTTACATTGTGTTTATTGAAAAAAATCCGAGCAAAATGTTGCATCCAAAAAACGCCATGTTCAACCTTCTGTAGGTTTGTCAATTACCAATATTTTAAGTTGAAAATTTGACACTTTTTTTTGCACCGATCTTACAGCATGGTCAATATCGGGTGAAAAAGGGAAATCCTTATGTTGGTACGTCAACTTTGACGCCAGCTGTAGTCCAACCCACTAAATGGAAACAGTTCACATTTTTTCCACATTATTTCCTATATTTTTTTAGGCTATGGTAAAATTTTTGATAAGCTACCTAAATTGTTCACAAAAATACAGATTTTTAAAAAGTGGTATGTCCAAAAATGACTTTTTTCACATATGTTATGAAAACTTCAAATTTATAAATTTCATCAACATGAAATTTTGGTTACATAAGGTCTATACATTGGTTATAGTGTTGTCAAATTTTCAGTCAAAAATATTCGTAATTGACAAATCTACAGAAGGTTGAACATGGCGTATTTTGGAAGCAATATTTTGCTCGGCTTTTTTTGCTATTGAGTGTACACGATCATTTTGTTTGTTCAAAGTTTACAATTTTTCATCTGAAAAAAATACGGTATGAACAGCGAGTGTCAGCGCCCAGAGATCTGGCAACTCTGTTGGCAATATTCTTGCAGATCCATCCGTTAATCCTCTGTTTTTTAAAAGCCTCATATCCAAGGTCCCGTTTCAATATATTTTGCATGGATGTTTGGCTCATTTTCATTTCATACGCCTTTTTTCTCGCCGACCGAGCAGGATTCCTTCGTACTCGCTCCTTCACTGCTTTGCGCTGAGAGAGTGCGTACACTGCGTTTCTGACCGGGTTCCGACTTGGGAATAACAGTGCTAGTATCCTTGAAACGTTTATGGTGCTGTACACAAACAGTCTGCTCAACTTCAAATGCGACAGCCTCCATCTGATTTCCATGTTTGTGAACCCCTCAAAATACAAGATCCGAATTTGTTATTTACATGAATCCATTCTTGTTTTCGTATATTAAAGAACACAAATTCAGTTTGTTGTTTACGAATGAACTGACAACAAGTCACTGTTTCAAATCGTACACAAGGAGTTCAACCATAATGGTTTAAATTGTACCGAGGGGATCACAAATGAGTGTGTCACTAAATGTTTTTGAAAATTGTAAAATAAGGAACTCAAGAATTGAGTACAACCATTTATGTTATTATTTAAATTAGTATTACGGTATTTTTTTGTCAAGGCAAAGTCGTTTCGAAAAATGTATACATTTTTATTATTCGTCATTTATTAAAATATTGAACCATCTCAACGAAAAATTCGGTAAATTTGTAACTGTAACTGAGGACCACTTCATTTCATTAAATTACCGTGGTTTTGTGAATTAAGCTTCAAAACAGATTCACTAACATTAAGCCTAATATTACCGCGGAACGATTCTAGGTCCTGAAAAGAGTTGTTCACTTTTTTGGAAACTATAATCTTCAAGCGGGATTCACACTGCTTCACAATCTTAAAAGATTTCACTGCCGTTTTCTCCAACTGCGCAAGATAAAACGACATTTAATGAATTCTTATGTTGTTTGCGTTCTTGCAGAAGGTTTGCATTCTCAGCTTTTAAAAATGCAAGAAATGATTGTCTCTGCGGATATTTGCTGTGTTTCATGTTAACTTATCCGTTATCGTACATGTTAACCGATTATCGAACATTGACAAAAAGTTCCTTCATGTTTAAAACAACCTTGCCTGAGATGCTCTCGAGCCGTTCAAACATCGATGCACTCCGAAGGATTTCTAATAAATGGTGGTCAAGCTTATGATGGCGTGTGAAATTATGACGGCGTGTAATTTCATCGATTCACCCTTTCAGTTCGGGAGAACAAAAACAAATTTGGCAAAATGAGTTAGCCCTCCATCACTTCTGAAAACAACAACGGGCAAAATTTACAGGATAATGCCACCAGAAGCGCCTTTTGCTCTTCCTGAAGTCCAACGGAGGTTAGACACAGTTTTGACCGGATTTGTCACTTTGCCATTACTCCTGACCAGTCTTAGACTAGTACAGAAGGAAGTCAACCGTTCGAACACACCGAAACAGCGCCCAGCTGAAAAGTATTGGGCCAACATAGTCTAAGTGTTTGATAATGCACTGAATTTGAAAAAATAATGGCTGAAACTTCCGAAACAATTTGGTTCTACCATTGCCAAAAATCTACACTCAGCGAAATAAACTTTCGATATTCATAACATTGCATTATGATTATTTGCCATAGAAAATCAATAAGACTTTCATATTTTTTTCGAATTCGAACCTTGAACGTTGAGGTTATGAGTCCAGTGACTTGCCCACTAGTATCTATCAACACTTGTAATTAGAAAAGCTTAAAGGCGTACAAGAACAACGTCGTATAAAATAACATCCATTCATAAGCCAGCCTTATGAAATTCCAAAGCATCGTTCATAAGTTGAACCTTATAAAGTTCATAAGTTTATTTGCCTGAGTGTAGTTCAAATTAAACAGTCCAAACAGTGTCAACGTAAAGGTGTGGAAATTTAAATATGGAGGAGAGACTGAAAGAAGCAATAATGTTGAAATATAACCATAATGATGCACCTTATTTCTTGAAGGTATGAAAAGATTCGGGCTTAATCATAACTTTTGCGATTATTTTTGGGAGTCTCATTTTTTCGAATACAGTCTTTAGATGTATTTACACGTATTTAGATGACTCATGAACCATCAATTGTGAATTTGCAAAACAGTATTTGAACGATTTGTTCGATAGGATCAGCATATGTCAAAAAAAATTCGTAATGGTAATCGTCTCAATCATAATTCTAAACATAATAAAGGCCTGTTCATAAGCCACGTAGGCTAATTTTTTAAAATCATAGACCCCACCCCACTCCCTCGTAGACTTTTCTCCATATATTTTTTTGAAATTTTGTATGGAGCGTAGACTTTGGCCAAAAAAAAAACAACACAAAAAACATTAACCTCATATCCACACCTTCAGCCCCTCTCCCCCCCAGAAAAACCACCACGGTTTATGAATATTTTTAAACAAATTCATGTATTTGAAAACATTTGGTTTTTTCCTAAGGTCCCGAAAAACTCCCAAGCCACCAACAAATTCAACTACTACTGCAATGAGGAGCAGACCAACAAACACGCCGCCGACTTGTTGTTCCCCCTGCCACCATACCATCAATTAAAACATTAAAAGACCCAAAGAGCGCTCTAGGGATCAGAAGGTCTGATCACCTTTTTACAGATCGACCACCCAAACATACTACAATTAATAATTAGGAATTTATAATCCTTATGATCAACAACGATGAAAAGAAGAAGAAAAAAAATACAACTTTGATTGTTCGTATCAAGTTATTGATCCCGGACGTAATTCGTGGGAAAGAGTTGGCCAAACCCCCCATAAAAAAACAATAGAATTTAATACAGACGGTCCAAAATGAACTATAGATATTCAAATATATGCATTCAAGCAGCTCTAAATGCTTAGAGTCCACCACCCGCCATTCCCAGCCTGTTTGGGAATTGGGTTCAATCACTCCAAAAGTTGTCTTGTAGTAACCAAGTCAATTTGTACTGGGTTCCTGACCATTGTAGAATTGATGGAAACGAGAGAGCTGCTGAATTAGCAAGACTCGGATCGTCTCATCAGTTCGTAGGACCTGAACCCTTTTGTGGTTTATTTGCTTCGTCACTTAGAATGGAGATGAATGCCTGGGAATGCTTGAAAGTGGAGGCAAACTGGAACAACACTTTCATAGCTAGGCAATCAAAGCGGTTCATCACTCCAAACATTTCAATGACTCGCAAATTACTTGATCTTACCAAAAAAGATTTAAACTTATATACAGGCCTTATAACTGGTCACTGTCCGAGCCGATATCACTTGAAGCTGATAGGAAAACTTCAAGATGATTCATGTCGATTTTGTGACATGGATAAAGAAGACTCGGAACACTTGTTATGCCACTGCCCGGCAATCTCCAACAAAAAGATTTAAGTTCTTCAGCAAAGGGCTACTAGAACCCTCTGAGATCTGGAGAACAAACCCCAGTACGGTAGTACACTTTATTCGGTGTGTTATACCGCCCTGGGACAACGCTTTAAGTCAAACATTGGCGATCATTTCTAGCAATAGTGATGCGTCATGCTGACAATATCTAAAGCAAAAAAAGGGGGATATATCACAATAGATCTAAAAATTGGTCGCAGTGATGAAGATACCCGACAAAAAAAAGCCCCCAACTAACTCTCCTTATAACAAGGACCCCCAAAAATTCGACCAAAACATTACCTACTTGCGAAATTAGGTCGGTAATACATTTTATATAAAATAAAAAAAAATAATAGAAAAGAACAAAATTGAATTTATGACATGTCGTGCCGCGAGAAAAAAGGACGAAGGTTGTTATACCACCAATGACAACGATCATGAAAATTTAAGGCCGGCCCCCCCCCCGGATGTGGCGGAGGTGTGACATCTGCTAGCATGTCAAAACACCTTTTCGACGTTCGCCTCATGCCACAAGAGATTGACTCGATGTTTTGTAATGTTATGTGATACCACACCTCCGCCACATCAGTGGGCGCCTCGACTAAGGCCTTCAAATCCCAGTGTTTAGTCTAGTGGCTATTTTTTAACGGACTAAGATTTGAGATTACCAAATATATTCTAGAGGCTGTTGAAAATGTAGCATCCGGAACGTGACTTTGAGTGCGGCAGTATATATTATTTTGGGTTTATAATTAGGGTTTAACAATACATCAAATAGAACATCCAATTAAGTTATATTTATGTTTAGGTCTCAAAGTATTTACGTACAACATAGAAGCTAACATCACTTGTAATATTCATTATTTTTATGAGTGTGCTTCGAAAACCTGTTAATTTGTTTCCATCGCCGAACCGTATAAAGATTGCCCCCGAAAGTATGGACGCAGTCAGAAACCGCTGCCATTTTGCAATAATTGATAACCAGTCCTTTTTTGTGGCTGAATCATGTTGTTTACTTTTATTTCTCAGCACTTGTGTAGTGGTTTAATCGTTTCCAACAGTTTGTTTCATGCGTGGACTTTCAGCAGAACAACGACGAAATATTCTGAACGAATGGTGTACAGAACCCGGAATGTTACTGAGGAAGTTGGCAAAAATGAAAGAGTAAGAAGCCGTGCAAACAGCGATTCGGAAGTTCAGTGAGGATAACACGTTTGATGATAAACCGAAATTGGGTCGAAAAAAAATGTCTTGCTAACTGGTCCTGTTTGGATAAATGTAGAATTAAGGCATTCGAGCACAGGATGGAGGTTTCAGAGTGGGATATGGCCAGAAAAGTTGGCCCTTCGAAGTCTAATGTTCATCGTGCCAAAGAACGTTTGAATCTTCGGACCAATAAGACGCAAAAGCAGCCAAAACAAGCATCGATCAAGCCCAGAGTGCGAAAGTTGTACTATACGATGCTTGTTGGGAATTTGAACTGTACAATTATGGATGACGTAACCTACGTAACATTCGACTACAAATCCTTGCCGGGCCACAATATTATACGGTGCGTGAATGGGATGTATAGAATTAGTCTGAGATATCCATTCAAGTCGAAAAGTTTGGTAAGAAAGCTATGTTTTAGCAAGTTATTTGTGGCTGTGTTAAGATTTCACGGCTTCGATGAACAGTTAGATATACATCAAAGAGGGCTTACAAAAACGACGTATACCCATGATTCGAAGCCACAAGGATCCTGTTGTCTTCTGGCCAGATCTTGCGTCTTGCCATTGGGGCTATTCATAAACCACGTAGACTTTTCTGGGGGGAGGGGGGTTGACCAAAGTCTACGCTCAATACATAATTTCAAAAAAATGTATGGAGAAAAGTCTACGAGAGGGTTTGAGATTTTCAAAAATGAGTCTACATGGTTTATGAACAGGCCCATTACGTGAAATCAACGGTAGAATGTTATACCTCCAAGAATGTTTGATTCGTTCCAAAGGACATAAAACCTCCTAATTGTAATTGTAATTGTAATTTCTCAGTCCCCGCCCTGGCAGACCACTATCCGCCCATCTGCGTTTGGGCTAGGCGAGAACCTACCAAGCCTGCCCGTTGATATGCCCTAGACCATATAGCACACCGGGATCTTCCACAAGCAGGCGCCGGTTATTAACTAACCAGTCCCAACAAGTGTTAGATTCATTACATAGAGGATAGTAGGAGGCAGAAAGTGAAGCAAGAGCGATAGAGGCGTTTGATTGCTGAAACGAAAACGGAATAATGATTTTTTTTTTAATCATTTATTAGTACAGGCTCAATCGAATCAACTTTACAGAGCCAAGTTTTCATATTTATATACATCAATTACCTCAAAACTAACGTTAAGGGGATATAACCGATTGCTCGCGGGCGTCTCGAGGTTAATAAGAATAACAATTGTACGGAATTTGAAGTGTGGTTTACAAAGCACGTTTATTTTAAATTCGGAATTGGCCAAAACAACTAATCATTATACTTTTTTTTTTCTTTTTATTTAAAAAAATATAAGAGAGAAAAAAAAAAAAAACACAAAAAAAAAAAAAAAAAAAATAAACATACAGGTTAAACTAACTACAATCTAAGGCAAATGTTAGTCAAAAAAAAAAAAAAAAGTTTCAAAAACCCCAAAACACCGTACACCCAAAAAATCTCGAGCCGAAAATAATGATTTAGTGATCAGTGCATTATTTTAAATGGTAAGTTCAAGTATGAATAGTTCTCATCTGTTTCTTTTCCTATTGGTTGTTGTTGCACTGTTACTGCAAGTTTTTGTCATCCAACTTGCTCTTTGATTTCATCCACTACCGCTCGGTTATTGTGCAGGACGCATTTAAATATATGTAAAGATAGCAAAAATAACAAAGATACTCATTAGTGGTAACATATATAATACGCTTTCTTATCATGTGAAGCTTAAAGATAGATTACACGATAAGCTGTCTAGTGAAATATCTTAATATTAGTACCGATGTTCGAATTGAACCGATTTATACCAATAGTAAAGATGCTATTGGGGCCACTCACAAAGTGTGATGGAGGTTTATCATTAGGAAAACAAAGCGATCTATATTAAAGCACGAGAGCCAACTTATATCGGTTTACACCAACAGTACGAACGCTGTTGGAGCCACTGACAAAATGGAATAGTAGTTTACTTGTTCCAAGATATGTGGCCCATCGAGTATGGCGAACGAATAATATGGATCACAATTAATTATGATCCCCACCATCAACCCACCACACCCGGCGAACCACCACATCTCACCGGAAAGCAGCTTTATTGTTCTTCTTTGTTCACTCGATCACTCGCGCCACCGAAGAATAGGTAACCGAAACAATAGAAAACGCAATATGCCCGATAACAAAATATTACGCAACAAACCCTCGACACAACCGTTCACAGCCGATGCCCGTCGTAGGCAATTTGATTTTCGTAAACTTTCAATTTGTACAACTACATTCCACTACTTTACAACTGGAACTGATATCTGCAACAAGCAAGTTGAACGTCTTAAAGAGCAATCTACACTTTGAATTACGATTGAAGGATTTTGCGAAATAAGCGTCCTTAGAAACATTTTGTACCTTCTGTCAACTTTATGCTTCTATTGATTTCCAAGCTTATCTGTTTAGTACCAACCAGGGGAGACTTGGTCCTATACCCAATGATTTCATTATCTCCAATCCGCTCAAAAAATCGCAATGTTTTGTGATATAGTGGACGGAATATTATAATTTGAGATAATTCAATACAGACGTCTTCCAAACTTGGAAGATCGACAGGTAATCGGTGTGTTACCACCTGGTACCTCATAGCAAGATGCTTAGAGGCGGACCGGAAGAGTCGATAAGCTACCTCCCCCATAAAACCTCCTAATTGTCCGTAAATTCGACCAATTAAAGAATTTTGGGCATTGTCGAAATGTGACGAAAATGGACGAAATGTTTATGTGCACATTTTAGAAAAAAAAAAAACATGTCTCGGTAGCACATACCATTCAACAGTTTGAAAAAGATTGGAAGAAAGTGTAAAAACTTGGCGCTAAGAGGTCTGTGCTGAATCTTAAGAAGAACGTTCGCAAGAAGGTGCACCAGGTAGCGTACACGGAGAGAATAGTTAAACCGAATGCTCTGTTGGAAGAACAAAAATTCCTTTAAAAATGGTCAAGTGATGCTCCATATCTCGTCAAACGGTTGGGACTCAAGCATTAACTTTAGTCTTAGCTCCATAAGGCTTATGGTTATAACGCCATTACTTGCTCTCCGAAAAGAGAAGAATGTCTGTGAATATGTTTTTCCTTTGACGGTAGAGACATGGTCACAAATTCTTGTCCTAATGCGCGTATTAAAACTAGCGAATATTTTCGGATGGATGATAAAAAAAGAACGGAAAAAGATATTTCAACAAACCAAATTGCATTTGGTTCATTAAGAAATTTAAAACTTCACAAAAAAAAACATTTACTCCCTTCCGCGCAGCCTTACGGGAGTTAGCCGGACCTTTGGCCATAGGTGACAATAAGAAGCTTGTAGGCATATCCTTCAGTTCGATGGTCGCCTTTTTTATCAAACCATCCGTCGTTATGGCCACGAAATCATTTTAAAATACTCACCTCTTCAAATTGGCCCAGAACTTCTCGATTGGGCGGAGCTGGGGCATGTTTGGGGGTTGGCATGCTTGGGCACCACCGGAATGCCTAACCGCTCCATTTCCTCCTGCGCCCGTTTCGAGTAGTGGGCCGACGCTAGATCCGGCCAAAACACCACGTCGTCATCCTTTTGGTACTTTTCAATGAAGGCGGCATCTTCCGGGAGGCACTTCGTACTGTAGAACTCGCCGTTCAGTGCCTGCCCCGACAAAAAGAAGAGGGGACGTGACATCCCTTTTTCACTGATTGTGAGCCACAGCAACATCTTCTTTAGGAACTTTGTGTGCGCTATGTACTGCACATCGCTGCTAATTTCTTTTGTCGGGGAGATGAAGTAGCCTTGGCATTGCCAGTCGTTGCCGTCCGTTGCCGACTACCAAGTTCCGCTTCGCCGGGAAGATCTCTTTGACCAGAATCTACAGCTGTTGTTTCTGGGTTTCCGCTTGGTTCTCCGGCATGGCTGGCTTGGTTTGACGCGTCCGCATATGCATATCCATTTTGGCCAAATACTTCTTGACCGTTTGGCCGGTCGCACCGACCTCCCGGCCCAACGCACGAAAAGTAGTAACCACCTTGCCTTCCGTCTTCCGTTTGAGCTTCTGTTGAACCCTTCGGTCGCTAAAAACGGTCGGATGGCCGGAGCCGGGCTTCCGCTAAATAGACTCTCCCTTCTCCAGAAGTGCCAGAATCTTGTAGATGGTTCCGCGATCGTATCCGGCCGACACGAAGTGGGCCACGATGGCCGATTTTTTTAGGCCCGGGTTGAGTAGGTGGTACGAACAAACCATAGATCGTAGTTGTTTCACTGTTCTCGCCATAGCTGCCGTTAACAAACTGATGGAGCTATCAAATTTTAACAGTATGTAGGCAACTAGTATATATTGATGAAATTTGTCAGAAGCAGATAATTTCCATCAACATTAATTCTAGCAATAAATTACTGTCCACTCCTAGGGCCTCTCATGTTGATGGAAAGTATCTGCTTCTGACCAATTTCATCATTAGAGCATCTCCAGGAGTGTTGTAGTTCTAGATTCATTTTATATGTCAATTATAAATTTTTCTCTTGGGAAAATATATAACAAACATACCCTCTCTTCAGCAACAGTTCCAAATGTTGTTCTAAACCTAAAGACTTGAATGTGTGTGTATAATTGATTCTCAAAACTTCTGTGGACATATTATCAGAATTCCTTAGGAATTCTCCTCAAATTCCCGCTGTAATTCCTCTCAGAACTCCTTCGGAATTTCCCTCAGAATTACTATCCCTTTCGAATTTCTCTAGAAATCTCAGAAATCGTCTGGAATTTTCCTCAGAATTCCCTTAATATTTTTTTTTTAGAATCCCCCTAGAATTCTCCTCAGAATTCAGTTGCCATTATTCATTCTTTGTGTGTTCTTCTGCAATTCTCATCAGTATTCCTGTGGAATTAATCTTGGAATTAAACTGAAATTCTCAAAATTCCACCCAAACTGTCTTCAGAAGTCCTGCGGAATTCTCCAGTAGTCCACTGGAATTGTTCTCAAAATTTCTCAGGAATTCTTACTAGAATTTCTCTAGTATTCTCCTCGGGATTCTTCTTAAATTCTCATCAGAATTCTTCTGGAATTCCTCTCGAAATTCCGCTGGAATTTCTCCAGTATTCCTCTGGAATTTTCCCTGATAATTCCTTTGGGATTCCTCTCAGAACTTCTCTGGAATTCCCCTTAATATTCGTCTAAATCATTTTCGGTTCTATACCTAATTTGAATATTCCACAATATGGAGCTATTCTCGAAAAAAAATTAAAAACAAAGAAATAGGGAAATGATGGTAGTAACAAAGAAATAGGGATATGATGGTCAGCGAGTTCAGACTTGTTGCTGCAACTTGAAATTATTAACGAAAAAGTAGAACGTATACAAGATTCAAACAGATGCACGACCGGACGTTGATTCAAAGTTTGATGTTTGACTTGATTCCAGAGACACTATGACACAATGAAAAACAAATATAACTTGGATGAAACGCGTTTCAAATTTGAACAAAAATAGAACAACGTAGTATTCCAGTTTTAAATTTTAACATGAAACTGTTCGAAATTATCCAACTAGAACGCCTTGCTGAAGTTGCCTCTGTTATAAATCCAGTTCTATTTTGTAACGACCATACACTCCTGGAGATGCCCTTAGATATCGTTACTCCGTGCATATGGAGAATGCAACAAAACAACAATCAATAGTACACACCAAATTTCCAAAATCATGTTCGGTACTTTTTTGCTGAATTCGGTCTGTAAAACTTAAATTTCATCGAGCATTTTGTAAAATATGACATTTTAAAAAATTCCAGCAATAAAAAATACTGAGTTTCTGTAATTTACAGAAAACTACCGAAAATTGTAAAAAAACATTACCGATCGTAACTGTATATTGCTGCAGTTCCGCAACACTGTGAAAATAATTTCTAATGTACTGTAAATTTATTCTTTTGCAAAATATATTGTAAAAAAAACTACCGAACAGATTGTAAATTTATTCCATGCTGTCAAACGCAACCTTTTCCCGCCATTTTAAAGTTGAATGTTGGCCAGCGCTGTTAAGTTTCACAGAGCAGCCAAAACTAAGTGCCAAAAGGGAGGAATAGACAACAACTTTCCGAGACCGTAGCCACATTGATAGGAAATTCGTTAGATATTTTACACATCGTTGCAAGAATGTGTGTTGATAAATTGTCTTTCTAGTTGCATTTTATAGTTTGTACACATTTTTCCAAATGCTTATTAACACTCAAATAAATGAGCATGAGCATGAGCATGATTGACCGCCCACGGATGCAATTCCGTTATTGCCAGATCAGCTGTATTTGCACAAAGAACCAACAGATGATGTTTGGGACTAACATACATCTTCAATGTGCAAAAACTGGTGACCCATTATAAAGCAATACCGGCGCCGGCCGTGCCCGACTGCTGGTCAAGTAGGGAATGGGAAAGAACGTGTTGACATGATACTCGCTTTGGAGGAAGCCGAGAAATCCTCTGCACTTCCACAAGAAATCACTGGGATGTTGGATAGTTGGGGAAGGGTTAGCAGCAGGGTTCGTTTTGGTTAACGATACGCTGAAAGTACATACCTACACCATCCGCCAAAAGCAATAGACCGCTCAAATGTGACTGAAAATAGACAAACATAACGAAAAACAAAACAAAACAAAATAGACAAAATAAAAGAAAATAAAACAGGATATTAGATATTGTCTTCAAAATATGGTAGAAATAAATAATTTGTTGCTTTGCAAACCGGCTCTCCTCGATGTCCTAGATGGCCACGTCCTGCTGGACCCGCAGCTGCTGCCGTCGGCACACGTCCACATCAACCCGGCCGTCGCCGACGTGTCGGAAACCTTCCGTTAGTAACATGATATCTGTGTCCAATACACTCTTCTTGCACCGATTAATTTACAAACTAGGCCTGCACACCGAATCAAAATTCACTTTGGCACGGTTGTGGTATTTTTCTTTAAAATCTAATTCTAGATATTTGCACTTGGTTTCAGGAAACAGAATCAATCTGCTTATTAACACTCAAATAAATCAATAAAAACCCGTTTACAAACAAATCTGTAAATTTAGCTGAGCAACAGTAAATTTTTTACATCATTTTCGGTAAACATGTGACAGCTCGCGTTACCAATCGTTCAGCAAAATGTACAGAACATTTCGGTAAGTTTTGATAGCTCAATAGCGAAGTTAAATTTACTGAACGTATTGTAAAGTTAAAAAACTACCGAATCGATTACCGAATGGTCAGCTGTTTCATATTCGGTAAAAAATTACAGTATACTGTAAAAAAAATCTGAGTGTGTATATCTTGACTACTGACCGGTGGATCAACCACCAGGTGGCAGGATAATCGCATGAAAAATCGGAACATTTAGTCGTTTTTTTAAAGCGCGATTTTGCATTTATAGCTAAACATAGTTTCGGAACGTTTACTGCATTACAATAAATCATTAAGAGCTTACGGTGCTCCGACAACGCACAAAACCTGACTACAACGAACAATTAAGCTATTTCTTAAGTGGCAACAAAATAAATTTGATCAACAGGATAACATAATGGAAAGAGCTCACCCGAATTGTAGATCGTAGCAGATGAAATGTTCCCAATGATGTAGTGAGCATCTTTTCCAGAATGTTAAAAATTGCCTTCCGACAAATATCTTTAGGCTCCAGATGGGCGCGACCATGTTCGGTCTTCTCAGGTGGAATACCATCGTTGCAATTGGTTTGGCTTTCAATGCAGTTCTGTTCCAACACAGCTTCTCGAATGGTAGCGTAGTGGCGTAGTGCCACATAACCTTTATCAAACTTTATATACTTTATCACACACTACGAGACACCAGGTGCGGCTGGATCCGCTCTTCGATCACTCACTTCCGGTTCACTTCCAATCAATGACAATTTGTTAGGCAATTAGGACTTTAAAACGCAAAATCAGAAGAAAAAAATCGAAAATTTGACGGAAGCAAAAATATTTGCTTCTATTTTCGAGCAAAGCATACTTCGACCTCCTTTAAACGGGAAAGTATGATCCCTGCCGCTTTACCGTTAAGAGAGTGGATTTTATTCCCTAATCTTCATCGCTCGGTCACTTTCCATATATACCATCATTTTTCGAAAAGTAGTTGAATGCCTTTTGACTTAATGGCCGTCATTCAAAATGTTTCAAATACCACATTGAATTATTTACAAAAATTTACCTCGTGGAAAATTCATGAAACGAGGAGTAGAACAATAAATCGACGAGGTGGACTCAAATAATTAATCAATGCTTAATTGACTTTTAATTTCAGATGGCGCGGTAGCGTCTACAAAGCAATTTGGCGGGAGCTGCTAGCATATCTCTGCGTATACTACACACTTAACTTGACCTACCGGTATGGTCTCAACGAAGAAGGTAGAAGGTGAGTCTCTAAAAATAATCATTGAATAAACAGTATAATCTATTCTCCATGAACAAGTTTTTAAAGGAGTTGATACGTAGAAGTATCGCTGATATTTGCAAATCATTGTAAACAGATCCGTTTGTTTACGTTATAATTCAAAACTAATCAAAGATTAATCTCAAGTGCGTGTTCATGCATCTCGAATCAGTCTCTTTAATGTTAATATGGCTAGCAACTAATCCAAATCTTCGCTGGCTTCCGCCTCTTTCTATTCCAGAGTATTTGAAAGGATACGAAATTACTGCGGACAGCAGCGTGAAACAGTGCCACTTTCGTTCGTGCTAGGCTTCTATGTGAGTCTGGTGGTGAAAAGGTGGTGGGAGCAGTACAGATTGCTACCCTGGCCCGATACGCTTGCGCTCTTTGTCAGTGCTGCCATCCAAGGCCATGTGAGTATTTTGCGGTGATTTTCCTTAACCTGATTCTAATAGTATTCCCTCGCCCTCTACTAGGATGAAACTGGCCGACTGATGCGACGAAACATTATGCGTTACATGGTTCTCGCATACGTTATCACACTACAGAAGATTTCACTGCGAGTGAAGCGACGCTTTCCGACCTGGCAGCACCTGGTGGATGCCGGTTTAATGTTGGAAAGTGAGCGAAAAATTTTCGAAATCATGGATGCCAAAAGTCCTATGTCAAAATACTGGATGCCTTTGGTGTGGGCTACCAATATAATTAATCGTGCCAGAAAGGATCAAATGATTCCATCGGATCACATTGTCCAGACACTACTGATGGAACTATCCGACATTCGACGACGGTTGGGAGGCCTCATCGGTTACGATACGGTCTGTGTACCGTTGGTGTATACACAGGTAGTCACACTGGTGCTGTATTCCTACTTCACGGCGGCCATCATGGGCAGCCAGATGATTCCGACGTTTGATCCAAAAACCAACACCTACATGGAGCTGGATGTGTACTTCCCACTGTTCACTGCGTTGCAGTTTGTGTTCTACGTGGGCTGGTTGAAGGTTGCCGAAGTGTTGATCAATCCCTTTGGCGAGGACGACGATGACATCGAACTTAACTGGCTGATCGACAGACATATCAAGGCGTCGTACATGATCGTTGATGAGATGCACGATGAACATCCGGAACTGCTCAAAGATCAATACTGGGAGGAAGTGGTACCAAAAGACTTGCCCTATACGGTGGCATCTGAACACTACCGACGAGAGGAACCGAAGGGATCGGCGGAGCATTACGTTGTGAAGGAATCTGAAGCAGTATATGCAAATATTGTCGGTGGGAAACGAGCTGTGAATGATGAAGTCTACGCTGATTATGTGAGTTTAAATACGGTGGTTTTGAAATGTGTCTTCTCACCGAAATTTTCTTCATATCTAGGAAAGCGTGGACACTCCGATGGCTGAACGTCGCAAAGGATGGTTCGGCCGGCAGATGAACAGAATCTCGATGCGAAGCGCATCGACGGCATACTCATCTGGGGGTCTGTTCACTCGCAATCGGAACAATTCGGTGTACTCTAGTCCAGAGGCCGGCATCACCCAACCAATAAGCGCCGGGGCTCCAATGCAGAAGATTAGTTTCTATGATAAATTTGTGAACAGAAAATCTGGCCGCCATCCGCGGCAGATAGTCAAACAAAGTAGGATCATTTTCCGGATGCGAAATAATGATTGGATGACTAATATTGTTTTTTTTTTAGATTCCAAACTAAGCCTTAACGGCTCCGTGATTTCAAGTGTGCCACCGAAAGCTCGCCCTCGCATTCCTACTCCAGACGTTGCCAAGGATAGCAAAATGCACCCACTAGCGAATCTCACCGCCCAGTTGGAGAAAACGTCAAACATTGCGTCCGGCGTGGCGCTGATGACAACTCAGGTAGTTTCCGTAAAACCAAGTACCCGTAATTGATAATATACTACCATCTTCCTTCTTCTTCATCCAACAGCTGGCCAACAATCCGTCCATCTACCCAGCGACGACGTTGAACAACAGTGACCTACCGGTTGTCGGCACGCTGTTGTTGGCTCCAATCAAGGAGCTCGATTCCAACTCGGTCACCAATACTCTGCACGCCGGCCAATCGGCCACGGCTACCCTAGCGAAGTCTATATTGCCGTCCAGTATAAAGAATAACGGTGAGTTTAATTTCACTCTGAATGATGTTCGACTTTCATATCTTCAGAACAAGTTTCCAGCGAACAAAGTTCTAACTTATTGAGTTCATGATGAATCGGTCAGTGTCTAGAAGGTAACAATCTGACGAACAATCTCGGATGTTCCCATAGAATAACATTAGCCATAGCGATAAACGCAACCCCACTAATTATCACCTACTAATTAGCAATGCATCTTTTCCACCTCATCTCTCCCAATAGTTTCCACCTTCTCCAAAGACGGTGCCAACCTGAGTCTATCGCTCAGCAACAACTCCACACTTGGGAAATCCGGTTCCCTTGGAGCCAACACGGTTCTCGTCCTACCGGCATCCAGTACCAACGGGTCGGTTGACACTACCGATAACAGCGGAACGACTACCACCACAGCGGGCCTGATCCCAGTCACAGCCGTCCCGGTGACCGTTTCGTCCGATGCCATCCCCCTCTCGATTACCTCGATACCACTTACCTTCACCGTAACGCCGGTAACCACTACGGCAAACGCCACCACCGGATCCATCATCACCGAATTGCCATTCGACGACAGTGCCGAGGTCAGCACCGTGACGCTCAACAATGAGAAAAAATCGTCGGCTTCCGAACCTTCGTCATCCGCAGCATCGACGCTTAGCAAGCGGAAACCCAAACACAGCGAGGTCTACGTTTGAACGCATCATGCAGCTCGATCGTTGCTGTTTTTTTTTTTTTTTTAAATGATTTACGCTAATTATACGACGAATGAGCTTCTAGCTGTGTTTTGAATAACTGACCATCGTTGCGTGCGTTGGAAGCTGTGCATTCATGTGAAGCCGTGACTTTGCAATTCCTGTGACATGAAGATGAGAAACGACAATATAGGAACAAGCATTATTCTTCATAATTTGTGCAAAAGATACAAAACTGATGATTATAGTAGTTGATTGTTTTAAACTGGAATCATGGCATTTCATTTTGCTATGCATTCATTGCTTAGGGTTTTAAAATTCTGTACATAGAACAACGTATTTTAAGGCAGCCAGAAACAACAGACAAATCGAATGGAATTTTACTCTGCGTTCAACCGATAGCGGCATGTGAACTATTCAACAAAACCAATAAATTGAACGATCATGTTTTATTCAACTGAATAAATGTGTTTGCTGATTTTGTTTCTGATGTTATCCGAACTACGCGAATGTCATAGAATTATTTCTTGTTTACACGCCTTATCCCTATCAGTTACCAATAGGGTGGTCCATCCTTCAAGTATAAAAAGAAAATAACTCCACTCCCAGAGCTGGTGGAGACTAATTACTAAAATTGTGTTTTATTTGCATTTTTTGCCATATATTCTAAATTACAATTTTAAGTTGTTCAGCCCATTGTGCTCTTCACCTTTGTTTTATGTGATTTGTGTGTTTATGTGTTTGGTGTGTTTTATGTTGTAATCAATTTTTCAGATCAGCCCTTGGGGCATTGTTAGTTAAATTTGATAACCTACTTAACCTACAACTACATCTACAATTTGAAAAGTCTAAGGGTGGGGAACCAGATTCCGGATGATCAGGTGATCCGATGTCAGGCAGCGGACCCTGTACCGATTGATAGACTCACTAAAGCGATCATCGAACATTTTTATCTCGGCCAGACGGTGGACCTCAGATGTTCTTGTCCTCGGAGGGGTGTTCAGGATCATCCTGCGGAACATATTTTGAACACGCTGAAGCTTAGGTGATGTGTTTTTGCGCAACTCTCCCAGTTTGGCATGCCGTAATCGATGACTGGAAGTATGATTTGCTTGTAGACAGCAAGTTTGTTTTTCAGGGATAATGTAGACCTTCTGTTGTTCAATGGGTACAGAAGCTTCAACAGAACGTTACAATTTGTGACAGTTTTGTCAACCTGCTCCCTGAAAACAAGCTTGCTGTCTATTGTTACGCCAAGATAGACAGCTGATTTGGCCCATTCCACCGTTGTGGTGTTTAATTTAATTTTACAATTCTCAGGCGGAACAAGTCTGGGAGAATTGGAATATGGGAAGAGGATGACCTGGGTCTTCGCCGCGTTGATACAGATCTTCCATTCGGTGAAGTATTCGGATAGAACATTTAGGCTTCGCTGCCATTGTGGACGATTTATGTATTATCGGCGAACAACGACAGAGATCCATTTTCAGGGAGCTGGGGTATGTCCGAGGTGAATAGGTTAAACAGAAGTGGACCTAGTATACTTCCCTGCGGAAAACCGGCGGAGATCTCCTGTGCATCGGAAACTGCACCTTTTAGCGAAACACGGAATCTTCTGTCCGACAGATAATTTTTAATTATCTTCACCAGGAAGATAGGGAGATTGTATCTTTTTAGCTTATACACCAGGCCATCGTGCCACACGTTATCAAAGGCCTTATCAATATCAAGAAGTGCCATGGCAGATGATTTTGCAACAGACTTGTTCCGCCTGAGGATGTTGGTTACTCGGTTTAGTTGGTGCACTGTTGGGCGACCACGTCGGAGTCCGAACAGCTCGTCGAGCAAGATGTTAAGCTCGTCGGCAGACCAGAGAAGCCGTCGGTGGATCGCTTTCTCAAAGAGTTTCGATACTGAGAGAAGGCTGATGGGCCTATAGCTCTTGGAACATGAAGGATCTTTCCCAGATTTCTGGATGGGGATGACTTTGGCTGACTTCCAACACGAGGGGAAGTAGACAAGTCAGAGGCATTGGTTGAAAACCATCGTCAGATGGTTATAGAACTGGGGGCTCAATTGCTTGAGCTCCAAGTTCATGATGTTATCGAGACCTCGGGCTTTCATGTTGTTTGAGCCTTTGATATAAGTCAACAATTCGTCAGCTAAGATCTCCAAGTCCTCTGTGAAGTCGTTGGGACTTATACGGGTGTTAGTAATAAGAGCGCTAACGGCAGATTCGTGTGGACTGACGATGTTTTGTCCGAGATTGTGGGAGCTGACGAAGTGTTGACTTATCTCAGCAGCCTTTTCTGCAGGAGTTATCAAGCGATCCTAAGAGCAATTGCTGTTTAGTGGGATCAACGGTAAAATTGGCCTTGGCTTAGTTTTCAAATTTTTTGTCAACTTCCAGAATGGCTTGGCACAATCTGGGATAGAGTGGATCTTGTCGGCAAAACTGTTATTCTTAAGGTCCACCATTCTGGCCTTAATAATTTTTGTCATTCGATTACAGTGACTTTTTAGCGTTGGCAAACCAGTTCGCTGGTATTGCCTTCGGATGGCGTTTCGCAATTGTATTAAATCTTTAGTGGGTCTATCAATGGGTACAGAGTTGCTCACCTGATCAATCACCGGTACATGTTGCTGGCGATGATAAACTGCTCCTGCCTCCGAGTTAGTTTGTGGATGTCGTTTCGTAGCACCGTTGTTGTTCCATTGGCGGTGCTGGCTAGCTTTGGACAATAGGCCGCGATGATGGTGATAGGGCCGACGGCAGATTCGACCTCAACTCCGATGGATTCAATAAACTGCAGCTGGAAGCTCGGAAGCATGTGGCATTTGATGTTGTTACGCAGGGCGATCGCGACTCCTCCTCCATCAGAGCCGTAACGATCAAGTCGCACAAACCGATAGCCAGGAATGGAGACGCTAAGTTCGGGCTTGAGGTGCGTCTCCATGACGATGGTGATATCGATGTCCTTCCTGTTAAGGAAGTCACCGAATTCAGTCACTCTGTTCCAGATGGAACCAGCATTCCTATTGAGAATGTTGATGGTGCGTTTACGGTCCGTACCCAACAAACAGTCACTCATTCAATAAACATCATTATGGCGATTTAATTCAGCAGCGTGTTGAATAATCTCTGAACTATTTTCCATCACAGCTTTTGTTCAGGCATTATTCACACAAAGTTGGAGAAGTTATTAAGCTGTCGCCAAATGCTTTTGAACACTGCCAATTGCATATGCTTAAGAAGCAAGTTTGCAGCAATGGAGTTCAGCTGATAATTGAATAACTGCTGTTTTAATGCTTTACAGAACTTGAGGGTAATTCCGAGAGTCGAAGAGACCTTTGTTGAGCTAAGCGAGTGTTTGTTAAGAATAATATATTTTTCTTCAACATCATTGAGCATATTAAAAAAGCTGTGGCGTCTTTTATAGAACTTTTGTTCAACTTTTTTAAATTTTCATAAAACTTTGTTGGGGTTTTTGTATGATTTTCCATATGATACAAACATTTTTATTTGGATTTCATATTGTGCATATTTAATTTGATATTATTATGCATAGACATCAACAGAAACATTTTGTAACATTTATTTATTACCATTAAATAGCGAGATTCGAACTATCAACTTTCGTATCCTCAACTACGTGACTTACCAACTGCGCTATTCTAGAATTGAATGAAGTACAAACGAATCGGCTATATAAGTTCAATGTTATATATTGAATAGTAGCACAAGTGATGCTCTTATTGAGCAACATTGATATTCTATTTATAGCGTTGTCTGTATATAAGCAATATCAGTGCTCAAATAAACCTTCTAAATGCTGTTATTAAACATCTGAATTACCAAGCTTTGATGGTTGATGTTCGGTTTTACTTCGTGCATTACTGGCAAGGGCATATTGAACAAGAGACGATTAAAAGATATGACAATGTTTTCTGATGTTATTTGTAAACACTGCGCTGTTTTCTATTCTGATGGGCAATGTAAAGGGTAGCCTTTGAGCTATTTGCTTCAAGAAATTGACTATAATTTCAACTCTTGAAAACAGGTCAATACTTTTTCACCTGTACCAAAAATTAAACTCATAAACAAAAACATAGGAATTAACTGAATTCAATGAATATAGCATCATTTATACAGCATAACTATAAATAGGCTATATAAACGATGTTTCAACGGATTTATAAACTGTTGTTCGACTCTTTGTTGAACTGTGTAAATTTAGTTACATATAAATACTAAAATAGCTTTTAATAAGCATGTTATTCAAACAAAATGAAACACTTGAAATAATGTTATTGTTTCAATTGAAGACATGGTTATTCAGCTTATATTTCAGCCAGATTTTTTATTCAGCCACAAAAGTCTTAATTCAGTTGTAATAATGCACATATGCTTATTTACTGCTTTCGTTTGTTTGTTGGGTACTTAAAAATGAACGTCATCGTCACGGATGTGGCAGCTTTTAGCTGTTCCTCCTTCGAGCGGCAGGAACGTAGTTGGTGGTAGAATTCTTGAACGAACTCGACCATTTGCTCTGAGTCGTAGAGCTGTCCATCGACGGGTGGTTGCGTGGAGGTACCAACAATCAATATGCAACTAGCGATTTGAAATTGGTTCATTGTTGTAGAACCCCTTGGTCCGAAGTACACCTTGAAGCCAGCACCTAACTATACATATTTGCGCCTTTGTTTTGATTTGCTTTGTTATTTTGACAGAATATTTGAGAGTGTGTTAGTGTGAGTTCATTATTAGGGGTGCATTATTAAGCTTGGGACCGAGCTTGGGATCGATGTGCTAGTACTGACTGAGCCAAGAAAAAAATCGTATTTGTTCAGGACCTACTGGTCTTAGAGTTAGTCTATGGGGAACGCGGACTGGCTCAGCCCCCCCGGGGGGGGGGGGGGGGTGGGGGCGGCTCATGCTGAACGGAAGCTGACGGGCGGTTTGCATGGCGGTGATTTAATGGGAGCGGCGGTAGGTTTGGCACTTGGTACCGAAGCGTCGGGAAATTCTCCTTGTTCATCAGGGGTGGTGGACGGCGTTGACCAAGCCGGGACTTGTTGGATGCCTCCTTGCGGATCGCCAGAAACTCCGCACTTTTGGGGCAAGCTCGATTGCTGTTCTCGTGATTTGCGCTATAGTTGGCGCAATTCAGTGGGGCACCTTCGTTCATCGGGGCACAATCCTCGGTGGCGTGTTCTCTGGCACACTTGCCACACCACGGTTTCATGTGGCAGTTTCGAGTTCCGTGGCCGAACGCAAGGCAGTTGCCACACTGCGTCACTTCATGCTGCTTCGAGCGATGCCGGTCCCACTCGACGATAATGTTGAATAGGGCCCGCGTTTTCATCAGGTCCGCCATCGTGACGGAACCCTTCTCAAGGTGGACCAGATAGAGTTGGTCTCGATAATTTCCCTGTTGCTGGCGTCTTATGGGAAACACCTTCTGAGGCTTCAGTGCCACCGTTTGCAGCTCGGCGAAGATTGCCTCCGGAGTGACTTCAGCGGGTTGGTGTATTCGTTAAAAATGGCACACACATATTTACTTACCAAAATTAAACCGATTATCGGATTTTCTTGAAATTTTCAGAGAATGAAAAACTACTAATGAGTTATGATTTACAAAATTTGTTTTATTCAATTTCATCTCCCATCCCGAATGCCCGCACCTTCCTTTTCACTCCACCCATCAAATTTTGTACAACCGATTTTCCCAGTGTTTTTGTTGTTTTTACCCAAATTTTCTTCAACTCCAGCTCTGTTTTAATAGTTTTGGGATGTTTGCGAAGTTCCGTCTTCATAATTGCCCAGAATTTTTCAATTGGGCGAAGTTCCGGTGAATTTGGTGGGTTCATATCTTTTGGCACAAAATTGACTCCGTTGGCTCGGTACCACTCCAACACGTTTCGAGCGTAGTGGCAGGATGCTAGATCAGGCCAAAACAGAGTTGATCCTTTGTGCTTCCTTATGAATGGCAAGAGACGCTTCTTAAGGCACTCTTCCGTGTAAATCGCACCGTTGATTGTTCCGGAAGTGATGAAGGGAGCGCTTATTTCACCACATCCGCAAATCGCCTGCCAGATCAGGAACTTCTTTGCAAATTTCGATAATTTCTTCTTTCGAACATCCTCCGGAACATCGAACTTAGACTTGGCAACGAAATATTCTTGCCCAGGAAGTTGACGGAAGTCGGCCTTGACGTAAGTTTCGTCATCCATTACGATGCAACACGATTTGGTGAGCAGGTTCGTGTGAAGTTTCCAGGCGCGGGTTTTCACAGAGATGTTTTGCTTTTCATTCCGGTTTGGAGCTTTTTTTGCACCTTGTAAGCATCTTCAGCGGCGATCCAAATCGTGGATTGGATTTATTTTTTTAGACCAAACGCAAAAACATCGCTGCACCGGAGTTGGTAATTTTGATTTATACTGGATCTATTTTGCATCATTTTAAAACTGATATATGTTTTGATCTATTCTTGCAGCAATTTGGAACAAGAAAAATACCGTTCCAAAACACTACACTCTACTTGATAATATCAATTATTGAGTAAAATTTCAGCTTTTACCAACAATAACTCAATTTTATTGAGTATATTCTGAGGTATATTCGTGAGCCGAAAAGTAACCTGCGTGTGATGCTGGCGGCGGACAAAAAGTTGTGTTGCTTGCTTCGGATGCTTATAATTACCTCAAGTTGCTCCCGGTGCTAGTGAATTGCCTTCTCGTTTTATTCCTAAATAATGAATGTCTTAGTTTTTTACAGCCACTGCATTTTCCGGAAAACGCTGACTAGATCGAAATGCGGAGGTTCCGAGATTCCGAATAGTATTTCGATTGCACTGAAATGAAAAGTAATGAAGTCTTCAAAGTAAACAATCGGTTTATTGATAGATTGGTCATGATAAGCACTTGCAAATAGCTCATACAGATACATTTTGGAGAAGTCTCTAGTTGACTAGTTGTCGCATAATGTCCAGGAACACCTCCCCAGGCACGCGGAATCGTAGAAAGTGCTTCTCATTGTAGGTTTGCGTGTCGCTAAAGTTGTCCTGAAACAGCTTCTGATCACCGGAACGGAAATCACGGCCGACGTTGGGGCGTCATCCGGGACGTGACCCTCTCCGTTTCGACTCTTGTTTATCCGCTACCAAACTAAAAATCAGCATTATCTAATATCGTTTTAATGAAATGCATGCATTCACACACTCACCTTCAGCCAAACGAAAGAACAAGTATTCCTTGTCGTCAGCTAACGACGCACTACTGGCATTAAACATTATCTGGTCAAACCAATCAATGGCAAAATGTGTGTGAAAAATCTGCGATCTCTGAAAAAAAAACTTCTGATCTCTGACGTTGAATGATCGACAGGATGACAGGTATTGGAGGGTTTAACAACAAGAAATACAACACCGGTGCGGGGAACGCAAAGTTGGTCTATTTTAGCTAGTTCTATTCAAGTTTCGCTGATGCAAATCAGGTATAAAGTTGATCTAAAAATAAACCGCCGCTGAAGATGCCCTTAACTACCCTAGCAAAGTAAAATAACAAACGGATATCAAATAAGTAAACAGTTTTGTTATCTCAGATATCATTTCGAACTCACCTGTTATCGCATAGCAAAATAAGTTATCAACATTGAATAATTTTGTTATCATCTGTTATCAATTTTTAAAGACGATTTTTGTCGAACGTTACTGAATACTACCAGCATGCTGATGAATGCTGAATACCAGCATGCCTTGGATATAAAATTGAGCTTTTCTCCAGAAGTAGTACTTCAGTTATTAGTGTATGAATTTTATATCAAGTTGATAACATAATTTGAAATTATCTGAAGTAATTTGCTCATATCACAAAATTTGTTATCAAAATGAACTCAATGATAATAAAACGAGTTGATGTTGTGATATCCAACCAATATTAATTTGTTATCCTTTTTTTTTTTTTGGCTGTTTATTCAGCCTGAATGATAACATATTTAGTGATCAAACAGTGATAATCTGATATTAGAACTTGTTATCAATTTGGTATAAACCTTTGCTCGGGAGTATATAGCAAATATGAGTAAGACTTTATTTGTAACTTTTTTAATCTTTATTTATTCTTCTAAATCTAATTCATTCCATCAACATAATCCTCCCCTGATGCAATTCAACCATGCCAACGCTTTTTTCCAATTTTCAAAACATTTTTTACATTCGTCTTCCGGAATGGCCATCAGTTCCTTCTTCGATTCGGCTCTTATCTCTTCAATCGAATCAACACCGTGTCCCCGAAGTGGTCTTTTGAGTTTGCTGAGCAACCAGAAGTCACACGGTGCTTTATGCTTAATGCCACACCAGTTATTATGCATTCCATCTTGTCATCTAGCCAGAAAGCATCATTTCACAGACCCCAAAAAACATGAGTGTTTTTGGCATCAATTTGACTTTTTTCAGGCACAAAATGTCTCTTAAAATGGTGTTGTCTGATCTATTTGAAATTCCAAGAATTCTTTGATTTTTTTTTTATGTGTAGCTCATCAGTAGATGTTCTTGGTCATCTTTCATGTGGTTCGTCTTCAACGTGTTCTCGACCTTCTTTGAACAATTTGTGCCAATCAAAAACACTTGCTCTTGATATTGACTTCACACCAAAGGCTTTCTGCAACATTCTGAACGTTTCGGCGGCCGATATTTCATTTCGTGTACAAAATTTAATGAAGAAACAACTTTTCTTTGTTCGCAAACCCGTAATTACTACACCAATGAACCAAGTGACGTAAAATTTTACACAGATGTCAATAACATTGCTACTACCTTAAATATAAAAATATTTGTCCGAATCGATAAACCAGGGAAGTTAAACTTGAAAAGTCTAACTCATGTTTGTACACAGTAGTGCATGGAAATGTTCCAAGTACCATCCCTGAAAAGTTTCAGATTATGACGTCTTTGTTTTCTACATATACTGGGGTACAATTAAAAATAAGTTGAATTGCGACCGTCACGAAGCGTGGTTAGGTTTTGAGCGTTAATATCTCAGACGTTTCTCAAAAGATCATCCAATTTTTTGCACCAATCGATCGGACATATCTCTACGCTTTGATTCTTATATTGAATGCTATTGATGTTTAACATCAAACTATTGAAAATAACGCAAATATAAGGTGATGTCTTATAATTACATTTTGCAGAGTAAATTTATTAAATTCACATTATTTTTCCTACCACAGACTTCAAATGTAAGTAAGGGAGGTAAGTATAATGGGTACACCTTCGCCAATTGCTTCATTTGTTCAGCAGTAATTAGGTGGAGCGGCAATGAGCCATGATTGAATTGGCAGCTGGCGAGCACCCATTGGCCAGGTAGCTGATGTCTATATCGTTGCTATGTAGCCATTGGTTATGCAGTCGTGTGATGGGTAGTCAATGGTGAATTTGTAGCCAGCCGGTTGGCGGAACCACGAGTGATCCCACCGTGAAGTTCACCGATTCCCACCCCGCAGAGGTTTCGTAGATCAGCACTCAGTTCTGAAAGTAACTCTTCAGAATACTGCACAGGTAATCAGGGACCCTCATTCTGTGCAGCGACTCGGCAATAACCTTCC
The DNA here is from genome assembly GCA_024533555.2 of Aedes koreicus. Taxonomy (NCBI): domain Eukaryota; kingdom Metazoa; phylum Arthropoda; class Insecta; order Diptera; family Culicidae; genus Aedes; species Aedes koreicus. The sequence goes on along the minus strand of JAHHFK020006043.1, from coordinate 164,124 downwards.
AGGGGTATTGGAGGCGTTCTTAACGTCGATGATTACAACAGCGCAAAATCGATCGCCTCTCCGCTTCTGTTTGGATGACTTTACGGCTGTCTTTACTGCCCGAATTTCATCCAATGTAGACTTCCCTTTCCGAAAACTAAATTACATCCTCGATAGCCATTGTTCACTCTCGGAAGAGCCTGTTGAGGATGATCCTCTCCAGTATCCCGAGCGTATCCAACAGCGTCTTCAGTGCTTCAACCGTTGCCTTTTAGGTGTCCTCCAGAACCTTTTCGGCAGGCTCTGCTCTCATCCTCAGTGCGTCCTGCTCGCGTTCGGCCGCACTCACGGCCGATTTGACACGTGTCACCATTTCCTTGATTTTCTTGTGGCCGTTGGGCCTGTCCTTTGCATACTCATAGAGTTCGTCGACCCGGTTTCTGACTACCTACATCATGTTTTTCTTCCCAACATTGTCCCATTGAGTTGTGCTACTGCTGCGTTTCGGAGTGAACATCTGGGCCAAGAAGCCCATCTGGGTCAGGAACCCCCGGAAATCGCTACTGCTGATACTTCCGGTGGCCTCCAAATTCGTCATTGGTAACCTCTCTAGCGCTCCCTTTCTTGCGAACACTATCCACCAATTAAGGTGACAAGTTTCGAACGTATCCGGAGGCCTGCCAAGGTTTTACCGGGACGAGGGCAGCCGTGCCATTATCCCTCTTGCCATTTCTAGAAGGTGTCACTCTTTCATACTGAGGAAGCAGAATAGCCTGACTACCAGCCCTGTGCATCAAGTCCAATCCGTTGATCCATGTCGTATCTTTATTCGCTGTTATGACCAGTATGTCGTAATTCAGGATCTCACTGGCCTTGCTCCTAATGTGCCGGTTGTCACTCCTGGGTGGGGTGGGCGCTGGCGAATCCGAGCTCCCACCTCGAGACCTCGCAAAGCGGGGGAGGTCATTAAGCCCTCGGACGCGTCCTCGCAGTCCCCCGCCCCCTGACTGACTGACTGACTGACTGACTGACTGACTGACTGACTGACTGACTGACTGACTGACTGACTGACTGACTGACTGACTGACTGACTGACTGACTGACTGACTGACTGACTGACTGACTGACTGACTGACTGACTGACTGACTGACTGACTGACTGACTGACTGACTGACTGACTGACTGACTGACTGACTGACTGACTGACTGACTGACTGACTGACTGACTGACTGACTGACTGACTGACTGACTGACTGACTGACTGACTGACTGACTGACTGACTGACTGACTGACTGACTGACTGACTGACTGACTGACTGACTGACTGACTGACTGACTGACTGACTGACTGACTGACTGACTGACTGACTGACTGACTGACTGACTGACTGACTGACTGACTGACTGACTGACTGACTGACTGACTGACTGACTGACTGACTGACTGACTGACTGACTGACTGACTGACTGACTGACTGACTGACTGACTGACTGACTGACTGACTGACTGACTGACTGACTGACTGACTGACTGACTGACTGACTGACTGACTGACTGACTGACTGACTGACTGACTGACTGACTGACTGACTGACTGACTGACTGACTGACTGACTGACTGACTGACTGACTGACTGACTGACTGACTGACTGACTGACTGACTGACTGACTGACTGACTGACTGACTGACTGACTGACTGACTGACTGACTGACTGACTGACTGACTGACTGACTGACTGACTGACTGACTGACTGACTGACTGACTGACTGACTGACTGACTGACTGACTGACTGACTGACTGACTGACTGACTGACTGACTGACTGACTGACTGACTGACTGACTGACTGACTGACTGACTGACTGACTGACTGACTGACTGACTGACTGACTGACTTTAATTTTCTTTTGTTTAAAATTGTATTCGTTATATCAAAATAACGGATTGAAAGGGTTAATGTTACGTGGTTTTTACGGTAGCAACAGGTATGATTCCAAAAGGCAACAGTATGCATTTAAGGGTTAATATATGATATTTTAGCGCTTGAACTGTAATATGGTACGAAATGTTTTATTGAATCAATGAAGTTGGGATCGCACATACATTTTACTTCTGTTTAGATACGATGGGCCAACAATTGGCGATTAGGCCAATGTAGTTGTCTGCCCTGTATTGAAAGTCGATTTGACACGACGCGTTATTGTGCTCCAGTCTTTACTCATCCGCGGCGACAACGTATCGGCATGATGAAAAAAAAATTAGAATGAGTCGATGACAGTTGACTGAAGTAATTTGAGTGTACGTAGGTACATACTCTAATTATCACAATCACCCCGCGATGTGTAGCTGTAAAACTCCCAGATTACCGGCAAGCGGGATTTTTTAAAGTGGAAACTTATCGTTGAATCGGTGATTGAACTTCTCATAAGCACTAGCCGTCATGTGAAGCCCAATTCGCGGTCTAACAATATTTGATGTCTCCCGTTGATTAAGTTCCCCTGGCGAATGGGATCATATTTGAACAGTACCTACCTATTTTGTTTGCACGTGGTACGATAACCAATCCAAAGAACATGTCGCCGCCTTTTGATCATGTAATCAGATGCAAATTGGGAGTCCAGTTGCTCGATCGGCAGAACATGTATCGTTCGTGGTACCTTATTTATTCTACGGGTACAATAGATTGTTAATAATGTTGGCACAGCTTTTTCTATGAGTCTACTGACCCAGTAACGAATAGGGATTTCTTTCGCAATGAAAGTAGTTGGCGTAATATTCTCCTTCCGGTTTTTTAATTGTTGTTTATTCTTTTACTATTATACTCAAATAAAAACTGCCAGTTGGTAGCACATTTAGAAAGAAGCCTTCTTGAGAATACAATTATTAAACTATTTATATGCGCTTCCGCTTCCTTTGTCCGTTACCGTTAGACATAATTATTACACACTTTCAGGATCGGTTTTTTTTTAGTTGTTGCATTTTTTCCAGCATTTTCTGCCATTTTCAGTTCCCTTCTACTATCACACTACTACATGAATGCGTGGCTGTCGTCAGTACAAGTGGTTTACAAGTCTTATTTCGGAACAAAAAATAAATACCCTAGGATCGTCCTGCTCGAACCGCAATAGTTGTTTACTTGTTTACACATAACTTAAGATTTAAAAACACAGTAATTTTTTTTATCATTGCTCATATGTCAACGTTAATTGAAAATTATTCTTTTCGTTACATTTTGTGGCTTGCTATTTGCATTTCTTTACGTTGGTGTGGAGTCCTAACTTTGTAGCGTTATCTTCAGTTTGTTGCCTTTGTTTTCAGTAACTGCTGATGTGTTGCTAATACATATAATTAATATAATTAATCATCAGTTATAGACTTGGGAATAGAAAACAAATAATTATTGAGAAAAAAAAACACTCTCATCAATCGAGGATCGGGATTTTCTTCGCTGTTGGTGGTTGAACTACTACTGTAATAAAATTAGTCAATTTTTACATTGGAATAAATTTTCCGCACGAATATGTTCGTTCCCATGTAGCCAACTGTGCCGCAGATGATACCGAGAGCACCGGAGAACAGCGCCATGTAACCGAAGTAGAACGCCGTCTGGAAAAGGCCGTACATTCTGTGGACGAAAACGAAAATAACAAAACGATGGGCGTGAGAAAATTGTTTCCAAGGGTGAAGGCAACGAAATGAATGGAATGAAATGGCATTCGCGTGTAGAGCTCTGCATTGCGTGGGTCGTTTGAGGGTTGAAGTACAGAACGCTGCAATGTGTTTGGTTATTGATGGGAGTCATTTGCAATATGATACTTCGGAAGCCAATAAGAACATTGGATTAGATGAACAGATTTCCGCATTTATGTACTTAAAATTTCGAACTCTGTTTTTCGATTGAATATCAAATGGATCGATACCAACAGATATCGCCACACCACAGTGGTTGTGAATAATTATTTCAGATATGAGGAAAATCCGAGAAACGTAAAATTCTACACAACAATAACTTTTCTGGGTTAAAGAGTCGAAGAAGGCAAGCTCACTTATTTTAGAAAAGTTGTCGTTTTCAGTTTTAATATCGCAAGTTCGTTCGTTTCGGATATACTCAAACAAATTTGGAGAAGCTATTCAGCTATTCTAGAAGAAACAGCTGAATAGCTTCTCCAAATTTGCTTGAACAAGCTCTAATTCAACACTGATGTTTGTTGGGTACTAAAAATCCCATGCATTTTCAAATAGTTTACTACCAGCTGCATATAAATGAAAGGCGCTCGTCATATAGTAGTGAGAGTTTGCAGGAGATTGACTTAATGTTTATTTGTATAAAGTTCATCAGCATCGTTATTATACTTTAAATTTTTTTTAAATTCTTTTTTAACCTTTCAGCACTCGCGCCAACTTTTGTAATACGAGCACTCGCGCTTTGTACTTTGTACAACACATTTCTTCCCAGAATATCTCGTGATACGGATCACATAGAATGTTACTGTCTTCAGCAAAGTTATTCAGTAGGTCAAGGCCTATTCATTGGCGAACAGTTAAGGTTCGGAAAGTTTGTTCAGTGGAACAAAACCATTTGATTGATGACCAGCTTTTCACCAGAGTTATCTGACCAACCGGTAACTTGGCATTTCGACCATTAAAAAGGTTTCGATAAAGTTGTTCACTAGGTCAAGACCTTTTAATTGTGGATTTATGAGTTCCAAATCTGTCTGCGGCGCCGAGTGTATGCAGTGTGCTTGTACATTTTTGGAATATGCTGGATCCGTCTCAAAAACTAGGCTTCAGTCTTCAGTAGAGTCTGTTCAGTAGTTCAAGAACTTTTGATTTGTGACCATTGATTCAGGATAAGTAGTGTATCGAAAATAAGCTATCCACAAACTTTCTTTCAAATTATGTTGAAAACCGATATTTTATTCATACAAAAAATTGATCCTTTATTGTACGAGGTTAAACTTGAACATAATGAAGACCGGATGAAATTTAAGTTATTCCTTCACGAATTTTCGAACTTTGGATCGAATGCTCTTCATCAAGTTCCGGACAAGTGTTGCATCGCATTTTTTGGACGCTTGAGCCCAATTTCTTTTGAACTCCTGCATGTTCCCAGCTGCCTTACCAGTCTTCTTGAAGACCCTCTTCACGATTGCCCAGTAACGTTCGATGGGTCGAAGCTGAGGGCAATTTGGTGGATTGATATTTTTCTCAACGAAATCTATACCCTTTTCCGCAAGCCAATTGAGAGTGGTTTTGGCATAGTGAGCCGACGCTAAATCCGGCCAAAACAGTGGAGGTGTACTATGCTTCTTATATAAGGCAACAATCTCTTCTGGAGACACTCTGATCGATAGATTTCCGCAGTTATAGTTCCGGTAGTGTAAAAAATGGTTGACTTCAAACCACAGGAACATATTGCTTGCCATACCAGTACCATTCGACCGAATTTCTCCACTTGAATCGACCTGTCCGCATCGCTCACATCCTCCCCAACGACGGCAGTAAAGTATTGTGGACCTGGAAGGGTTTTTGAGTCCTCCTTTACATAGGTCTCATCGTCCATCAAAACGCATGCATCCGGACGCTGCAAAAGACGCGAATACAATTTCCGGGCCCTTGTTGCTGCTCGCTTCTTCTGTTCTGCACTTTGTTTCGAGATTGTCTGCTTCTTGTAGGTCTTCAGGTGGTTTCACCTCTTGATACGCTGGATCCTTCCGACACTCGTTCCTGCTTTTTTGGCCAAATCACGTATTGACATTGATTTGTTCTTCATGATTAGAGATACCACTTTCTGCTCCAGTTTCGGGTTGGAAGAACCGGGTTTTCTGCCTCTTCCTGGTAGCTCATCGAAAGAATAGTGTTCCCCAAACTTATTAATGATGGTTTTAACACTCGCATGATGAATTCCAGACCGCTTCGCCAATTTTCGCATAGTAATACCCTTCTCACTTAGCCATGTGTCCAGAACCTTAATTTTCACTTCCTTTTCAATACGCGACATTTTGAAAACGCAGAATTTGAACCGCACAAACAAGTAAACAAAAGAAAGCTGACAGTCAAACGCACTGCATGCAGTGTTCAGAGCAATAAAAACCATCACAAATACATGCGTACAATGCAAATGTATGTGGATAGCTTATATTCGATACACTCCTTATTTTTACTACGTGACGCTAGGATACAAGTGCTTTTCCTAACTAAGATATACCTTGGTATTCTGTCCATTTGGAATGATTTTGTCATAGAAAATGTTGTTCAGGGAATCAAAACCTTTCGATTGACCAACAGGTAGAATTTTCTTGCTACGCAAAGAAGAATGCTAAGGCGGAACAGTTGGCTCAATTTTTATTTCATTTCAGTGTCCTTTCAAAAAAATAATAACGGGCCATTTCGAAAGAGCACTCCCCCGTAAACGGGGTGCAAGATTTGCCATGCCGTTCCCTCGTTGTTTGCTAAATCAGCCGCACACGCTAAGATGAGAATACCTAAAGATCGTTAAAAAGTACCAAAAACACTCTGTTAGCCATCCCTAGTTGGCTGCGCATCTCCACTGTCCAGGAGACCCCTCGACCCACTGCTAGTTCACTCCGACACCACATGAACGCCACTGTAATCGGGTATGACATCGAACTGGTAAGCAATCGGATGAGACAATAACAAGAAACAATACAGCTACAACGTGCGATCATAAATTACTACCTTATAAACTAGTTTCTACATTTAAGCTATTATTTCATAGTTAGAACATCTATACTATAATTGAATTATTATCTAGTGAGTATTTAAACTTATATCTATATTAAAACTAAAGTACTGCGATTCTAGAGTCTAATATTACGACACCCGGCGAGCTAACCTGAATCTTAGCCTAGAGTATTGAATTAGTGGTGAGAAACTAAATGATACCGAATTTTTTCTAACTGTACTGATCAAGATGTATTTTCTAGCCCCATTTCCGCTCTTAAACTAGATTCTAACTTAATAATAAAAAGGGGACTAAACGTAAGTACTATAAAAACCCAAATTGTAAATCATTGTCATGCAAACTTACATATAGATAAAACCAAGCGAAACCATATGTACACATAGAAAACTTTACCTTTATACCTAATTAACTATGAACTACGTATTACAGGATAATTATAATATCTCCATAAATCCCCAGTTAGTGGTTTTGATATTATAATCACGGAAGAAACTCCCCTCCGTTTGTTGCCACTCGCAACACCCACCACACACAACGTAGTATATTTCTCCCCAAAGCCCCTGCCCCGTTTGAGTCCTATTTCCCCCCGCCAGTGGTGGTTGGAAAAAACCGCCAAAAAAAAATTTCCCAAAAAAATCCTTTAATTATTATTTAACAAAATGGGCTTAAGTCACAAACTACTCCATAACAAACTTTTGTCGCATTCGTCGCTTTGTCAATTTGACTTAAGTTCTTTTCTATGCACTGCACCAACCTATCCAGCCGATTCATTTTAGCGTAAGCAACATGACAGGTGATTGCATGTCGAAACAGAATTGACGAATGCGACACATTATTTTGCGACACGACGTAACGCACCCGGCGTGTAACGTGCGATAACTTTCCGAACGACTTATAATAAGGTCATATTTTCCCTAGTGGAAGTTAAAAGACTTTAAATTGAATTTATCGAATAAATCGATTTGGAATTCAACTAAGGGGCTAATCATAAACTCTATAATTTTTTTTTGGGGGGAGGGGGGGTTTTTTCATCAAAGTCAAGGCTCCATACAAAATTTCAAAAAAATGTATGGAGAAAAGTCTACGAGGGGGAAGGGGGGGTCTGAGATTTTCAGAAATGAGTCTACGTGGTCTATGAACCGGCCCTAAATGGAAATATTTATAGATGTAAAGCTAAACCTTGCTTAGCTTTGTTGGTTCCACATATTTGCTTCAAATATTATAGCTTGGTTCAAAAATAGGAATTGAAACTAATTTCCAAAACTTCTGCATTGATTTTCTTGATGATAGCAATATGTTACTTACGACCTATTGAAAATTTGCTCTAGATGTAATCGTTTATCGTTGGCGCTCCGATCAAAATTTGGTCAAACAGTAATGTGTGTGTGTCGATCAAAGTATTTATTAATAAGTCAAATTCTTTTTCTTTTTCAAGTTCAGTTAATACAGAATACAGAAGAAATATTTAGCAAAGCTTCCTTTTTACCGAATGGGAATTGCAGGGTCTTTCGTTTAACACCTGCCATAAGATTTTGTACAGCCTCCTTGTCCACTTTATTCGCCGCAGAACACCAGTTTGCCTTGAACTGTTTCTCGCTCACAACAGCTTTTTGAGTCTTCTTAAGGTTCCGCTTGACGATGGCCCAATAAAGGGCGATACGGTCAAAATTTGGTCAATATCAACTTGACGTATTTCTTTCAATTTTGCATTTAAAAAACCTGAACACCCCTCATTTTGAAGGTGTGTGTGTGTAAAATGTTGCTCCTATTTTGATTTTGGAATTCACTCTTCAGTTGTCAAAATGCCGTCCAAGCAAGAAGAGCAGCGTATCAAAATTTTGCTCGCGCATCGCGAAAATCCGAGCTACTCGCACGCAAAGTTGGCAAAATCGCTAAAAATTACCAAATCAACCGTTACAAATGTAATTAAAGTGTTTGGGGAACGTTTGTCGACAGCCAGGAAGTCTGGATCTGGGGGAAATCGAAAACCGGAAGCCGCTGAGACGACAGAGAGAGTCGCCGGTAGTTTCAAGCGAAACCCTAACCTATCTCTCCGAGATGCCGCAAATAAGCTGGGTGTATCGTCTACAACCGTGCATCGAGCCAAAAAACGAGCCGGACTATCGACTTACAAGAAGGTAGTGACTCCAAATCGCGATGATAAACAAAATACGACGGCCAAAGCGCGATCCCGGAGGCTGTACAAGACGATGCTGACGAAGTTTGACTGCGTGGTAATGGACGACGAAACCTACGTCAAAGCCGACTACAAGCAGCTTCCGGGACAGGAGTTTTATACGGCAAAAGGAAGGGGAAAGGTAGCAGATATTTTCAAGCACACGAAACTGTCAAAGTTCGCAAAGAAATATCTGGTTTGGCAAGCCATCTGTACCTGTGGCTTCAAAAGCAGCATTTTCATAGCTTCCGGGACTGTCAACCAAGAAATTTACGTGAAAGAGTGTTTGAATAAACGTCTGCTGCCTTTCCTGAAGAAACACGGTTGTTCCGTACTGTTTTGGCCGGATTTGGCATCTTGCCATTACGGTAAAAAGGCCATGGAGTGGTACGCCGCCAACATCGTGCAGGTGGTTCCCAAGGACAAGAACCCTCCCAACACGCCAGAGCTCAGCCCAATTGAGAAATACTGGGCTATTGTCAAGCGGAACCTAAAGAAGACCAAAAAAACTGCTAAGGACGAGCAGCAGTTCAAGGCAAACTGGCTTTCTGCGGCGAAGAAGGTGGACAAGGTGGCTGTACAAAATCTGATGGCAGGGGTCAAGCGTAAGGCCCGGCAATTCGGATTTGGAAAAGCGGAAGCCTAACTGAATATTTTTCCTGAATTTTATACTAATTGAACTTGAAAAAGAAATTTAATTTGATTTTTTAAATAAACGATTTCACCGATTTACACGCGTTTTCCCTTGACCAAATTTTGACCGTATCACCCTTTATTGTTCGATTAGGCGGAGCTCTGGCGTGTTGGGAGGGTCCTTGGGAACCACTTGTACGTTGTTGGCACTCCATGGCCTTTTTTCCGTAATGACAAGATGCCAAATCCGGCCAAAATAGAACGGAACAATTGTGTCGCTTCAGGAAAGGCAGTAGACGTTTTTGTAGGACTCGCTCAGATAAATTTCCTGGTTGACGGTTTCGGTCGCAATGTAAACGTTGCTCTTCAAGCCACAGGTACAGATGGCCTGCCACACCAGATATTTATTCGCGAACTTTAATAGTTTAAAGTGCTTGAAAATATCTGCCAGCTTTCCCCGTCCGGTTGCCGTATAAAATTCCTGTCCACGAAGCTGTTTAAAGTCTGCCTTGACGTAAGTTTCATCGTCCTGTACCACGCAATCAAACTTCGTCAGCATCGTCGTGTACAACTTTCGCGATCGTGCTTTGGCCGACGTGTTTTGTTTATCGTCGCGATTTGGAGTCACCACTTTCTTGTAAGTTGACAGTCCAGCTCGTTTTTTAGCTCTATCCACGGTTGAAGGCGCCACTCCCAGCTTCTTTGTGACATCTCGGACGGAGAGGTTGGGGTTCCGCTCGAAACAGCGGGCAACTCTTTTTGTCGTCGCTTTGGCCTCTGGCTTTCGATTTCCCCCCGATCCAGCTTTCATGGCTGTCGACAAACGTTCACCGAACACTTTTAATACGTTGGTAACAGTTGATTTAACCACATTCAACAATTTCGTTAACTTGGCGTGAGAGGAGTTTGGATTTTCGCCATGCACGTGCAAATTTTTTTATGCGTTGCTTCTCTTCCTTCGACGACATTTTGATAACTGAAGTGCTAATCTCAAAATAAAATAGAGGCATGATGCTACACGCACACATCTTCAAACTGAGGGGTGTGCAAATTTATTTAATGCACGATGAAAGGAAATGCGTCAAGTTTAAGTCGACAAAATTTTGATCGAAACACCCTTTAGTATAAAAATTATACTAACGTTGCATAAGGTTTAAACCTAGTCCAAGTTGTGTGAGAGAATTATGCATAGCATTGCTGTCACTCCTTTAGCGCGATCATGTTGTCATTTCATGATCTGAACATTTCATAGATTTTCGAAAATATATTGTTAGTTCTGTTGAGTGGCGTATGTGTAGCGAGTTTTGCTCTCAATTTTGCCGGTTTCAAATCACTGTTCCACAAAACAGTCCAATTCCAATCTAGTTGGATTACATAGATTATTTAAATCAGAAAAATTAATGATACTCTATGCAGGGATTGTCGAAAGACACCGAGCAGTGCAAAATATACAAGTGCTTCACCCAATTTCAAGTGTGCGTCACTTGTTTTAGATGAGAGTCTATTAAGCGAATCTATCAACAGCGATAGGCCGTTATCAAGTTGTCTAATAAAATGCTCGATTCGACTTACATAATTGGCCCTATAGTTCATGGCACAAAACATTATGAAAACATATGAAGTAAACACAAATTTAAGCATGTTCAATCTAGAGTGTCGCCGCGTCTGTTTTTGGCACACTGAAAAAATATTTCACTTAGCTACTACTGAAAACACATGTAGATATTTTCCAATACTAAAATAAGTGACTTTTACAAGAATATCACATAGAAAAAGAAATTCTACTTGACTAATCGTTTACATTTCAGTGGACACATAAGGTTCACTTGATTTTGTAAAACATTTTCCATTTCCTGAATCATATGAAAGATAAGTGAATTTCTAGTGGATATTTTCCACTGATTATGTGATTTTTTTGTGTGCTTATGTTTGCACAGAGACGACAAGGGAGAGTGCAATCGTTAATGGCCAGAGAGACGAGAGCAAAATAGAAATGAGATGTGCGGCTTTGGGCGCAGGGCAAAACAAGGGTGCACACCGGGAGTACAAACTGCACTTTCACGTTTCTTTGAAATTTAATGTGCTGTTTCGTAGATTTGAGTCGCACCTTATCCCTGCCCCCTCGACGTACCTTTTCACACTATGCACAATTTTTATCTTACACGCAGATTACGATCGCTTGTCAGTTTTCAAAAACACATACTCTTCATTTGTGTTCTTTATATTCCTCCCAATCGTACTCAGGACATGAATGTTATCGAGCAGCACATTAATTCACTTAAACACATCACCAGTCAAATGAATACTAGGGATAGTTTATTGATCCTTGGCGACTTTAACCTACCCGACATTAAATGGAAGCTCAGCCCATCAAATTATCTCTATCCTGACGTTACACATTATTCGATTAGCGCTACGACTGCCAAGCTTATCGAAAGCTACATTTGCGCGCGTATTTCTCCACAAAACCGCGGAAAAAAACAATAGCCGCGTTTTACATACATTAATTGTTATGTTTGTGTTCTCCGTGCGTGGAGTAACGATTATGATGTAGAAGGAGATGTCTCGCTCATCGCCATGAGGCACCAAGAGTGGACAGTAATGTTTTTTGCTAGAATGAAAGATATGAAGAGAAAGTTGAAAGTTCCGTCAGTGTACGGTAGGCTAGAAATAGAACAGAGGTATTGAAAATTGAGTGAAAGGGCATGGTAAAGTAGTATTTGAACCACAACGAAACGCCTGTGGTTCCAGTGGAAACACTTTATTACGACCTCAAGAATGGCGATAACACTAGTATGAATACTTTTCTATCCAACATTGACTGGCTCGAATTCATCAATCAGGATCTTCATTCATCAGTTGATGTCAGTTTATTCCAAAACGAACTCGAACACCGCCTCGCAAACCGCCATGGAGTAACAATCATCTGAAGCGTTTGAAAAGCTTGTGGAATGGAAATTACTAATCTTTCTTCTCATTTTATAGTTACAGGTATTCCACTAAAAAGCTCACACTCTCCAGGATTTGAAAAAGTGGTTTACAGCTATTTATCGCACAACTGCCACCATTACATCTCTGAACATCAACATGGTTTCATGCTGAAACGGTCAACAAGTACCAATTTGGTTGTTTACACTTCATCGCTAAAGCTCTACAGAAAGGGGAAACAAATCGATTCGATCGATACGGATTTCTCGGCGGCCTTCGATAAAATCAACCATTGGATTACTTGAAAAATTAGAACGTCTCGGTTTCTCTGGATCTTTCCTCGATTGGCTTCAATCCTACCTGAGTGGCCGTGAAATGGCTATCAAATTAGGCGACTCAATTTCACCTTACTTTCTTGTTCCATCAGGAGTACCACAAGGTAGCCACCTAGGGCCGTAAATATTTCTAGTATATCTCAATGATGTTAATCTTCTACTTGATTCCTTCAAACTTGCTTTTGCCGATGATTTCAAACTGTATTGGACTGTCAATGATATTCAAGACGCATCATTTTTACGATGTCAGCTCGATATATTCACCGAGTGGTGTGAAACTAATCTTATGGATGTCAACGCTGGTAAATGCTCCGTTATCTCATTTTCCCGCAAACGCAGTTTGATTGACTTTGACTATACGGTTGGATCTACAATGCTCAAAAGTGAATCTGTTTTTAAGGATCTAGGTGTGTTATTAGACACCAAATTGACGTTTAAGGACTATGTCGCTTTTATAACCCCGAAAGCCTCTAAGACACTTGGTTTCATATTTCGCATCGCAAAAAACTTCAAAAATATTCAATGTTTAAAATCACTGTACTTCGTTAGTGAGGTCGATATTAGGATACTTATCAGTCGTTTGGGCACCATACTATCAGAATAGCATCTGACTTATCGAGGCGATTCAGCGCAATGTTCTGCGCTTCTCTTTAAGACACCTTACATGGAATGATCCAATCAATTTGCCCAGCTATGATGCGCGAAGTGAACTTCCGGGTCTAGAGTTACTGAGTATACGTCGTAATGTTTCAAAAACGCTCTTTGTTTCTGACCTTCTTTAATCGAAAATTGATTGTCCTCGACTGTTGTCGCTTCTCAACATAAATATTCCCCATCGTCAACTTCGCTCGACTTCGTTCCTTTTTCTACATGGTGCTCGAACAAATTACGGGCATGACAAACCATTTTCAAGTATGTATCTATCCTTTAACCGCTGTTCCAACGAATTTGACTTCGATGTTCCTCGTTCTACTCTTCGAAAAAGATTTTACAAAGTACTCGCAGCTCCACAGAACAACACACGTTAAATTTTGTTTAGTTCAATTTAGTTTATTATTATGTACAGCTCATTAAGTAGATTTAAGCAATCATTGTATGGTTTGGAAGCTATATTACATTCTGTTGATACGAAAAAAGAGGTTTTTGCGCCCATTTGAGAAAGAGCTCACAGCTGCAGCTCTACTCAAACGGACTTTTCCCTGCTCCGGTAAAGATAAAGATAAAGCACCGTTTACTTTTTATTTTCAGAAGACTTTCGGATCACCAAAACGCGGTAATGGCATAGATTACTTCTTACAACTGGATAAAAGTGGATACAACTTCCAAGTGAATCACGATATAGGTAGTTTGCGAATGACCGCAGTTTAATTTTCTCCATCTTCACTATAAATTATGGTGATACTGTATGAATTTTAGATCGCTTTCAAACCATTCAACTTGAAGTTTATAGTAGTTTAGCTTTAAGATTAATTAATGCATACGGTTAGATTTAGTTCATTAAAAATTCACTTGGTGTAAGTAGAGTTAAGTACTACAGTTCTAAATCATACAACACTCATCAGTCCGGCCACTTTAAACTAACTTAGTTGTTCAACACGTTGAAGGTTATTCCGAGAGTCGAAGGGACTTTTGTTACTTAGTGAAGTAAGAAAAGTCACTTGCAGAGACGTGACTCTACACAAAGACACCCCACACAAAAAAAAACAACAACCCATACAATATTTATTAATTTCCTGGTCAGAACCCCACCACAACAAAAAAAAAAAAAAAAAAAATTATTATTGTTATTTTTAATATTAATAATATAATTTAAAATAAAAACACTCTCCAACCATCCCCACACACCAAAACAAAAAAAAACAAAAAAATACTCTCCTCTTCCCAGCCCCCCCCCCCCCCCCCCCCCCCCCTTTCTAATTTTTTCCCTCCCATTAATTAAATTTAATTTTTTATTTTATCAAAATTTGCTTCTTAATAATTAAAGAAATTCTCAAATTAATCAACTTTTGGGATACTAACGCTTCTAACGTACCGCGATCTGATCGCAGCAAGCCGTGCTCCGAAACTGACGTGTTTTGCTTTTGCTGCGTCGTTTTCGCGAAAAAAAATCAAACAGTAATTCGTAATTTAACTTGAACAGTGAAATCATAAAATCTCCGCGTGCATTGTGTAAGCCGTAGTAAATACAATCGATTCCCTTTCGAAATGTTTGAGTGTCGGTAGTATTTCCCCGTTTTTTTTTTTTTTTTTTGTTTTTGTGCTTCGCCCCCGCACCCGGAAGAAGAGTTACATCAGCTTAGTTTTGGTTATTAGTGCTAATATTGTGACACTCGGGTATAATTTATTAGTTTAGAGTGTTTTTCCGCTTTGTCGCGAGTGAATCGATGATTATTAGCAGTTTTGAAGCTCGAAATAGAGTCGCCTCATTGCGGGGATTTGCATTATTGGCAGTGTGTGGAGTAAAAAAAAAAGAAGACGAGTGCAATGTAGAGAACAGCCATTTGCTGGTCAGAAGCAGCAAACGAAAACAACGTGCATGGACGGGTGAAAAGCTTGCACATAATTTTAGGTGCATTCACCACGGGGTGTACAGAATTTTGTTATGCAGGTTGCATATCTAGCGGGCGGTTTCGCAACGTTAATTTTTGCGCATATTTAATCGCGAGTGCAAAAACTTAATTACGAATCAACGTCGACATTTTTTTTTAATGAATGAACAAGATAGTGTGATTCAGGAGGCGGACATGGGTGAGATGTATCTGACTATAACTATATAACAATAATCTTATTTTCAAATAATACTAAATACGTGCCTGGTTTGGAAATTTAAAATTTCCAAATCTGGAAGTGTGTTACAGTGCCCTTATCCAAATGATATCGGTAATGTTTACATGCGGGGCTTATTGTATGTGAAAGTAACCTCGGAATGGGCGTGACTCTCCAGACATTCTGAAATGGGTTGCTGGATCTGCAGTAGAGCTATCACTTTCTAGCTCCCGGATTAAAGCTGCTTCCAATGGTCACTTGAATGATTGTTGTAAACAGATTTCTTCCATAATACCATTGCCGGCCGGTGGGTGTTAGATTGGACACACACACACACACACACACACCCCCCACACACACACACACACACACACACACACACACACACACACACACACACACCCCACCCACACCACCACCCCCCCCCCCCCCCACACACCCCCCCCCCCCCCCCCCCCCCCCACCCTCTCCCTCCCCCACCAATAAAAAAATTTGGCCAACTCCAATTGTATTGAATCAACAAGATTCAGTCGAATTTGATTCAATTTTGAGTTGGACATGGACTGGCCGTGCAATAGAAAGATTATCTCTAGTAATCTCCATAAATTTTCTCGATTTCAACACGTTTGGACGTTTGAAAGAACTCAAATGCATCCGAAATATCCTCGAAGTCATTTAAGGACATACACGACCGGGTTCACGTTTTGCTGAGCACAAATCTCAAATACTATTAAGAATTCATGAATGATATTTTCAGCTAAAGCTTGCTCCTTTGGAGCATCATTTGGTTAGCAATTTGAACCCTTTTTGTTTCGCTATAGCTGTGTTTTTTTTTAGTTTCAAACACTTGAAGTGAAAATTATTCAAATCTAGAAAAACCCAAAGAATTACTAATTCTTATTTTCTAGATTCAAATCTAGAAAAAAAATCTTATATTGGGAAAGGACTCTATGTCCGTGACGCTAAACCTTAAACCAATATACGCTTTTCCAAATCGCATGCGTCCTGCTTCATGCATATATGTTGACCATTCATCTGAACGAAGGGTTACAAGATTTGGACTAACTAATCCTGTTCATAGAAATTACAAAATTAAGGTACTCACTTTGTCTTGAAGAAGAAATAATAGAAAGAGTAGATGTAGACGTAGATCGACGTCGAAGCCGCTGACATGAAGCTGGTCCACTGCCATCGGTAGTCCTCGGCGTTGAGCAAAAAGTATGTGCAGACGATTGTCACGCACACGGTCACAATGATCAGAATCAGGAACACCAGCAGCATGAAACCGTACACGTAGTAGATTTTGTACGCCCAGAACGAGGTGAAGATGAAGTACCTGAAATGAAAACTAAGGCTCGAACACTGTGTTCCGTTTGTATTCAATTGATACTAACATTTCAATAAAGATCGACCCAAATGGCAGAACTCCTCCCAGCAGAATGATCACCAGGGGTTCCATGAACCACTTCTTCTCCGGAATGGGTCGAGGAACGGCATTTACCCGACATGGATAGTCTGGTTGACCGTCCAGATTGCGGCCTACGATCGTCCCTATCAGCGTTAGAGGGAGAATCACAAAAATGCAGATACATGTAACGGCAACCTGTTTGAAAATTGAATCGTTTTAGTAAAAGGGATATTTTTTAGATTCAGGCAGAACATGTACCATCGTTCCAAATGGAATCGCCCTCGATGCATGGTAGTAGATCGCAATAAAGTTGATAAAGAATGCCGTTCCACAAACCAAAGCCGGAACGATAAAGGCGGACAGTAGCATTTGTTTGATCCATTGCTTCCCACCCATCCGAGCGTACAGTGATCCTCCAAAGTAACCATTAATAGACGATGTTGCAGCATAAACAAAAATTGTCGTCGAAAGCATCGATCCTCGTCTGCAATGAAAAATCACGGCATTAATCTACATATGCCTGGCAATTTGCTGCTCAAAAACCTACTCTGTGTACAATTCCCCGAGAATAGCAAAGCTAATAACGCAAAGCACCACGGAAGTAAGCTGATATCCTGCGCCAATGAGTGCAGAGAAGAGCATGCCATTTGACGCCGGCCGGAATACGTCTCCGTGGATCTGTTTCCATCCGTATTCATCGCCAAGATCCCGTTCCTAAAACAGACTTACAATTATCCAGCACATTCAGTTAAAATAACAAACTCACCATATCGTCAGCTTCCTCATCTTTGCTGTATCGAGCATAATCCTTTCTCAGTGTTCGCATGAGAATCATCGACACTAAGCCCACAAGGAAAATAACCATCATGAAGCTGTTGAAAATGCTGAACCAGTGGATGCGATGCTGGAAGAAGTTCGGATCCAGATACTTATCAAACCGGTCCTCAAACTTGACGTTGCTCGGTTTCCAATTGACTTCGTAGGTGAACTTCACCTTGGCGCCCACCTTTAGAAGTTCTTTCTTCTCCGGAGTAAGGGACACGTCCACAATCTGCTTGCCATTGTAGCTAATGTCGAACTTTTTATGCGTGTAAATGTAGTACTTTTTGTCTTCTTCCTTGCCAACTACACCCCAAATGGGCAGGTCGTCAATGTACATCTGGTACCAGTACTGATTCATTACTGCATACACGAAGGCTTTGTGCTTCTTTTCGGTCAATTCCACCATGCAGATCTCGGTCGGAGCGATGTCATCTGTACATAAAAACAGTTCATTAGTTTTCATTTACATCGATATGAGCTATTGAGCAAAAAGCTCGAATGAGTTGAGCTGTGTTAAGCGTTGCTAATCTTATGCAAACGCAGATATGATAAACAAACATGGCTATGCCCCTCCCCCTGAGATCATCCACTTGATCTACACATTTTCTCACCAGATCAACGTAGTAAACCTCTTCTATTTACCTTTAAAGTCAATTTCGTAACCGCTGAACTCCAATTCAACGCCCTGCAGAGCTTCACTCATCGTTTCGTGATAGTGGTTGATGGTCTGTTTAGTTCCCACGCAGAATGGCAGCGAGAAATAGGCATACGTCTCCTGTCGATTGTGGTACGGCCCAACTGTGTTCATCCATAGTACCACTTCTTCGTGGTCTTCGTACTGCGGAAATGCACCGAAAAGGAAACAAACGGAATAACATTTAGCATTAGTCATCGCCCTCGGTGGACATTTTCCGATTATTCTGCACAAACCAAACTACACCTACCATATGATTGTGTTCGTCGCCAGCCGCTAGGGACAGCAAAGAAACTAGCAGCGCCAGAGAAATAATTGCGGACTTCATCATGTTTTGTTTTACTGAGTGACCGAGGGGGGACACTCCGCTGAATAGTTAAAATCGAAAACCCGATAACCGACCGTTTTCCGCCACTAGCACATGACTTCTCCGAGAGGACCAATTGACGAGGATTGCGATGGGTGCAAATGGACCGGACCAGAGTTCCGTTTTCCCACTCAGAAAAGCTATTTATTTTCCCGTTTCTGGGAGTGTAAGCAGCGAAAAACACGTAGACAAAACCGGAATGCACTTTTTCCTTGATTTTTCTTTCTCTCCGTGACAGCGACGATCAAAAATCATCGATGATGACGTTTGTGACGTTTTCGCCTTTGCACTCTGGCTCAACAGTGTCGTCAGTTGGAACAAGGGGCATCGAGGTTGGGGCTTGCACGGTAATCTCAATTTACGCTATTATGACTATAAAGTCTAGGGTTTAAACCAATCACCTTTACGTTTTTCATTCTACTATTTGTAGAGTATGCTAGCCAGCACTGTGTTTCGATATGTACTAAATACTCGAAAGTTTTATAATGGCGCTGTAATGAATGAAAGAGAGCGAGCCCGGAGAGAATCTCTCAATTGTAGATTCGCTCTAATGAAAAAAAAAAACCCTAGAAGTATGCTCTTTCGAGGGAAACTGCCCGGATAAAAATAACCACCCGCATAACGAAAAACAATTTGCTATATAGTCAAAACTATATTTCGAATGGAAGATATATTATCACATTTTATGTTATTGTTATAGAATAGTTGCATCTCATTTTCACCATACAACCTCTACATTAACACATATTGTTAAAGTATGCCATGTTGTCATTGAATGGTTTTTTATTGTCTGCACTCGGTCTGGATTATATACCAACTTTTTGGCATAGAGTACAGCAAAAATTTTGTTCGTGAAAATTGCCATTTTTTTATGGTAACCTAACTTAACCGCCTATTCAGCATATTGTTATTTGGCCTTTTACCATCTGACATATTCTTAAAACATTATCGGAGATTGTTAGTTTATAGTTGTCAACTATAAGGGTAAATGTAGTAACAATAACGGAAACGGTCGTAAACAATAAGGGAAATGGTCCAGAAATGGTTTCTGATTATGCGGGATGGACCCAAAAGGGAAGGACGTAGTTGTGTCGAAGAAAAATTAGAAAAATTATGGATCACTATCGTACTAGAGAACCGGCTTCTAGTACTGTAAAAGTGCCGTGTATACTAGATTATTTCCAATATTGCGTAGATGTGTTTTAGTTATGTCAGCTGATAACTGATGTTATTTACAAATACAATTGGAACCAGTAATATCCACATGCCAGTATCATCACCAGTAGTTGCAAATTTATTCCAACAGCACAATTGTTTCCATTCCGTTTTTACTGTTGTCGGCGTAGATAACAGCAAGCTTGCAACCCTGTCATCCACCGACTTTAACGCGACGCGTTTAGCTGTCAAAGCTGATTGATAGGTGACAGATGTCAATCGATAACAGTCCGAGATACAGTTTCCAGTGAGCTAAAGTGTGGTTAGAAAGAGCTGAAAATAAAGTGAAGTGAAAAAGTTTATTTCTAAGTCCGTTGTCCGATATTGGCTGATTGATCCGCGAAAACCTGAAAAAAGTAAAGTAAAATAATTTAAGTTAATAATAAAATCATTAATTTTCTGTAAACACTGTAGGTAGTGTCTCGTGTAAGGCTAAGGCAAATAGTAGGGTGAACGAAACAAAAGGCTACCGAACTGTGAGTATAACCTAAGATTATGGAGACAATATGTGTACTTACTTGAAACCTTTGATTATAGTTGAAGCATACTTATGCTCTCAAAACCGTCCCGTCTTTTAATTACACCCCCCCCCCCCCCCCCCCTTGACAACTGTTGACGACGATTGCTAATTGATCCTGCGCGGACCAGAGTATTTATACTTGTGCTCCCATTCATATCTGAAGTGCTCAACACTAGCAACATCCACGAAGAAAATAAAAAAAAACTGATAAAGCCGGTTTGTTTGACTTGTCTGTTCCGTTTCGCTCCAGCTAATAACATACAGGAGAATGCCATACAAGAACGCCGTTTCGGTTCAGATTTATGAGCTATCTTTGAAGTATCTCGTCCACGAATTTGTTTCCTGGATCTGCAAGCCTAGCAAAGTGTATAAATATTCACGTAAAATCAAGCAACTCAGTGACAAATTTGTTGAAAACCGGGGCGGTGATCGGTGAGACGGAATTTTAAGGCGCGAATTGTTTTCGTCGTCCAAAGTTCGGTTTCTTCAATCAAAAGCTCAATTTTTTTTTTCATTTTTAGGTGGGATAGCCTAATGTCCCTATCCTAATAGTGAAAGCTCCGGGCTAATGCTAATGCAACAGTTAGGGCCTCCGCCAAGAAGAACATGTCACTGACCCAATCAGGCCATCCAACTTACCAAATGACGGTGACAAGATTTACTGATCATAATCTAGGAGAAATTGTGGGAGACCTACCAAGGTACAATACGGTAGCCCGCTCATATGGTCACCTGAAGGATTCCTTGAAAAAAAAATGCATTTACACGTGCCGTGTGCTGAACAATGGTGATTCTGCGCGATGAAATTGTTCCGGAACATGATACCGAGCTTCCAATAACGGGGAACTCGACCGATTGCCGCAGCCTCGATGGAAGACCGTCCGGGGACTGATTTTCCGGGTTGTCACACCCTACCATATGCAGTTTTCTGCAAAGGTTTCCCAGCTCTAAGCGATGCGTCCACTACAAGGGCATCAAGAAGGAGAATTTCGCCATTATGGACAAGGAGAATCATCCGGCCTTAAAGTACGAGGTTCTGCAAAGGCACATAACGATATCGGC
This sequence comes from Aedes koreicus, assembly GCA_024533555.2. Classification (NCBI taxonomy): domain Eukaryota; kingdom Metazoa; phylum Arthropoda; class Insecta; order Diptera; family Culicidae; genus Aedes; species Aedes koreicus. The sequence continues at coordinate 142,504 of JAHHFK020006043.1, read as the reverse complement.
CATACGGTGCAAGTATTCAAAGAGAAACCACCGGATGAGCTTCTGGACAATTCCGATGGAATTTTGTTTAGTTTTTCCTAGGGCAATTAGTTAACTTTAAATATTCTGAGTTGAATTCTCTGTGGTTGAATATATTACCGAACGATTGCGAGTGAATAAAGAAGTAACTTTTATATATGAAATCCAACTTTTTTGTGGGTTACATTAAGCTCTGGTGTAGTGTTTTGATAACGTAGTAGTGTTGATAACATTCAAATAAATAGTTTGATTAATTACAACAATCTTTCATTTCCATTTACTGATAAGGGTAAACTAAAAAAATCTCAAAGAAATCTTTTTGTAATTCCTTTTCTAGAGAGGAAAAAGCAGTCTGATTGTTAATTTTTTTTTGTTTTTACAAAAAACAAAATCGCATCATTAAGTTTGTTTCGCACGGAAGTACTTACTTTGCTTACACATCTCCTAAGGCAATAAACTGACACAAACCCTTTAAAAACTCAAAACCATTCCTTTGCAGAATATAAGAAAAATAATCACTCTACAACTCCAACCGAAAAAAAACCGCACTATTATGATTAATTAGTTCCCTGCCAATATGTATGAGTATATCATTTATTTCCGCTTAAATTTGCCTCTATCTGCTAATATATTGTGTTTGACACTCATTCAATCGTTATTACTCCGACTGGATCAGAGCACGCACAGTCACACCAGTACGTGGGGAAGTTGTGTCGGTTTCTATCCTCACTATTATGTTCCAAGAGTTTTCTGATTCTCATTCGAGGTTTCAGCAGTGAGTGCTGGTGGCGGTGTCGAGGAAGATGATCTACCGTCTAAAGCTGTGATTCAACAATCTCTATTGGTGCTGTTGTTGACTCATGACCGAACCGATAGTTGATCCAGTCACAAGGGATCCCATTGTAAACGATAGCGAAGGTGACGAATGTCGATGCTACCGATGGTGATGGTACACAAACACCACGTCTCATTTTTATTATAATAATACATTTTACATAAAACCCTTCTTTTTTTTTCTAACGTCAATAACTTAATTTCATACACGCATATAACCGAAAAAGCGCAATATATGTGGCATTTTTGAACATCTTTTAGGTCATACCAGATATTTTGTAGAACATCAAAAAGACAAATATTATGTTCTATGGATGCTTCCAACAGCATGCTTATAATATAATGATATGCTTTGTCAAAGCAAGCAAGGTATCAACAATGTAAAAAAATATAAACAAGATTTTTTAATGGCGAAACGATATCGTAGCTAATGGTATTTTACGCGTTAAAGATGATTGTTTAAAACTTTTTCAAATAGGAAATTAAAAGTGGTTTACGCATGGAAGTTGTATCAAAATTGTTTATGCGGCTCAAGGTTAGCAGTACAACTTTCCGTTTTACCTTCCCTAATTTCATACGCCATCGATTGGATTAAAAAACGTAGAAGGTACCCCGAATAAATTATTGAATTTTAGTGAGATTTCTTTATGGAATTCACGAAAACCAACATGGCAATTTTCCATGTCTACAGTCCTACAGCACAAGTCTACAGTACGGTTAAAAACATTAGTAACACATTTGATTTTCAAATGTTCGGTTTTCCTTTTCTGCGTTTGTTGTGAAATTGAACCGAGTAATGTCAGTATGAATGAAAATACAAATACAATTTTTCTGTTATGTTGTGCGTAGCTACATCGCAAAAGACTCCCTCACAAATTAAGCGCAACAATTTATAAAAAAATACTAAACAATCTCCCAAACTGTTGCTTTATGTAACATTTGAATAAACCCCAATGCCCAATTTGGCTACTATTTGAATCAGTGAGTGGCATCACAATCTTACATTTAGGTAGCGTTATTTTTTTATTCCAGTATTTCAAATAAACATATTTTCAGCCGTCACTGTATTGGATTCACATTCTATTCTGAATAATTTCACTATTGCATGAGGATGTTAAAAACATGTTTAAAATTCATCTTGAATGCAACCTATCAACATATTTACAAACATCTAGCATACACACTATTTCCAAACAATCCAAAATTAAGTACGTTTGACTCAAATCAGTCAAAAGTATGACTACTCAAAAGTGAGTAAAGATAGTTCGTAGTGATAAGATGACAAACCGATGTTTTCAAGAAGTAAGATTTAAGTTGACCAAACAAAAATAGAACAAAAATGTGTTCGCTGTTCTGGTACCACGTTTGACCCGAATATGTGTGGAAAAACATCCTCAAAACTTTTTCAAGACCAGACATGTCTGGTATTTCATCCTCACGACTTTTTTACAACAAACTGCTTATATTCTTGTCAAAGAAGATGTTTCTGGTGTTACTTGGGGTGATGATGATGATGTTGTTGTTGCTGTTATCGCCTCTTTTGCTGTTGGTTCAGCTGGAAGTTTAGCGATGGTGATTCACTACCGGCCAGCGGTGGAGTCATTCCACGCATCATAGAACTACCGGGAGTGTCTGGGCTGCACTGATTGGTATCGAAAGAGCAGCCCAGTTGGTTCAACCGCTGAACATGGCATTGGTACTGAGCACTACCAGGGAAAACAGTTTCAAGGTATCGCTGAAATGTTGCATTATTAGAATTATTTTGAATCGTAAATTTAGTGGCAGCACTTACTAAACTGGCAATTTAGGCGTGGCTTCTTTTGCACTGAGGATGAACAGAGGAAACTGTACAGAGAACACGCAAAGCCAATGAAGTTTCGATGTAGGTCATTCGTTTGTGTAGCTCCCAGCCGATATTGAACCACTTGTACTCGAAGGCATAGTCTGCTCTGCTCGCAACTCATGTGCTCTATGTACAGGGTGTTGCACTCAAACGGAACCGAGATACGCAGATACTACCCAAGTAACACCAGAAACATCTTCTTTGACAAGAATATAAGAACTTTTTTTGTAAAGAAGTCGTGAGGATGAAATACCAAACATGTCTAGTCTTGAAAAAGTTTTGGGGATGTTTTTCTACACATATTCGGTTCAAACGTGGTACCAGAACAGCGAACACATGTTTGTTCTATGTTTGTTCGATCAACTTAAATTTTACTTCTTGAAAACATCGGTGACTGTTTGTCATCTTACCACTACGAACTATTATTACTCACTTTTGAGTATCCATACTTTTGAGTGATTTGAGTCAAACTTACTTAATTTTGGATTGTTTGGAAATAGCGTGTATGCTAGATGTTTGTAAATATGTTGATAGGTTGCATTCAAGATTAATTTTAAACTTATTTTTAACATCTTCATACAATAGTGAAATTATTCAGAATAGACTGAGGATCCAATACAGTGACGGCTGAAAATATGTATAAAACGTTTATTTGAAATATTGGAATAAAAATAAACACTACCTAATAGTAAGATTGTGGTGCAACTCACTGATTCAAATAGTAGCCAAATTGGGCATAGGGATTTATTCAAATGTTACGTAAAGCAAAAGTTTGGGAGGTTGTTTAGTATTTGTTATAAATTGTTACGCTTTATTTGTGGGGGAGTCTTTTGAGATGTAGCTACGCACAACATAATAAAAAAACTGTATTTGTATCTTCCTTCATTACTCTGTTCAGTTATACAAAAAAAAACGCAAAAAAAATAACGAACATTTAAAAATTAAATGTGTTACTAATGTTTTTACCACTACTGTAGGATTGTGAACTTTGAAAATCGCCATGTTGATTTTGGTGGTTTCCATAAAGAAATCTCACTCAAATTCAATTATTTATTCGGGGTACCGTCTACGTTTTTTATCCAATCAATGGCGCATGAAATTAGGGAAGGTAAAACGGAAAGTTGCACTGTTAACCTTGAGCCGCACATACAATTTTGATGCAACTTCCACTTTCAATTTTTTATTCGAAAAAGTAATAAACAATCATCTTTAACGCATACAATACTATTAGCTACGATATCCTTTCGCCATTGAAAAATCTTGTTTATATTGTTTTAACTTTATTCATTTTAGTACCGTGCTTACTTTGACAAACATATCATTATGTTATAAGCATGCTGTTTTAAGTATCCATAGAACATAATATTTGTCTTATGGATGTTCTACAAAACATCTGGTATGACCTAAAAGATGTTCAAAAATGCCACATTTATTGCGCTTTTTCGGTTATATGCGTGTATGAAATTAAGTTTTTGGCGTTAGGAAAAAACTTGAGCTTTGTCTAAAAGGTGTATTTTTAACATTAATATGACAAGTGGTGTTACTTGGGTATCAAGGGGCAAGACGGCTTTCTCCTGAGTAACATTTTTCTTCAAAATTACTCAGGATTCATCAAGTTTGCACACTCTATGATTTTCTTCTCCTCCCAAGATACAGAGTGGTGGGAATGCCAAAAAATGTGTGCAAAAACGAAGAAAAACAACTTCACTCATATTTGATCATAAAACTCACGTTTGCTCAGAATGCATCAGCTTCCAATTTATACAATTTATTACTCGCTTTAAAGTATACTGGCAGCACTGGCTTGAATTTGTTGTTGACGACGGTGGCAACCTTGGCAACCAATAACAGCAGTATATTTACTGTCTGGGAAAATTATTTATTTTGGTTTCGTAAGAAAGCAATATAGGTCGCAGTATTTGGAGGAGAAATTGAGACTCGATTACGGTAAGTAGATTATTTAATATTGCTTGATTGTTTTTTTCTTGCAGGAAGACGAAACACAGATAGAATATGTGGAATTTATTGACTGCCAAAAGAATCACCTCCAAAAAGAGACCAAGCCAGTTCGACCAACCGCAAATATTGAAAACTCCAGTTTCGCGATAGGTTGATCCGGCTTGGTTTCTTTGTGGAGGTGATCCGTTCGGCAGTCACTAAATACCACATAGTCCTATTGTACGGATTTATTGACCCAACCCATTCGACGTTGATGCAGTTCGCGATAACGAAGTTTGAGGAGCCCAACCGTTCACGCCCCACATTACTACCATGGAGTGTAACATTTTGTGTTCTTTTTTTTTGCAACGCCATTCACACCGATTGGTGGACCAATCCGATGAGCTTTTTGGTTTGTATCTTACTCCACATAGAGTATAAAAAGACGTGCATTGACGCAGTTTAGAGCAGAAGTTTTATGTAGTTTCAAAAGGGAACATCAATAAACAATTAGTAAAAAGTAGTGATTATATCATTTGTATATCGAGCTCTGTAGGGTGTAATCAATCTGCAACTAAACGTGTTGCTGTTTAAACTCCGCCGTTGTTTGAATGTCGCTTGCCCCGTTCATCGCTGCCACTCAGAGGATCTGCCGGCTGTCTAATGCTGCAATCTCTCGCTACCTTCCAATTTGAAGGGTTGGTTTAGGCCATAGTTCTTTCCATAACTGGCCATCATACACAGGTAGTTCAGCCCGTCGTTGTGAGTATATGGTTCAACAGCAGGTCCCCTGAGTTGTTCGGTACTGTTAATGTCGAAAACAAATCGTTGCTGTTTGCTGCTGTCGTTTCCGCTGTAAACGTTGGCATGAGGAGCCAACACTATCCGTAGATAACCTGTGCCTGCCTTCGCTTAGCATCCACAGCAGTGTAGACTTTTTTACATTTTAAATCTGCACCAGTACATTACCAACCTCCTATGATATATGTATCCAATAAATGTATATTTATTCAATTATTTCATCATACAAACATCATCAGAAAATACTTACCAAACGTTTTAGGCGAATAGAAGTCTAATGACTAGCGGGTGAGGAAATCCACAATGTTGACATGGTATTTTTGACGACAGAACTGTATTGTTTTTATTATGCAATTTCACTGTCAAAACCAAGCTTTACAAAAGGTAGGAATGTTCAATATCACAATATGAATCCAGTGAATACGAGATGCTCATATTTGCTCAGAGTTACTCAGGATTGCTCAGTGTCTTGCCCCTAGTTGGGTATAGTGCTCTGCAACAGGAATAGTACCTGGATTAACAAACTGATTAAAGTTACGCACCTGATATAACTAACTGATTTACATATCGGCTTTGAATCCCAATGAAACCGGGTCTCAGTGAACGATGCCCCCCCCCCCCCCCCCACCAAATTCCAATCCCCCCTCCCCCAAGACCCCCCCCCACCACCCCCCCACACCAACCCCCCCCCCCCCCCCCCCACCCACACATTTCCCCCCTCCCCCCCCACAAACAAACAATACAACACTCAAAACACCCCCCCCCCCCCCCAACCCCGCATTCCACAAAAAAAACCCCCCCCCCTTTCCCTCAAATCTCTGTCTCAAATTTTTTTCCTCTTTCTTTCCCTTCCTAACGATTTAACATGGGTTTGGGATAGAAAAAGACATTTCTTCATTATTCTTTGTGTGTAGGAATCGGACTTCGAGAGTGAATCGTTCACTGGCGTAAGAAACCTATTGAAATTCATTAAATTTGCCTTAGGAAACTTAATGAGGCCACTATATTTTGATTTCATAAGGCCCTTATGACATCCACTTGTCCAACGATAGTTCTCGCAGTTGCAGTAATGATTTTCTCAAGTCATTCTTATCATTTGCATAAAACTGCCTTATGAAGTTCATGACTGTTGTTTGTGCATAATAATCATAAGGTATATGTATGAAATGGCAAAAACCGAAACGCAAGTTATTGTTTTGTTACTCTTGGTGAATCTTAGTGATGGCGATATTTTAGAGCTGATATGCATCGTACAGGCGTAAAAGAAACAATTCGACGACGTGGATTGATCCAATTTGTATATGTATAAAATGTAAGTGAAAACATTAAATCACATCTTGACACGAGCTGTTTTTCATTATTTTTTTCGCATTATTTTTCCCATTTTAGTTGATAGTTCAACAATGACCGACTGCAAGGCCATTATTATGTACATATCAGACTCCACTGGAACGCCGAAGGGTGTTATCATCTCGATTCTCCTGTCGTGTACCAACTGCATCGGAACCATGAAGAACTTCTACCCGGACGACGTTCTGAAGGCACCCCGATTCCTGCCCTGGACCACGTCTTAGAACTGTTGGTTTCGAGTGTTTGCCTGCTGACCGGTGATGAATGGTTGCAAGGGTGACGTTTCGGAATTGAAACCGAACTGTACGTATGACGTTCTTTTCGGTACGGTAATATTTGACTCCCAGACAAAAATCAAATGTCATTGCTTTCTTTCTATTTTAGATAACCCCACAGCTCATCTTGGATAGTATCTCAAAGGGTATCAGCGCAAAGCTAAAAACAGAAGCACCGTTGAACCAACAGTGCCAATGGAGGTCTTTTTCAAGTTTGCCGATCAGTACAAATCAAAATGGGTTGCACGACCTTGCAACCTTTGGACACGAAACGCTCCCATATTTAGTCATTCCATCTCATTTGTTTTTTAAATCCCACTTTCACTTTTTCTCGACAGCATTATCTACAATTATCAAATTGATAAGGGGTCGCATACGCGATGTTTTATCCGGTAATGCTCCATTGGAAGCGGACCCTCACGAACATATTCAGCTATGCTTGAGCGTTGAAATAAGCCAAGGCAACGAACTAAAGGAGACGACCAGACGAACTACCGTAACTGACAGTAAGTCTCTAATATCGTTCTTTATTTAAACCATGTTTATATTAGAACGAAAACCTTTTTTCAGAATGGCTCATGCATTACAATGTTGTGCGACCGGTATCGTCATCGTCAAATCCTACACACAAGGGGAAATCGTCGTGGGAGGAGGGACTGCAAGACCGAGGAAGACTTTTCAAAGAGGACTAATGGTGGTTCCGAACAGACGGTATTGAAGAAGTGCCCAAGATTATCGATAATAACCCCATCTGATTGCACCTGCATTATTTCAAGATAAAGAATCAAATAAATCTTCTCGTCGCTTAATGAGTTGCATTGTATGTTTTTATCATTAATTTTATAACCACAAATTAAACATATGTAGAATGAAAATTCCAAAAGAATGAAATGAAAAATAATACGAAATACATAAATTAATATATTAAATAGCATACTACCGCATATGAGTTCCATAGAACTAGCAAATAAACTTCATAAGGTTGTACAATGAAACTCATACAGCTGCAATGAGTAAATCAATCACCAATTATTGCATTTCATAAGGTAATGTTATGAAATTCAAACCGTTTCCTTGTGGCGAATTTTTATAAGGATATTTAATGAACCTTAATAGGTTTTTTGCACTAGTGTTGCGCCTTTTTTCCCCCCCCCCCGCCATTAAAAAAATTTTTGTTTTTTTTGGGCTCTTCTTCTTCCCCCGTCTCCCCCGCGCCTCTCGGAAAGATCTGCCGACCACTAAAACAAAAACCACAAATAAATCTTCATCACAAAAAAAACCCACCGCCCCCCCCCACAAACCCCCCCAAACCCCCCCCCACAAAACAAAACCCCCGACGAGCCTCAAAAATTTTCCCCCCCCCGCAAAAAAAAAAAACAACACTTTACACAGATACCCCCTTTTTTTTCTATCAAACGAAGACGGCTTGCTTTTGTGTTGGTGGATTTGACAGTTCTACAATTTTCATGGAAAAAGGATCACTTTTAAATTTTACACACTCAACCGAAAAAATACACTTTCAAATCAAACGCAAAACTTTCACAGTGGATAATTTTACTTTTAATTTAATGAAAAATAAACTCTTTTCAGAAGTAAAGTGCAAAACTTTTAATAAAACAAGATCTATTTTTTGTGTGTACAATTGTAATCAAAAATTGAGTAAATAAAATGAAACGGGAGTGTGAGCTGTTTGGAAATAGCGTGTTCTGTTCTGGCACCACTTCTTCTTCGTTGACTTTGACGTTTTAACTCGCCTGCTTTTATCAACACATCGAGTTGCTTTCGCTTCATTCGCTGCTGCTGTTGTTGCTGCTGGTGCTACTGTCATCAAAATCAATCGAAAATGGCTGGAGGAATCACCGACATCAAGAAGCTCGAGTACGATATCTACAAATATTCCAGCTATTCTTCTTCCTATCTGCCAGAGTAAGTAGAAATTAAGTAGCTCCCGTCAAGATGTCTGTTTTTCAGCAAGATATACCACGCGAATCGACGTATTTCGAGAGAATTGCCCAGCCCCTGAAAATGTCGCATTAAGTTTGCATGGATTCGTTAGGTTTAAAATTAGCTGCAACTTTCGCTGCCTATACTCTTAACGGATCAAATATGATTGTATGGCTGGTGACGAATGGAGGATGTTTGAAGATCGACAGAAAATAGTGGAAGTTTAAGAATGGCGAAGATTAGAGTTACTGCTTAGAAAACTTGCAACATTTGAACTTTATACGGTCAACTATAGGTTATTGAGCCTTAGATGCATACGAGTGAAAAGCATTCGGTAGCGTCTGCCCTTGTCACCAATGTCTGCGACTTGATAAGGCTAGGCAATAAGTGCCATTGCACTTTCGATAGGTTGACGTTGCTCACTTTCGATTTCGTTTGTTTGTTTCAGGAACATTCGTGAAGATAATCCTACCAATCAGACATCGCGATGGTCCTCGAACACCAACAGTCCGCCACAGTTTCTGGTGCTGAAACTGGAGCGACCGGCCATTGTGACCAAGATCAAGTTTGGCAAGTACGAGAAAACACACGTCTGCAATCTGCGCAAGTTCAAAATTCTCGGAGGATTGGAAGAGGAGCGGATGCTGCTTTTGTTTGAAGGGTGAGTGTGTTGTGATTCTTTCTCTGTATGATGTTTGGAGCTCAAAGTTCAACCCATTATTAAAACTGATAAACGAAAGGCTGTGAAAAAAAGAAGATTGATTACTGACCAGTTACTTTCTTTGCAGTGGGCTCAAGAACGACTCGGTACCGGAAACGTTCAACCTGAAGCATCGCACAAATTCGGGCGAACTATTGCCAATCAAGTTCATCCAAATTGTGCCGTTGCTTTCGTGGGGCCCTAGTTTTAACTTCTGCATCTGGTACATCGAGCTACTGGGGATCGAGGATTCAATCTTCATCCTCTCGAACCTACGCAAGTACAACATGCTGCGGGAGGTGGAGATCGTTCGGTTGTTCATGAAGCACTGCCGCCAACAGGGCTACGTAAAGGCATTCAGCGCCCTGCAGGAGGAAACCGGCGTCCGTCTGGAGGACGAAAAGATGACCGAACTGCATGAAATTCTTGTCAACAATGGAGATTTTAAGAAGACTGAGCAAATTCTGGTCGATTTCATAAATGGTAAGTTGGAAGATTTGCTATTGCGAGAGATTGTTAAATTAAAACATTTCTTATTTCAGGCGGCTTAATGGACGATTACCTGTCAAGGCAGGAGTATAAACCGCACTGGAGTTTACAAATGACATCAGAGAATGAAGCACGGCCTGGACGCAGGGGAGGACACCAGTTGATTATCGATCCGTTGACCAGTACCATTTATCTGTACGGTGGTTGGGACGGTAGCGAGGATTTAAGTGACTTGTGGTCGTACGACGTGAAGAACAACCGGTGGACGTTGATTCATGAAAAGTCGGAACTGCTGGAAGGGCCAACGCCTCGAGCGTGCCACAAGATGGTTTACGATACGAAAAATTCGCAGATTTTTATGATCGGACGATATCTAGATAGCGCTTCCCGAACGGAAGATAATATCAATAGCGATTTTTACCTGTACAACACCATCAGTAAAACTTGGTTTTTAATCAGCAACGATACTGCGCAAGTGGGTGGCCCGCAGCTAGTGTACGACCACCAGATGTGCATCGACGTGGAAAAGCAGACGATCTATGTCTTTGGGGGTCGCATCCTGGAACCGAAGTGAGTAGCCGAGCTTCGACTGTTCAGTTCAACTGCATTTACTTTTCTGTTCGATCACGCTATTCTACACGCACTTCCTACAAGTTACAGATTTTCTTTCTCCTTTAGAAATGAGGAAGAGACAACGGGTGACTACAAGTATTCAGGGTTGTTTTCCTATCACATCAGCACCAACACGTGGAACCATCTCCTGGTGGACTGTGGCCACCCGACGGCTGCCAGTCCGCACGTGCAGAGCATCAAGTCGCGGGTGACCCATTCGATGCTGTTCCATCACGTAAGTTGAGTAGTATATGTTCTCCATTTCAGTTCAAGCCAAAACGTCAAGTGGTTAACACTGCCAGTTTTGCTCGCTTGTAAATATAGAAATTTTCTGCTCCAATCGTTAAAAACACAAATTCAATCTGGTTAAACCAGTTACGAGTCGAATCGCGAATGTCGCGAGTGCTGATGCCACCTCCAGTGGACCGCTGTATACGATGATCCGTAAAAATAACGACAAATCCAAAGTTCGTCTAACCTCAACGGGAATTAATGCTGTGGTTGGAAACCTTTTGACACCGCATGGACGAGTACAACAGAAAAAATTCCATACACATCCTCAAAGCGATCAAGCCAGCCAAAGTTCTGGCATGGGTAGGATATCGACGCAGCCTGGACTAGTAGCCGACAGGATATCGAAACGAAGGCCGCTGCCATACGGTCCAACGTTCGAACCCAAAATTCCTTCGATATTCTCACAAAGGACGATGATTCGCACTGCTGCTGCTGCTGAAGAACAACCGAAACCAAAAGCCGCTGTCCGCCAATCGTTGTGTACTGCAAAACCGTAGTTGAAATTAACACAATTATGGCATCGCTGGGTATTGTTTCCGGGGACTACACGTGAGGATGAACAGGGAAAACATCCAGATCATTACGAAGTGTAAACAACATTTCACAACCATTGGCGATGCACTGAAATCCGATAATGTTAGGTTCTACACCCATGGAACAAATGATGTAACACCTATTGAAATTGTTCTGTATGGGTTGCCATGGTTTGACCTGAAGGAGGTCAAAGCAGAAGTAAAACGCAACAAAATCACACCTCGGGATGTTAAACTGCTGCATACTAAAAGAGATAGTGCACTTTACCTTCTGAGCTTCAAAAAAGGTACAATTCGGCTACAGGAAAAACGAAAGCGCTGTTCAATTTGATCGATGGCGCTATTACACCCGCAAAACAACGGATGCTTCAGATGCCAGCCGTTCGGACATGGAATGAGAAACTGCAACCTTGAAGCAAAATGTGTAAAATGCGGTGAGTTTCATCTGACCTCCGAATGCAGAAACCATCTTGCACACCTGTAGCAACAGATGTTAATGGAACACGGGAACAAATTCGCTGTTATAACTGCAAACAGAATCACACTGCCGAATACAAGGGTTGTCCCGAAAGGAAACGCTTCATCGAAACCCTAGAGAAGAGGAAGCAACAACTGGCAAATCGCAACTCTACACAAGGACGAGGTCGTACGTTTACTTCATCGTTCATCAATCCAACCCGCAATTTTGCTGATGTGCTGAATTCGAACACTTCTGCTGTAAATGATGCTCAACAATCTGCCGCTCCAGGGCAATGCAATTAAGTATGAATACAATGACTAATATCTGTGGCTTAAAAGTTCGAAATTGGAACAGTCGTTCCATCAAAGATAAATCAGCAGAGTTTGTCGAATTTTTGGAGAGGCATGCCGTGAATATAGCGGTAGTCACCGAGACGTGGCTTACATCAATGATCTCAATCTTCGACGAGAATTTCACCTGCGTGTGAGCCGACCGGCATAGTGGAGGGCACCGAGGAGGAGGAGTTGAAATTTTTGTTCCCAAAGGAATACTCTTCACCCAGATCGATCTACAAACCTCAGGTATTGAAACCGTAAAAGTCACAGTTACACCCGATTCTACACCTGGCCACATCATTGCTGCGTACTTCCCGGGATCCAATAACAGCACTCAACCGCTTCAGGAAGGATTTAAGGAGCCTCATACGTTTTGATGAACCGTTCTTCGTCTTAGGAGATCTAAATGCTCGTTATCGATCTTGGAGCTACAGTAAAATGAACAAAATTGGCGACTACTGTTCAATGAGCACAAGAACCATACTTTTTACATACATTATTCACGAAAATTCACTCGTGGTCCACAAGGCAGGGGTAGTCCATCTAATCTTGACTTGGTACTCTCCAATAACCAAATCAGCATGACGACACCAGAAGTATTCGAAGAACTATCATAGGACCGTTTACGCCTGTTACTTTTACGATAAATGTTGAATTCCCCTTTCACTTTGAGGTTCAACAATTCAGAAACTGGAATCTGGATGTCACCTCTCCTCTCATCAGCAACCTCAATTATAAAAGAAAGTGCAATCGACGAAGGTATAGATATCTTCACAGTTTCACTTGCCGAGGCTGTCAATGTTTCTGTGACTCTTGTCACGCGTAGACCACAAAAACAGCAGCTACCTGTACATGTGATGCTCCTAATACGGTTGAGAAATGCTCGTCGCCGCCAGTACTGTCGAATAAAGGATCCCTTTATCAAGGCAGTAGTCAAATATTAAGATTCGAGAAGAATGTGTAATACACAAGTACAAAAACTTTAATCGAGCTCTACGAGACTTAACGAACAGCAGCGAAAAATTCTGGAAGAGCATCTGCGTAACTCAGTAAAGTATCAGCCCCCTCTGCGAAACCAAGACTAACTCTTGGTATCAAATGCCGCAAAAGCATACGTGCTAGCCGAAACATTTGCCCATTCGCACAACAACCTTCCATAACCGCTGACGTAAATCACTCAATTAGGGAGATTTCAATGAATGAACTTAACAATGACCCTGCTAAGCTGTATAAACCAGGAAAAATTAAAAATATCATTCGAAGATCAAAGGCACGGAAGGCATCTAGTGCCGATGGTGCTCGAAACATTATGCTCAAACATCTTCCACGCAAAGGTTTGGTGTTTCTCTGCAAGATATTCAATGCATGCATGAAGCATGTTTGGAAAAATCCAACTGTTGTGGCGATCCCCAAACCGGGCAAAGATATCACGTTACCGAGTAATTATCGACCGATTACCCTGCTGAGCAGTCTCAGCAAGATACTGGAACGGTTAATACTGAAACGCCTTAACATTCGACATTCGACATGCCACCAACTTCTGCGCGTTTCAAACACGGTTAAAGAAGGTTTCGCTGCGAAGAAATCAACTGGAAAGGTCCTGCTGGATGTGGAGAAAGTCTATGATTCGGTCTGGCAAGAAGCTGTTGTCTATAAGCTCCATAGATCCAACTGCCCACTGTACTTGGTTAAGCTCGTACAATCCTTCATCACAAAGCGAACCATCCGCGTGCCAGTGCAAGGATCGTTTTCTGGAAGTCACAACATTCCTTTCGGAGTTCCACATAGTTGTGATGGTAAATGGAGTTGTTTACGAATTTTTTGCTGACGACACCGTTTTCCATGCTACCAGTGATAACCCTGTGATAGTGACCACCAAACTCCAACACTTTCAAAACGAACTTGAGAAATATCAACGTAGCTTGCGAATCAATATAAACCTGAATAAGACCCAAGCTATTTTTTTTCACACGCGCTGCACATCGTCTTGCGTCATCCATGATCAAGGTCTGTGGCACCCAAATTCCGTGGACTCACGACAGGGCTGGTAGCGGGTCACTTTTTAGTGACTTGGTCACTATTTTGAGTCTAGTCACTAAAAAGTCACTATTTGCATCCAAAAGTCACTAAAGTCACTATTTTTTGGAAAATGGTCACTAAAGTCACTATTTTTGCACCGCCGATTGTAAAAAGTTTAAAAAAATTACTTGTACATATTGTACAATAGTCAACTAAATTAAGCGATCTGACCATACTACATAAAAGTCGAGAAATAAAAACTAGATGCCCTGGCGAACGCTGTCCCGCCTCTACGTCAATTGAACTTGTCAAATTCAGAGCGCTGGTCGGTCACAGCACTCTAGATTAGCTTGAATGCGACGCGGTCCTATATTACATCATCTTTCATTATGTTTAAAATGTTCCAGCTATTTCATAATAATTTTTCATATTTCTATTCAAATAAACCCTGTGAACCCCATGACGAATCGCACGGGATAGGAGTGAAAACTTAAAACGTTTATCCAATATAGAAATAAAATGTCCAATGAAGAAACTACATACACAACTCCAACACAACAACCACAATAGATTTGAAAAATTCATAATTCATCAATTATTTAAGTTTATTCTGACTTTGCTTGACTGCTGTTAAACCGAATATTTTTTGGCAAAGTTGTAAGACTTGTTAAGTAGAATTTGATCTAAAATTTTTGATAAAGTTTATGAGCTATTGATAAGCATACAGATCTATTTCAATGCTATTTTCTAAGGTTTTTTTCTAGAGGGAAGAACCATTCATACATCTAATGTACGCTGATCTGGAAAGGTTGGTGCGAACCATCGTCGGTCGAGTTTGTAAGCCCAATGTGTGGCCTGCGAATACTTCACTTCCAAAAGGACATTTTCGACAATATTGAGAACTTGCTGCCTGCTATTTCAGGCCTATTTTATACAAGCAATTTGGTGAATTCTGATTGATTTGGTTCTCAATATCATAGAAATGATTGAAAATAGTTAGAAATATTTTTTTGAGATGTGCTGGGTCGTCCAAACTGCCCAGGAGATCAGAACATAAGGTGTACAGTTGTAGCAGTAGCTTTATCCGCTATACAATGTTATGATATGTATTCAAGCATATTCAATAAATGTCCTGGAAGACCAACTGACATTATGAGATAATCTTGGGATATTCTATGCTATTGTTACAATTGTAGACCTTTGAATGGTCTTCGTTTGAATGAATTGAGACTACCAAGGTTATCCTATGATGTCTGTGGACGTTTCATTGGATATTCATCGAATATGTTTGAATATTTATCGTAGCTTTGTATAGCCCAAAAAGATTCCGAACTCAAGATCAGTTTTTATGAACCTCAACATCCCAAGATATCTCATTATATCGGTTGACCTTCCAAAAGACTCACTTAATTTGATCAAAAACGAATTGTTACTTTGTTTAGTCCAAACAGCTGTAGATTTTAAGCTACAATTCAAAACTTAAACTTAATCTTCAGCTGAAGATTTTTAGTTTTGAATTCCAGGAAAGTTTGGCTGACCTAGAACATCCGAAGATTTTCTAATAGTGTCTGTTGTTCTTCCGAAATATTCAATGAATATTGTTCAATACACATCGTAGCTTTGCGTAGCCCAGAAAGCTTTTGTTCCAACTGTAGGTTATATGTTCTGATCTCAAGGATAGTTTCGATTACCTAGAACATGTCATATTGCTTTCTAATGTTTTTTTTTTACTTTAAGAATATTAACTGAATATGTTCGAATATTTATTGTAGCTTTGTATTGCCTAAAATTTACTGTTACAACCGTAAATCTTAAGTTCTGAACGCCAATACAGTTTGGATGACCTGGACCATCCCAAGATTATCTTCTTGTGTATTTTTACGTTCGAAAATATTCACCGAGTATACTTGAATACGTGACGTAACTTCGTATAGCACAAAAAAAAAACTACTGTTACTACCGTATATTTCAAGTTATGAACTCCAGGACGTTTGGATTACCTAGAGGATCTCAAAGTTATAAAATAATGACTGTTGACCTTCCAAAAGATTCATTGAATATGTTTTGAACTTAAGGACAGTTTGGAGTACCTGTAATATCCCAAGATTGTCGCATTATGTCTGTTGGCCTTCCACACTATTCAATCAATATTGTTACATACATATTGTCCCTTTACACACTCCAAACACCTACTGTTACAACTGTAAAAAACACTGAACATAATTCTGAACTCAAGGACAGGATGACCTTTATTATCCCCGTTAATCTCATGATGTTTTTTTTACGTTCGAAAATATTTACATGGTTGAATACGTAGCGTAACTTTGTATAGCCTAAAAAGCTATAGTTACTACCGTAGATCTTTAGTTCCGAACTCAAGGACAGTTTTGATGACCTAGAACATCACAAATAAAAATAAATAATGACTAACAACTTAACAGATTTCATTAAAATTAATTAATAAAATATAATAAAATAATAAAATTTAAAAAAAACCTATAGCACCTCATAATATTAGATTTGAAGAACAAAAAAATATTGTATATTAAGAACAACAGAGAAAAAAACAAAAAAATAAAAAATTATAAAAAAAAAATAAAAAAAAAATATAAATATAAAAAAAAAAATGAAAAAACGCCTGGCCACTTTAATAAAAGATTTATTTTTTTTCCTGAACTTCTTAATTTTCGGGTTTTTCTGGCCCCAAAATAGGCCTTTAAACTTAAAATTTTTTATATTTTCCAAAAAAAAAAATTGATGGAAAACATATTTGCCCAAGACATTGTACACTTTTATTCAGTCTGTGTGATTGTTGTGATTGTATACAACCATTATCCAACCATTATTTTGGGGTCATATATGACCCCTTAGGCCTGAAGGAGTTAGGTGCTGACCTTGAGCACAGAGTACAAAATTGAGGAGTATTGGAACCAGTTTTTACTAAGAAAACGACTGTAGATGAGCCTAAATACCCTCAGGTGATTAAGGTAGTGAAAAATGGGGTGGGACGTTTGGAATGGACGTTTGACCGAATGGAGTTTTGGCCGAATGGACGTTTGGCCGAAAATTGTCTATTAGCATAAATGTATTGCAGAGAAAAGGAAATAAGAATCAAAAAAGTGTTTTCAAACGCATTATATCTAAGATTGCAAGAGCACAACCGAACAATGAAATCATTAAATTACAGATATTCTCTTCACAGCTCAAGATGTGTGCAGTCCAGTGGCCAAAATATCAAGAATACTATCGTATCCCGGACCTTTTGTTATGCGGAGAGAATCAAGCTAACAACCTTTTTTTGGGTCAACGGATACCGGGCTTGTGACGGTTGGCTCGAGTTTTAGGTGCGCATCAAAGGACCTTCTTTCAGTCGTTATGAACCAGAGCTGAAATCTCTTTTAGTTTACTATGCGCGAGGTGAAGTGCAGAAAAAATATTTCTCGTTTTGTCTAATGCAGTATTATTCATTTTTGCAAACGGGGGTGATCACTTAGTTAATTTTTATTGTACTTATACAACAAATGTATAAAAGATTCAAAAAGTACTTAAATTTGGAAATTACTTTTTAGTCGCCATTTGGTCACTATTTGGTCACTATTTGGTCACTATTTAGTCACTATTTTTATTATTTTAGTCACTAAAGTCACTATTATTTATCCATAAATCCCCTCCCAAAACACCACTCACAATTCACCCCCCTGAAAAACAACAAAGCCGCTGGTGTTGACCAACTCCCAAGCGAGCTATTAAAATACGGTGGTGAAGCACTGGCCAGAGCGCTGCACTGGGTAATTACCAAGATTTGGGAGGAGGAATGTTTACCGGAGGATTGGATGGAAGGAATAGTGTGTCCCATCTATAAAAAGGGCGACAAGCTGGATTGCTGCAATTATCGTGCGATCACGCTACTGAGCGCCGCCTACAAGTTGCTCTCCCAAATGTTATGCCGCCGCCTGTCACCAATTGCAAAGGAGTTCGTGGGGCAATACCAAGCGGGATTCATGGGTGCCCGCGCTACTACGGACCAGATTTTCGCGATTCGGCAAGTACTGCAGAAATGTCGCGAATACAACGTGCCCACACATCATCTTTTCATCGACTTCAAATCAGCGTATGATACAATCGATCGAGACCAGCTATGGCAAATCATGCACGAATATGGATTTCCGGAAAAACTGACGCGGTTGATCAAAGCAACGATGGATCGAGTGATGTGTGTCGTCCGAGTATCAGGGACGCTCTCGAGTCCCTTCGAATCTCGGAGAGGGTTACGGCAAGGTGATGGATTGTCGTGTTTGTTGTTTAACATTGCATTGGAGGGTGTGATTCGAAGAGCTGGGATAGACACGAGTGGCACGATCTTCAGGAAGTCTGTCCAACTATTTGGCTTCGCCGACGACGTTGATATCGTAGCACGTAACTTTGAGACGATGGCGGAAACGTACATCAGACTTAAGGCTGAAGCTGGTAGGATTGGGCTTGTGATTAATGCGTTAAAAACAAAATACATGAAGGGAAGAGGCTCACGAGAAGAAAATGTTAGCCTCCTAGCACAAGTTCAGATCGACGGTGATGAAATCGAGGTAGTAGACGAATTCGTGTATCTGGGCTCATTGGTGACCGCCGATAACGACACCAGCAGAGAAATACAAAGGCGCATTATGGCTGGCAATCGTGCCTACTTTGGACTCCGAAGGACGCTAAGATCGAACAAAGTTCGCCGAACCACAAAGTTGACCATCTACAAGACATTAATTAGACCGGTAGTTCTCTACGGCCACGAAACATGGACATTGCTAGTGGAGGACCAACGCGCCCTTGGAGTCTTTGAACGGAAGGTGCTGCGTACGATCTACGGTGGAGTGCAGATGGAAGACGGAACGTGGAGGAGGCGAATGAACCACGAATTGCACCAGTTGCTGGGAGAACCTCCCATCGTACACATCGCAAAAATCGGTCGACTACGATGGGCTGGGCATGCCGTAAGAATGTCGGACGACAGCCCTGTGAAAATGGTTCTCGAAAACGAACCGACAGGTACAAGAAGAAGAGGCGCGCAACGAGCAAGGTGGATTGATCAAGTAGAAGGCGACCTGCGGACCCTCCGCAGACAGCGAGGCTGGCGAGGTACAGCCATGGACCGATTACAATGGAAACAACTTCTGTGTACAGCAGAGGCCACACCGGCCTTAGTCTGATTGGTAAGGAAAGGTAATCAAAAAAAAAAACGGTTTACCCTTTCCCCCCCCCAAAACACCCCCGCCACACACCCCCTCTTATTTTTCCCCCCCCCTCCCCCCCCCCCCCCACAACACCCCCCCACCCCCCCCCCCCCCCCCCCCCCACCCCCTTCTATTTATCCCAAACACATCTTTCCCTTCCCATTTCTCAAAACCGCTCATAGAAGCTTTACTTACATAGTCGTGTGATATGATTATAAGTAAGTTAAGCATACTTCTAATTCGAGAGTTTTTTTTCTTAAATTTTTTCCCCTAAATCGGCTTGATGATACCGTAATGAAAACAAGCTTTACTATAAACTAAACATGAAAATGAAATGGTGTAGTTGTAAGTTACTTCAAACCGCTGCAAGAAGAAATAATATTATATTATTGTATAATATTGTATAATATTAAACTAAAAAAAAAAATAATAGTGGTGGGTTATATCAAAGATATAGACGAGACGAACCGAAATGACGAATGGCAAGTTTTCAGTTGCCCGAAATTTTATCATTGCATTGAGTAGACATGGAAAGCGGTAACTGTCCGATTAGCCAGTCTTGGAAGACTCTGTCTCCCATACCACATCCGGGCGGACTGTGGCCAGGGAGGGAAAAGACAGTCCGAACCACAATCAACGCTCTTCGACGTCAACAAAGCATAAATGTTGCAGCTGAGGAGCTGTACCTATTTCTGTATTCATCATGGCATGAAACTAAATGAATTAAAAAGAAGAAGACAAGTTGAACTATTTGTTACCCGGTTTTGAAGACCCGGATAGGGAAAAGCATATTTTCAACCTGTTCATACGGAGATTTGTATGGGAGCAAAAGTAGCTCATTTTTAAGTAAAAAATTGAACTACTTATACTAATAGCACTTAATTTTTATATCAAGGCAACACTTTTGTAAGTTTTTCTGATCCAATGGTGTATAAATTAAGTTATTGTGTTCAGTTGAACGAGAGTTATTAGCGTTCAAAAACCTCTCACTTTAGAGTAACGCTCTCATTTTTCAAAATTTTGAAATGACACCCGGTATAGAAAAGAGAAACGTAGTCCTACGTTACAAAAAACCGAAGATACTGCGCGACAGCTACCGTTTCTTCACTTTGTCTACACAAGGATCAATACTTTGAACTATGCTTTAGAAATTTTTTACCCTCCTTATAAAGAAAGATATTGCTATCGCATGAAAATCCCCCCTTCAATCCGAGGTCCGGAAGAGGGTCAAGTGTCATATACCATTCGACTCAGCGCGACGATCATGCGAAACGCGGTGTGTGTTCTTATGCAATCATCATATTTTCAGCTGCAACACGTTTTCGTCACGCTGGTCTGCTCTCCATTCTAGTTGCAGCTCCGAAATTATTCGACTGACGGCTCCGCTGTTGACGTTCCATACACTATCCTCACGGCACATTTGTGACGAGACTACGGGACATTCTCTTCACTAAAATCAGCCATCTTTCTTCACACTATTTCAATTCTAGCATAACCGAAGACCTGGTATTCCTGAAGCAACCTTGTCCAGGCAATAATTGCATCATGTAGAGGTCTACTATTCTGCATCTCATACCAGTCCCATCTTTGCTTGATTTCCTATCCGTTTCATGCTTCCTTTTCACCCAAGTCGACAGAATCGGCCTTGGCATGTGTGTCTATCTACCATTCTCCGACATATTTCACATCTTGTGCCATTTGACCATAGACTGCACTCTTACGATCTTCCATATCCCTCTGATGTGGGTGGTAAAGTTTGAACGGTCATCGATCATCACTCCCAGATATCTTAGCTCGCGTCTTGAGCTGATGGCATGAGATGAGTTCCAGTCGCGCTCCGGTTAGTCACCAATAGAACCTCTGCAGTTTTGCATCTGGCATCCAATGCTCAATTGTGTCGATTGCCAACATTTCCACCTCCCCTAGTGGTAGATAACTGACAGGAAGAAATCATCCGCAAAACTGACGATCATGACTCCTTTCCAAAGCGTTGAACCCAGGATGTAACCTTGTGGGATTCCTGCCGTGATCATTAACGACCTTTGACTGTTGTTGGTCTCTTCAATGTAGCAGGGTAAGATGCTGCACGCGTAAACAGGAACCCTTATTTTGTGCAGCTAGGCTATTGAAAGTGTTCTTGACGTCTATGGTTATCATCGCACCATAACGATTTCCTCTCCGCTACTGATTGAACGCCTTCTCGGCCGACTGTTCTACTACAGTGAATGCAAATTTGCCTTTTGCGGAATCCGAACTAGTTACGTGACAATCCCTATTTACTTTCCGTAGCGTATGAAGTAGACATATAGGCATATACAATACAGGTTCTCCAGGTGGTTTTCGCGCCTTTAGCCACAATACTGACTTCTAAACCTTAAACAAATCTCTAAACTCCAGGATTGCCGTATTCAATGCCATGTTAGTCGAGGTACCCGATGGCAGTGGCGAAGGTATACAAAACCTCGTCTACAACATTTTGCCAATGCACTCAGTTCATAACTGCCTTTCTCCTTCCTCATTGATGACCCACACTCTCCAGATCTTGCTGCATCTAATCCGCCCACCTTGCTTGCTGTGCATCTTTGTCCGGCTTTCTTGCAACATGCCCTGCCCAACGTATCTTTCCAGCTGTCGCCAATTTCTGGATGCTGAGTTTTTCTTAGAGTTGGTCCCAAGCAAGCAACGTTCGAAAACACCAAGTGCTTGCAGGTCCTCCTCGAGTATTGTCCACGTCTCATGCTCGTAGAGAACCACCGGTCTTATCAGCGTTAGCTACAAAAACAGCTTGCGCAATACTTATTCTTGTTTCCAAAGTATCTATGCCTAGTAATCTGCATCGGTAGTGCGGTAAATTGAGCGGATGTCGCCATGGGAGATCCAGCAGAGCATACCTGACGAATTTCCGTTGGATTGATTCAATTCTAGCAATTCAGATCGAAGGATACGGACACCAAACCACAGCATTGGATTCCAGGATCGACGGCACGAGAGCACAATAAAGGGATCGAAGGCATAGGGGGTCAAGGAATTCATTTGCTATTTTGAAGATGAATCCCAGCTCTCGGTTTGATCTGGAGATAATATCGTCGTAGTGTGATTGGAAAGTAAGAGCTTGGTCAAGGATAACTACCAAATCCCGTACTTGACGAACATGTTCTGAAAGCTGACCGTCGATGTTGTAATAAAAAACAATCGGGTCATGTTTTCTGTGGAACGAAATGACGATGCATTTGTGAATGCTTCTCATGCATTTTCGACTTGAGCTGAAGATGACCTAGTGTCATTGAAAGCAAACTTGAAGTGTTCAGCAAACAAATTGCACTTATCGTATGCAGTACTGGCGAGATCGTTAGAAACATCTCAACTGATAATCCATTATACTTCCGTTTGGAGTTTAAGATTTTCCAAAAACTTTTAGGATTTCTCCTAAGTCTCTCGTGCATACGCAGAGTATAACGTTTGTACAAGAAGCAATTGTAAGTCCGATATCTGCTACTAGCTCGATTGAGAGCCGGGCAACGAATTCTACAGTATTTGCAAAGTGCTCTCGTTCTCAATCGCTTCAAATGTCGAAGGCGTGCATTCCCCCTAGCTGGCTTAGGGTTAGGTCTCCACAGAGGGACATGATTAGTGATAATGATATGCATGATGCGAGTGAAACATGCGACAGCGTCATCGACATTTCCCATGGAAACCAAATTGGTCCAGTCCGTACGAAAATGTACTTTTAGCAAAACTCGGTTCATCAGAAACATCTTCAAAATCGATACGTTGATTTCGACTATAAGTGATAAAGGTTCCGCAGCCACCGATAACGTGGCTTGCTCGAGTGTCATCTCACTTGCCAAAGCTAAATCCAAATAGCAAATTGTGTTGATTTGAGTTAAGTTATGAAAACTTAAGCCATCAAGTAATGCAGCACATGCAACAGAGATGTGCGATTATAGAGCATTTACTGTGGGATGACCATTCCTCGACGAGTCCCAAATTAAGCCGGACTGATTGTAATCACCAAGTTGAAGAAAGTGATCGTTGGCCCCAACGTTCGAAAGAATTGCTCCAATAGAGTCAATATGTTTTTCTATGCTGCTTAAATCAGCTTTTCGATCAGGTGGAAGGTATATAACTCCAATGCTAAAGGAACAGTTAGATAATTTCAACTTTACCCAAAGCTGCTCGAGTGAAACATTGACAGGAGTAAAGGGTGTCCCACATCAAATTGAATCACGAAATAAACGCTGTAGTAAATTACCTAATTGATCGATCCTTTTTAAACTTTCAGACAATAAAATATAACCAATTAGTAAGCATTTTTTGGCATATTTATTTTATTCAACTTCAATACCATAACGTTACGCTTAACTCCACTCATTAGGTTCTGTACAACAACTGGCTGCGGCTGCTTCTGTACGGAAATCCACTTTTTCTTCATATCTTCCTCAGATTTGACCTCCTTGGGATGCCTCCGTAGTGCCTGCTTCATAATAGCCCAGTATTTTTCGATGGCAAATGGCGCTACGATGCCAAACTTGCGATTCTTCAGTACATCGGACAGTATGCGAGTGCTTCCTGCGAAATTGAGGGATCTGCAGTTCCGCGTATCGAGTTTCCAATCGCTAGTCCTCTTTTATCGCTGTGGTGTTTACGGATTGTTCTGGTCCATATTCTGCTGAAGACATTCCTGTGCTTGTTTGTTTTCCGGTTGGCTTGGATGGCCAGACGCCAACTCCCTAGCATTTCAGAAGGCCATAGTGCGCAGTTGAATTTAGAGTTCCACGCTGGCACGGACGGTGATTCCGTCGCCTGTTTTGAGCCGCTCATGACATGGAGATCAAAGATCGGGTGTTGTATTAGAATGTCCTCCAAATACAGAAAGGTTATCTAAGGAATTTTGCAATGGTCCTTGCAAGTTGACGGCATGTGAGCCTCTTAAGGAAACCACACTGTCGTCAGCAAACTTGCAAACTTGTCTTAGCGTGAGTTGTTCCACCAAAAAATTTTGAATATCTTTGACGTAAAATTTATAAGGAGGAGGCTGCGATTGGAGCCTTGTGGTAGACCCATGTAACTAATTCTGGAAGTTGTCAGTTGTCCAACTGAAAAGATCTTTTTTTTCTGACAACAAACTGTTCAAATTTTTTTTTAATTCAGGGAAGTCCATATCTCTGCAGATTTTCTGACAGGATTTCAATGGAAACTGAATCAGAAGCCCCCTTAATATCCAAGAATACTGAAGCCAGTTGCTCCTTGTGCGCAAAACAGTTGAATATCTGTAGCAAGCAGCGCTAGACAATCATTTGTTTCTTTGCTCTTACGGAACCCAAACTGTTTATTTAATAGCAAGTTATTCGATTCGACCCAGTGATCGAGCCTTGGAAGGATCATTTTTTCCAACAGTTTCCCAATGCACGAAAGCATAGCAATCGGATGGTATTAGTTATAGTCAGACGCTGGTTTACCAGCCTTTTCAATAGCTATTGCTTTGATCTGTCTCCACTCAGGCAGTAAGGTCTGTATCCACATTAATCCGGACACCTTCAAATCATTGTAAGTTTTAAAATATTGCACGTAGGAATGAAACATTTCACTGTGGTATAGCTGAGAGTCTATGATGTAAAAGACTATGATTGATGTTTACATTTCATGTTTAGTATTCAAGATGGCGACGAAAGAAAAACAAGTGCGCGAGCGAATTTTGTACGGGCGTACGGCAAATCCTGACTTGTCAAAACGGGACCTTGCAAAAACATTGGATTTGCCTAAATCCATTGTTCACGATGTGCTCAAATCATTTTCGGAACGTTTGACGGTGGAGAGGAAACCGAGAAGTGACAAAAACATTGGACGCGCTGATCCTGTCATGGACCGAAAGGTGAAAAGGATATTAACGAAAAACCCAAATCTCTCCATTCGAACGGTGGCTCGTACAATAGGGATGTCGCCTGGTTTTGTCCAAAAATCAAAACAACGTTTGGGACTTAAGTCGTATAAAGTAAAAACAGTTCCAAATCGCAACGACAAACAGAACTTGGCAGCAAAATCACGGGCTCGACGTTTGTACTGCGAATATTTGACGAAGTTTTCATGCGTTGTTATGGACGATGAAACTTATGTCCTGGAGGATTTCAAGCAGCTTCCAGGGCTGGCTTTTTATTCTGCTATGGCCAGAAATGCTACAGCTGAGCATTTCAGAACGAAGAAGGCATCGAAATTTCCCAAAAAATACCTTGTGTGGCAAGCAATTTGCACGTGTGGCAAAAAGAGTAAATCTTTCGTCACTACAGGCACAATCAACAAGGAGATCTATCAGAAAGAGTGTCTGCAGAAGCGATTGCTACCCTTCATCAAAAGTCACAAAGAAAAACCTATGTTCTGGCCCGATTTGGCATCATGCCACTATGCTAAAACTGTGATGGAGTGGTACCAAGCAAATCAAGTGAACATTGTACCAAAAACCTCAAACCCGCCAAATTGCCCAGAGCTACGACCAATCGAGAGATATTGGGCTCTGATGAAGCGGAAGCTTTCTGGAAAGAAGCAAGGAATCAAAGACATCAAACACTTCCAGCAAATTTGGACAAAGACGGCTTCTACGATTTCTGAAGAGTCTGTACAAACCCTAATGGACGAAGTTAAGCGCAAAGTTCGAAAATTTTATGCAAATACCGAATCACTATGTTTTGTCTTCACGAATTGTTAAAACACATCCCATGAATCTGAAATAAACAACTACGACGGAAATATAATGCGAAATTTATGTTTTATTCATGTTTTGAGGTGTCCGGATTATTGCGGATACAGACCTTACAATGTTGTTTCGAAGTAAGGAATTAAATAAGTCCAACAAGCGTCTTTTCGAATTTTGCATCCGGGTGAGGAGTTCTGTGATGAAAAAAGAGCCATAGATAATTCCAGCATTGTGAATGGTCTGTCCAGAGGGCCGCCGCTTCTCGAAAAATATGTTTTGCTGGAACAATCCGGACAGATCTTTCTCGCGAAAACGAATATCCGTCGGTTGGAGTATTGGACGGGCTTGGGATTGAACTCTCAACCTTCTGCTAGGTAACAGGAAGAGTAGAACACTGCAGACAACGGTAGGCGGACGTAAAGATCATACAGCCCATAGGGAAGATGTACCTATATTAATCTCATCACTTTGCAATTCATCCTACTTGAAATAAAACGATATACACGTGACAGGATTAGTTAGTAATGTTTGTTGTAGTTATTTAACGTAAGCAAACTTTATTAGAAAACGAAACCGATCCTTCAACTGCCCAATTGTTTGATTCATCGTAGGATGAATAAAGGAACAATGAGATTAATATGGGGGCAGTTACCCTACCATATTTTTTTCCAACATACAATACCCCACGTATCTAGTGTCTGTAGTGCAGGTTACAACCTGCTATCGGATTCCCCCTGTGAAAAAAATGAAATGTTGTAGTTTGCAAAGTATCTTTTACATGTCTACTTGTACTTGTAAAAGGATTTTTATTAGTGAATTACCATTTCATTCCAGCGGCTGCTATTGGGAACTAATGCTCCCTTCGGAACCCAACTGATGAGCTGACTATACACATTAACATGTTCCACTAATCGCAAAAAAAAAAGTTTATTAACAATTCTCATTCTTTCAGAAACATCGCAAACTATACATTTTCGGAGGCCAACGTGGTAAGGACTACATGACGGATTTCCTGATCTACGATGTGGATAGCACCGAGCTAACGAACATGACGCCGGAGAATGTCGGAACGGATTCGAAAAATGTACCTCAATCGGGCTTCACCCAGCGAGCAACGATCGATTGCGAGAAGGACGAGATCTATGTCCTAACTAGTCTGAGCAAGGAGAAGGAACGTCGCGATTTGAACATCAATTCATTTTGGCTGTTTTCGTTGGCCAAGAAAGAGTGGTGCTGCGTTTACAAGAGTGACCATTCGATTGGAGAGAACTGCTACCTGAAGAATCAAAACGCTTGTGCGGAACCCTGTCCAAGATATGCCCACCAAATCGTGTACGATGCTACCAACCAGGTTCACTTCCTGTTCGGTGGCAATCCGGGTATGAATTCCCATTTCCGCTTGGACGACTTTTGGATGCTACGGCTAGAGAAACCCACCAGGGACAATATTCTGCGCTACTGTAAATACCTGCTTAGGAAACAAGAGTACGAAGAGATTGCCAAGACGAATCCCCTCTCGGCAATTTCCTACCTGCAGACGAAACTGTACGACATCATCGATCACAACGATCCAGCCCAGTTAAAAGAATTCCACAAGCTAGCTTCCCTTTTGTTCAAGTCGGATAACACCGATTGTGAAACGGAACCAACTAGTCTGCTCGCTTGTCCCCTCGGCGGAAGTCTGAAACCCAACACTCAAAAGCACCCAAACGAACATGATGGACGACACGAAGACAATGCTAAAATGATGCGCGTTGAATCACCCAAAAATGCAGACGATGCGGACGCTTCCAGCATCAGTTCGCTCAGCAGCGAGTGTTCCAGCTCCCAAACGGCTCGGGCAACCGCCTCGACGTCTTCTAGTTTTTCTTCGCGCACACGCAAGACCAGCGATCATTTATTCGAGCTGAAAATTCGACGCTGCCTGCTCTATAATAAGCTCGTCGATCTACTTCCCGAGAGTCTCTGCCAGCCAAAGAAAAACATAAGCGATTTTGTGCTTCTCTAATCGTTACTTTGGCACAGAGATATTCTAGTTTTTTGTTTCGCTTCTTCAGCACTCCCTTTTTTAAGCACACATCCTTATTCTTCAATATTATCGTATCCCTTCAGAATGCTAATGCACTAGTAGGACCGGATTCAGACTAACAAGAGGAAACGGAAATGTGATATCTACTCTCCCTGCGCCCACCCCGTTAATTTCTTCTTGTAACTCGTTAAGTCCACTGCATCGGTCAAGAAATTATTTTTCCACAACTTTTTCATTACGGTTAACAAAGACAATCAATTGTTATAATGGACTAAGGAATATGTTTAACCTACTCAGACACGGTTTTGTACGGAAGACAAACCATCACCAGTATAACAACTCTACAACCAACTTTCCTCGTTTCCAGCAGCAAACATCACACACCAAAACGTAATAGACGCTAGATTTTATTTGTTTGTTTTTACTTTTTTGTTTATGAAGTTGTAAATTTGCATCTAGGTAGGAATACGAAGATATTTTTTTGTGAATCGACATGATCTTAGATTCTTCCGTTTGTGTAATTGTCTCTGTTTTACTGAACGATTTAGTTACTCGGAAAGTGCTTTTTGTTAGCTATTAAAGAACCGTAAAAACTCTTATAACTACAATCTGCACTAGTGCTTCTTCTGGGAAATGTGTAGAGAAAGTCCATGGATTTTATTTGTAACTTGAGGTATCAACATATTTCGATCAGTTTGTTTTAAGCCTATTAGGTTATTTGGCATGAGATTGTTTTTACGTAATTGGATCCGTAGATCTTCTACGTCTTTGTGGAACTTGATCAGTGTTTGTAGTGCGACTGCGAAAGGTCGAAATATACAAAAGATCATCCCGAAGCTCCCGAACCGAAGGTCCAATACGTGGGTTTTAAGGACTGTATCGAAAACAAACTGGCAACACATTTTTTTCTCAGAGCATGAAATAAAAAAACACCAACAATTTTAAAACAACTGTATCATTTCATTCTAGTCTTGCTCTCTTTTTTTTTTAAATAGATGAAAAGAGCAACTTTATTTCCAGAATTTTCTGATTTTGAATTTGACTTCACTCATGCGGTTTTGGACAGTAGTTTTGCCGCATTTTCTGGATGCCGCAGACCAATTCTTTTTGAACTCTTCGTGGTCTTGCACTTCCTACCACTGTTCTTGAAATTGCGCTTGACGATAGCCCAGTAGCATTTAATTGGACGAAACTGTGGACAATTGGGAGGATGATGTCTTTCTCAATAAAATCTACTCCATTTTCTTGCATCCATTGTATTGTGGCTTTGGCGTAATTGGCTAACGCCAAATTAGGCCAAAACAAAGGAAGGGCCTTATGCTACTCAGTACGGGAAACTTCGGTCGGTGCAATAGTCGGCTTTATAACATTCTGGCTCTGATTTTCGCCCTGGATTTTTGCTCAGCACTTTGTTTTGCTTCTTTCTGCTTCTTATAAGTCTTCAGGTCGTTGCGCTTCTTGATTCTTCAGCTTTTTTGACCAAATCACGAATCGACATCGATCTGTTCCGAAGGATGAGTCAGCTGGTTCCGTTTCCACCCTTCTTGGCAGCTCATGGAACGCGTAGTGTTCTCCGAACTTGTTGATGATACATTTTACGCTGTCGTAATGAATCCCGAAGCGTTTCACTACATTGTTCATCGAGACATCCTTCTCACGATACCACGTGTCCAACACTTGAATTTTAACACTCTTTTGGATTCGCAGCATCTCGAAAACGATCACCGTTTACCTAAAGTTCAGGAGCTGACTACATGAACTAGACTACATGAATGTATTAAAACTATTGTAGCCTAGATTGTAGCAGTCTTGACGCAGTTATTCTATTTTTGAAAGATCTAGAAGATTCTTCAAAGTCGAAGAGGTCGTCAACCAACGAAAAGGTACGAACACATGCTGTCAGTGGCTCATTAAAACCGTAAGAAGTCCGATGGAATCTGGTCAGCAGTAGAGATGACGATCTAAGTTGTCTTCCCACTGGAAAGTCAATGCAAGACCGAAGTTCAGGTGCGTCGATTCCACCATTCACTATCTTTGCGATAAGGGTAGCTTGTTGAAGTTTTCGGCGACGGTGCAGATTTTCGAGTCCTAGAAGCCGGCATCGTTCGGGATACGGAGGGAGATCTTGAGGATTACGCCAGGGTAGGCTTCTGAGTGCAATGCGTATGAATTCTGAGGTCACATGACAGTTGATACGGAGTCCAAATTACCGCAGCATTTTCAAGAACCGGTCGAATAAGTGCACAGTAGAGTGCTTTGAGGCAGTGAGGATCGGTGAAATCACGGAAGATTTTAATGATGAATCCCAATTGTCGAGGCTTTCTTGATGATGGTGCTGATGTGCTGATTAAATGTAAATTTTTCGTCCAGTGTCATACCCAAATCACTGACCTGATCATCAATTTGAGGAATTCCCATCAATTTGGTAGTTAAAAGTGATCGGAACGCATACGATCGGTGGACTGTATAAACTCGTGACTCGCAAGCCCGGCGCCCTCCTCTGTATATATCTCCGGTCCGATATCATTATTTTTTTTTTTTTCCCTCCCGCCGCGCGGCGCCGTTGTGTTCTTTTGGGCGGCTGCGCCCTGTTGGCGTCTTTTTTCTCGTTGTTGTGGTGCGCGTCGCCCCCGCTGTGGGCGCGGTCGTTTTTTCCCCGCCCCCCCCCTTCTGCGCGGGCGGGGTGGGTAATAAATATTTCCGCCCGCGTGTGCGCTTCAGCGGGGGGGGTGCGAGCCCGTATTTATTTTCTCGTATCGGTTATTCTTCTTACCCCACGAGGAGCAATGTCTCGAGGCCCCTGGGCCGGTGGCAGCCCTCCATAAGCCTCCCCACCAGGTGGATTTTCTCATCGTCTGCGTGGATGAGGGGGTAGTTCGATCCTAGTAACAAAGCAGCATCGTTGAAGAACAGCGCAAATAGCAAGGGCTTCCATGAAACCAACTTCATTGCGTCCCAGTGATCGGCAGTCAAACGAATATTGCTGAGGTAAAGTTGGCGGGAAATTGCGGTGATGCATGACTGTGCTGGAAAGTTCATGGGATCCCATCTTGCTAAACGAAATTGCCTTTAAAGTAGGTTGGAAAGTTTGACCATCTGATGCGTTTGTGCTGAGCGAGTGAACATCTATGCTGGAAGCAGGAAGAGATTCAGGAAGCGAAGAATTGGATGATTCGTCGTACTTGCCTTGATTAGCAAGTTGGAAGACCCCCTCACCAGCTCCGAACACAGGAACCGAATGGCTTGGATGGCTGGAACAATCGGCTGACGACCGTTCCGTTATCTGCGTGCTTTGTAGACCAGATGAGCGATGTCTGAGTGAGTTAGTCGATGCACCAACACATGAAGGAGGGAATTCAGGAAGCGAAGAATTGATGTCAAATTCATCCATAGAGGTGATGTCGGTACATCCAATCGTCTTCAACCAAACGTACCCTGCAAGCGAATCAGACCGCTCAAACCGATCTATGTCAACAACGTCCTGTGTGGGGGGTGGCGCCTTAGCCATTCGCGTTTACCTGACGAATCGAAGCATAAGCTCATCTTGCCGGACACGAGCCCAGTTATCGAGTTGCGGACGATGCACATCCAGCAGCTTCACGTTGGACCTAGGGGATAGGATTGCTAGCGATAATACGACAACACAAGGAATTAAAAGAAACGCAAAGTTCCAACGAGGCCGGTGTGTGTTGCGTCCAAGTTGCAAGAAGGACCGTGAAACGAAACGAGAACAAATTATGCCCCGCCACACGAACAACGAATATCGCTCACAGCAGCCGACCGATATATGAAGAAGACCGCTACGACGAAGGAAGAACGGCTATAACACAAGCACGTGAACGAGCAGCCGACTAGGAAGAAGAAAAAACAAGACGCCAATTCTACCCGAGAGAAGCAACTGCAGCAGCAAAACGAGAGCAGCTGGATTGGGCAATCAATTAGCAGTAGAAAGAGGGGAAAAAAATATGACGGGTTTATTACGGTTCTCACTTTCCCCGTGACACCCGTAATAAGGACAGTGACTCTCATTTGATTATTACGTGAGTTTTTTCACTGTGATTCGTTTTCACCGGTGAAGTGACATTTGTAATAAGGCACTGAGTTAAGAGAATTTTCGTCTTCCTTCTTTTTCTGCTAATCCCGATCGAACTTGCCAATCCCAGAGGATTCGTTCACCTTCCATCAGCCGATCAAAATTCCACATTCAGAGGTCCCCATTATACAGTCTACACCCAAGGAATTCCAAATCGAACATAAGGGAAAAGGTTTAGTTTTTAAAGAACTTCAAGGAGTTTCAAAATTCAATCCTATGCAGCATTTTAATAGAAGTATGAAACCAAATATACTTTCATAGAAATGTTTTTTTTTATTGTGATTAGGAAACGAAACAAGTGTTACTGCATTTTAACAACTACTTGCGTCAAATCCTGCGGCGCCTGTATATATGACAGCGATTCCATCAGCTGGCATTTATTTTCTATCTCTATTTGAACCTCTTCATCAAGTTCTGGCTTCAGTTGCCGATGCTGCTGCTGTTGCTGGTCAACACCCATGCGTTCATCAACACGATGGCAAACGGCCATGTGGTCTTTTTTTAGCTTTCTCGTAGGAAACACTTGTTCACACTTCGTGCATCGCTCTACCTGTTTTCGAGAGGCCCTGGCTGCACCCAGCAGCTGATTGGATGCCGGTCTGACGCGGGCGTTTGTTTTCAAACCATGCACCAGGAACATGTGCTTGTTGTAGTGGAGGTGATACTTGAAGTCCCGATTGCAGCAGACGTAGTCATCGCGGTAGCTTATACACAGATGTGCGTCGAACTCCTTCTGATTGAAGAACGCCGATAAACATACGGCGCATTCCAGATCTTTGGGATTTTCGTGGTGCTGCTTGTGTTCCTGTAAATCAACTGACGTTGTGAAGGATTTCATGCAAATTTCACACGGAAAGTAGGTCTGAATCTGAAATTTGTAGTTGAGAATTAAAAAACACCTTGCTGATTTTCTTAATCTCTAATGCATACGTTATGGGACTTTTCAATGTGCATTCTCAATTTATCTTTTCGGCCGTAGCTCACCGGACACATGGTGCAGGTGAACTTGATTGCACGATGGACGTTGTTGTGGTGTCGCCTAAGATGAGCCGAAGTCTTGAAAGCCATTTTACAGTCGTCGCAAGTAAAGCTACGCTGCTCGGAATGTGTTTTCTCGTGTAGAGCTAGTGATTTTTTGCTGAAACAAAACGAATTGATAAGGTGGTAAAAACAATTTCCTATCAACGACCAGTCACTTACTTTTTGAAAGCTAATCCACAAACATTGCATTGGAAATCCATCGCATTCAGATGGACCACCGACATGTGAAGCTTTAACTCGTTCGACGTAAAGTAGGACGTCGAACAGTATTGACAGGGATACTTACTGTCCCCTTTGTGTCGTCGCAAGTGAAGCGCCAACGTATATTTGTGTTTCAACACCATGCCACAAATGTCGCAAACGTACTTGGAATGCATTTCCTTCTTATGCTTCAGCAGATCCTCCTTAGTTGGATACGCCTCGTTGCATTTACTGAAGGAGCATTTCCAAGGGTTCTCATCCTTAGGATTTTCGTGTCGATCCCTATGGTGCTGGAACATTTCCTTTGAGGTCGTTCGGTATTCGCAAAAGGGACATTGAAGCATTTTAGTTTTTGGTTTTTGCACTGTTGATTGTTGTTCCGATTGGGAAGTTTCTTCATATTCTGTTATAAAGAATGTTTCGCTCTCGTCTTCAGTATCTTCCAGAAACTCTACAGATTCTATGGCTTCTTGAAATTCCCCTCTTTGCCTACCGGAGACCTCTGCATCTTCGATGTACTCGATATTATAATACTCTATATCGTCTTGTCGTTCGATGGTCTTCTGGTCATCTTCAAGTTTGACCACCGTTCTAGATTCTGAATCAGCCTCTTCAGCTTTCCCGGGGCTAAACTCTAGAATTTTTTCAAGTTGCACCTCTTCCGGTTCACAGATGGTTAGTTCTCTGAAGAGATTTTCCAAAGCTGGTTTACTATCATTGAACATTTCTACCATTTGGGTTTTATTTCCTATTTTTAATCTAGCGAATGCCACTTGGAATTTCATGAGCAAGTTTAGTTTTAACTGATACTGTACAGCAAATTCGAACACGGCGATACATTTTGCACACACAGTTTTAGGAACCAGATCACTAACATCCTGTTATTACAGAAATATTGATGATTAAACATGTAAATTCGCCCTTCTTTAACGTTTACCTTGGGTATCTCGAAAGTGAAATTGTTCAGTAACTCGAGCATCGTTTCAGTTCCATGTTCCAAGGAACTGCACTCGATAGGAATCAGCTGCTCGTCAGGTTTGGGCAGGATACACAACCGGCATACGTTAGGAAAATGATCCAGATTGAGAATGGCCATTTCATTGAACGAATGCGAACTTATTGAAATTCGTTTATTCAAGTTTGACCATTAAATAAGCTTGATGAGATGGGTACGATGTCGAAGATGACAGAGGATAAGATGTAAACAAAAACATTGAACACGGCCACAGAGAGTACATCAGTTCAGGCCAATTTTGGCTCAGATTTTCATGGATCGTAAAATTTGCATATCCAACACAGGGGACATCAAATTTACACCCAACTCCTTCCCACAAACTGTTTCCCTCAAACTATTAAATAATATATTTTTATATTAATACAAAAAAAATACACGGGACAACAACACCTACAACAAACAACCCACCACCTTATCCCCCAAAATTCAGAAAAGCGACAACCGCCCCCACCAAACGACCCCCAAACCCCCCCCCCCCACACCCCCAATTTGGCAAAAACCCAAACCCCCAAAAATCATTATCCCCCAAAAAAGAACCCTCCGAGAAACACAAATAAAGTTTACATAGCAAATGAAAAGCATGTGTGGCCACACATAGTGGTTAAGTGTACACATAGGAAGTATGTGTGGTTACAAATAGATATCATTTCTAGACAAAATCGTCAAAAGGTCGAAAGTAACAATTGTAAACAATGACTTAAAACGTAAATTTCTTGGAAATTCCAGGTTGCTAACATCTATATCCACTACCGACGGGAAGGTAATAACTCCCTGTATCTGTTTCTGGCGCTATTTTGTGTGTGGGAGCAGGCAAATCCCAGAAAAATACGCTAGAAGTCATTGTTTACAAATGTTACTTTCGACCTTTTGACTATTTTGTCTAGATGATATAATAAACAAATAGATAAAAAAATCACATAACGAGACAATAGCATAGCATACGATACCATCACATATATTATAACAATTACAATGAGAATGAAAGAACCCACTTCCTCCCTTTTTGTAAATGAGGATAACAAGGACACTCCGACATATTACAAAAATGCTCCACCTATTTTAATGGTAGTTTTGACCATGGTCATATTCGGTTCGAAATCACTATACTGCAATAGTCGTCCTAACTATAGACACTGTATATAGACCGGACAACGCAAAATGTGCCAACCCTGAAAAATGTCATAAATTTGAGTCATAAATTGATCTGGCACCACTTGTATTTGTACAAACTTGAAGTAAACAGCGCAATAGATCATTGCACGGAATTTATTAACCTCACTTTTTTGACAGTTCAGGGAACTTGCTTAAAAGGTGTTAGAATGTGAACCGCTCAAACGAAATTTTTCATTGGCTTTTTCCGGATTCTGTACGATTAAATTCAGAAAATTATGTAAAAATAAGTACTGGTGTCAGTTTTCCAGCAATTTTACTTAAATCGTACTAAATTTAGAGCACAAAATCTCTAAGCGATCTTACCGAAAATATTCTAAGTCCACGTAAACAAGCTTCCTGAACTGTCAAAACTGCATGGATGACGCCATCGTGCAATGATCTATAGGCTAAAAAAGATTCGGTTTCGATGTTGGTAGTTTGTTTTGATTCCGTTTGAAGATATTCATTTCAAAATTCGAGTGGTAGAATAACGTCATTTAATGTGCTCGAATGCAGTGATTAATAGCTCAAAAACAAATTACCTCATTATCAAGCTCATAGCATATCCAAAGTTAACATAGATTCTGTTGTTTGAATTTTGTTTGATTGATGTTTTTCACAAGTTTTGATCAAATTTTTCATGCGCTATGGCTAGAACACGTCGCTTTTGTAAGTCGGTTTCTGATGCAGGTCATCGTAGATAGCGTTCAAGTATTCTGATGCTGAGGGCTAGCAGGCTGTAAGAGGGTTTCCGGTATAAACTTCAAGTCTTTCTGCTGGCCATTTTCTGGTACTCACAATAACCTCAAATAATGTAGCCATAGCCTCAACAACTGCTAAAATGGTTTGTACTACAATTTCGGGACTTAATGTATCATTTGTAAAAACGATAATTGATAGTGCTGTGAAATACACGTTGAAATGGTGGTCCTATGCTTGGCACTGTGTAGAGAAAGAATTTTGTTCATTTTTAGTAATCCAAACGGCAATAAATAATACACCGAAAATACTTACATTTACTGAATATGGAAGTAGAAAATCCCTTATTTGTTCATAATTGGCTTTTGTCCGAAGGGCACGCAAGAACGTTTGAGTACGACACACATGCTTTGAAAGTAATAAAAAGTTCTCAAAATTACGTCCCGGTTTACTTTAAATACAAAAGTACTCGATATAAATTTAAAATACATATTGGATACTGTTTAAATACCTTGAGTACAATTTGATACATTTTGATTACTTTTTAGTATCAATAAGCACAGATTGATTACTTTTAATACACCTTCAAATGCTTTGCTACAAAGTGCATTAAAATACACAAACGGTGTTTAAAATAATTTTGAAATCCTTTTTAGTACTTTCAGTACCAATAAGTACGGTTTGATTCATTTGAATACCTTGAGTACAGTTGAGTATATAATAATTACATTTCGGTATTTTAAATACCCTGAACTACTGAGGGATTATTATTGAATATGATTTGATTACAATTAAGTACTTTTAGCACAGAGAACAGACGTTCATCTTCGGTCTGCTACTTGTGTAAAACTTAAAACCGACATTTCAATAGTATGTCGTTATGCTCCTGGTAAGCGGCGCTGCAGTTGTGCGATAACTGTCATGTCAATGTTTACCAATAAAAAGCCTAGCACATAACCTGCAAGTTTTGTTTGTTTTTCTCTGCACTTGCTTCTTATACCGGCTGCCTCCCCTTATACTTTTACACACGTTTTTCAAGAAAAGGTATATGGACATCAATGTCTGTTCTCTGTGCTTTTAGTATCATTAAATACATTTTTATATCAATAAAACCTCCTTCAGAACAATTGAGTAAATATTGATAACATTTGAGTACATGAATACTTCTAGGTACAGATTGATTACTTTAATGCTTGTAGTACACTAATTATTAAAATCACCATAATTTTTTTATAGGCAGATAAAGATCGGACAGAAATGTATAATGTCTGACAGCTGTCTATCTTCCTATGACAAATGTGTGGTCAATGTACAAATAATGTGCAACAATCTCAAGTACCATAACTGCTCATAAATACATAACAGTCCCATTAACATAGGGAATCAAACAGAGATGAGATGATATTTCAGTGCTTTGAGTATCGTAGAAGTTTATGCATTTTTATTAAATATTCATAAAAATCCTATTCATTTCGAATCGGCTTTAGTACATTAAACCCAACAATTGGGATTTTGGTGAATGTATTTTGAATAGAAATAGTGGAATTTATTAAATAGATTACTTGTTTTACATATCTTTTTATAACAATAGTCGTCCTGACATAATACATAACTGTATTCAAATTCAAGAGCAATAGTAGGAAAGGCCCCAACATGACTTTTGCTATGACTTTGCTAAGTAGAGTTAGCGCAAATCAATAATATCCTTATTTACAGGAAAGTACTATATGCCCCGAAATTATCATTTTTTTCACTTTTTTTTTATATAAAGCGGAAAACAAAAAAAAAAGAGTTTAGTTGGTCAAAGTTATTATAATTAACTCGTTGACGCTAACTTTTATGATTACCAAAGGAGAATGTTATTGCAATGCGTACCAAACGAAATGTCATATAATGCAAATTATTATTTACATTTTTACATACATTACATCTATACGATATTGATATCATCTGACGTGATTGATAAATTACTTATAAATTACAAGTACTCTGTCTTTTTAATAAGGAAATCAATAAATTCATCAATTAATTTCAAGTACTTGAAATAGTTATCTATTTTTTAGTACTTTCATTACTCATTAAATTCTTTTAGGTACTTTTAAGTACTTTAAATACTCTTCTAATACTATCAAATACTTTGAGTACGCATTTAACACGTCTGAGTACTTTATATTCCTTTTAAACACTATTCAGCACTTTGAATAATCTAGAAATACTTTGGAGTTCTATGATTCCTCATAAATTATTCTTGAGTGCTAGAAATACTTTCAAAGTACTTTTAAATGTTTGTTCAGTACCAAGAAGTCCAAGAATATTTTAAGTACAACGCACTCCACACAGTGCTCTGCGTACCCCTCGCTTTTGTCAAAACAATACTTGATCACAATACTTGCTCCTTTAAAGTGAATCAAAAGTTGACAGTGCGTTTGGCTGCATTTTTTTACAGGTCGTTTGGCTGCATAAGACAATTGTTGTCCGGTCTATATACAGTGTCTATAATCCTAACCCCCAATAATGGTAAAATTGACTATCAAATTTGTCTCTGTGTAGGTAGTAGTTTCCTACACAGAAAAAAATCTTATAGTAAAAACTACCATTTTACCTGACTATGCTTATTTTCAAAACTACCATGAAATTTCTGTCAAATTTACTACGTTTATGGTACAACCTTCAACGTTTTTGGTAT
This sequence comes from Aedes koreicus, assembly GCA_024533555.2. Taxonomy (NCBI): domain Eukaryota; kingdom Metazoa; phylum Arthropoda; class Insecta; order Diptera; family Culicidae; genus Aedes; species Aedes koreicus. The sequence continues at coordinate 103,233 of JAHHFK020006043.1, read as the reverse complement.
ATTTGACAGAACTCATATTGATATCAACCGCACCATGGTTGATCTAATCGCAGGCATGGTTAAATCAAACGTCAGCTTGTTGGTGTTTGCGCTTAATTTAATCCTCGAAATGGTAGTTTCTACTGCGGTTTTTTTTGCGTGATAAGTACCTATCACCGGCAAAACGGACAGATGTCGCTTCCTGAATAAAAAACCCGAATTAATCCACCGATGGTGAGACTGAACCCTTCTTACACTTCACCAGATATTTCATATATTCAGTCTCTGAAATAAACTATTAGACAATCCTAACCGTCAATTTTTAATATCGATATGGTTTCAAGATGCTAAATAAGTACATGGTCCTTGAAAACTGTTGCAGTTGTAGTAAATTTAGACTTAATGTATGTTTTACATACACTCAGCGAAATAAACTTTCGATATTCATAAGATTGCATTATGATTATTTGCTATAAGAAAACAGTATGAATTTAATAAATTTGGCTTATGAAATATAATGATGTTGAAAATATAAAAATATGGAGCAGCCTCACGGGTAAAAATCCACACAAATTCATTGGCAAAAATCGATTTAAAATTCCACATAATATTCATTCGTTCACACATAAACAGAACCCTCTGAGAAACACATATGAAGTTAAAGTGGCAAATGAAAAGTGGCTACACATAGTGGTTATTTGTACACATAGGAAGTATGTGTGGTTACAAATAGATATCATTTGTTGATCAAATTGCAAAAAATCATGTGTGGGACACATAGACATTATCATTGCTATTTTATCAGAGCTGGATTCGAACCTTGGACGTAGAGGTTATAGGTCCAGTGACTTGCACACTAGTATATATCAACACTTGTGTTTAGGAAAGCTTAAAGGCGTACAAGAACACCGTCGTGTGAAACAAAATCCATTCATCAGTCAGTCTTATGAAATTCCAAAGCATCGTTCATAAGTTTAACCTTATGAAATTCTTAAGTTTATTTGCCTGAGTGTATACTCGTGCAGTTCAAACCCGGACACTTACCACTTTAGGGTCACCCACAATAGATACTATTATTATTTATTACAACCAACAGGTAAAATATTTGCCCCAATGACCGGCATCTTAAAACTAAAATCGCAAAACTACAAAATTAAACAAACTGACAAAAAAAAACACGTCTAAAACTACACCTATTTGTTTCTTTATGTACATTAAAATCAAATACAAAGTAACAACTATTAAAAAGACGACTCATGCTGCGCATTGGCTCATGGAGAGCATAGTTTGGTCCTTGCCGCGGGTAGGCTCAGGAACGAATGTGAGCATAGATTACGGCGGCGTAAGTTGATGTCCAACATGCTGAGCAGTCTAGCACAATCAATGTTCCAAACCCCCAATCGCCAATAAAACAGGCTTTTGCCACGTTACGCCTTCCATGAAGTGGGTGAAGGTTGATGAGCTGGCACCGACTGGGTAGATTGAACGGGTCTCTCCACCTGAGATGACGTAGGGCAAATCGAATAAATTTCCGCTGGATGGCCTCAACACGCTGGATTTCATTCTGGTAATAGGGAGACCAGACAACATAACAATACTCCAGAATAGGGCGGACGATTGCGCAGTAAAGCGATTTCAAGCAGTAAACATCCTTAAATTGTTTGGAATAACGGAACAGGAAGCCTAACTGCGATGATGCCTTAGACACGAGGTATGCTACGTGGTCTTTGAAGGTCACTTTGGAATCAATGAGAATCACCAAGTCCTTAACCGTCGTTTCACGCTGCAGCTCAAATCCTGCCAAAGCATAACCGAATTGGTAGAGTTCACGTTTACGGCCAAATGAAATCACCGAGCACTTGGACACATTCAATGTCATCCGATTGATGCGACACCATTCAGCGAACGCCCCCAGCTGTTGTTGCAGAAATACGGCGTCTAGTGGATGCTTTATCACGTAGAACAGCTTCAAATCATCGGCGTATGAGAGTTTTAGGCATTTGAGGATGAGATTGACATCGTTCATGTAAAGCAGGAACAAAAACGGCCCAAGTTGGCTGCCTTGAGGCACGCCGGACAAAACTGGAAATGGTGACGAAACGTGATCACCGATTCTGACGGACATACTACGATCGGTTAGGTAGGATTGCAGCCAGATAAGTAAGTTGTTGCTCATGCCTAACTTATCAAACTTGGCTATTGCTATCTGGTGATTCATTTTATCGAACGCAGCGGACAGATCCGTGTAAATAGCATCCACTTGATTACCGTTTTCAAGTTGCTTGACCGAGAAAGAGGTGAGGCACGTCAAATTAGTGGATGTCGAGCGTTTAGGAATAAATCCATGCTGTTCCGGCGAAATTTAGTTCTGCACTAGCTTCCGATTAATTATCATCTCAAACAACTTGGATACTGCACTTAATGCAACGATGCCCGGAAATTTGAGACCATTCTCTTGCAACCTTTCTTAAACACTGGGAAAACATATGACTATTTCCAACAGTTCGGAAAAATACCAGTGAACAAAGAAAGATTGAATACCTTTGCTAACGAAGACGCAAGGAAATCCACGCACTGTTTCAGCACAAGCGATGGAATGCCGTCCGGACCACATCCCGTTGAGGACTTCAATTCCTTGCCAGTTGCAATAACCATGTCATTGGTGATGGCATAATGCATTCCGGAGGCAGAAAGACGGGGCACATTACTGGTGGCGAGCGCGATGTCCTGCGGGTTGAGCAGCTCGTCGGAGAAAACGTTGCTGAATTGGGAACGGAAAATATCGGCAATATCAGTGATGCAATCAGCTTCGAGCAAACCATCCGTCATCGTGGAGGGCAAACCGACTTCCTTCCGCTGATCATTGACGTGACGCCAAAAGCTTTTGGAGTTGGACTTAAGGCTTTTTTGTAGACGGTCTAGATAAGCGTTATAGAGATAATCGTTTAATTGCTTGTAATCAGCATTCGCTTCCACGTAACACGATTTTGTGAAATCCGTGCGATATTTGCTGTGTCTGATCAATGGTATACAGCAGTACACCAGACATTGTCGATGCAGCGAGGTTGACGTCAGAAACATCTAGAATCTCGTCCCAGTCAACAAGTCCCAAGAAATCGTTCATTCTGCTGAAATCGGCCTTACTGAAATCGTAGAAAACACGTTCAGAGGAATCACGGAAGCGACACAATGGATTTACCGCAAGTTTCAAAATTAATGGTGGATGATGCCGACAGATTTTTACTAGCGGTGCTGGTGCTTCAAAAACTGTGCAATCCTCACACAAATCGTCACTAACAAAGCACAGATCAAGCATGCGATTAAACTCGTTTTGAACGCCAGTCAGCTGCCTGAGTTGAGCGGTACTATACGCATCAAGCAGTTCTCGTGATGTCATGCCAATCGGAGATCGAGAAACGATAGGAAAGTAGTGCCCAAGAGAATTTTGCTGCCAAAAAAATCGTGCTTAAGTTGAAATCGCCGAGAATGATCACCTTGTCCCTTGGATTCAACTGCAAAACGACCCAGTTCAGCGAGTCAAGATGCTTTCCAGCTGTTCCAGCTTTCAATTAGAATTGCGTCATTTACTCGGTCGGGAGGAAAGTAAATCACGCAAACGTAGAGCGAAGCATCGTCGGTAGCCAATGCAACCCATATTTGCTCCGCATATTTGCTAGCAGAACACCGCCACCGATACTCTTGTTACTGTTAGAAGGTGACCCAACCTTTCTATAAACGTTGTAGCAATCGTCGAGTTGATTCGTCGTAGTATTCCCGTTAAGCCAGGTCTCGGTGAGAGCGTAAATGTCATAGCAATCATCACTAAGGGCCAATTGATACTCGGCAACAGAACTGTTGATCCCACCAACATTTTGGTAGTACACCAGGACACTCAAAGTAGCAGCTGCAGCTTGTCTTGGTCCTCGGGGGGCAGTGATAGGAATTGCAGTTCCCGGCGTAACGGTTCGTCTCGTTATCTCAGATGGATGAGCGCCCGATTGATCAGCCGCAGGCCGAGGCTGATGGTTGTGGCTAGAATGAGTGGTTTCGATCAGACTCTGGACATTCGTAGAAATAAAGGAATACTCGCCGGGTAGAGGTTGCTGGAAGACCCTCTCACCGCATTCGACAACTGGACCAGAACGACTATGTAGAACGACGGCAGCAAAAACGACTTAACATTAAATACGCATTCAATGATGCATTATTGCATTATCTCAATAAATGCTTCATTGCTAGTTAAAAAGTAGCATTGCTGCAGTATCATCTGGATGCCATTTTCGAACTTGACTTTGGAAATGAAAAACAAATGAGCTGGCTGCCTCTCAGATACAGAATTGTCATCTTCATTCTTCTAAACTTCGGAATTTGCCGCAGCAGGATTGGTTCTTAAAATTTCGGGAAAAAATATAGCCACATTATGGAGAGCCACTGGTTTATTTTTTATTTTTGTTGATTTTCAGAAGACTGAGCTTTTGTTCTAACGAGGAATCTTCATTCTCATATCGTTTTCTTTTTTTTTATCCAGTTTAAACCTGGTCCGAGTATCAAAATTGTGTCGGCTTGTTGTGTAATGAACGTCGGTGTGTATGTTTTCATTTGTAGCTCGTATCGGGTTGAGGTTTGCACTGATAAAAAAGTTCGCGTATCGCTGTCTCTACGACGTGTTTAGCAAGAAAAATCTAAAAACAGCTACACGATACATGTTTTTCTAGAACGACAAAGAGAGCAAAGAGTATGCTTCCTTAATATTATGCAGTTGTCACTTGTAATACTATTGCTCTCTTAGCTCAGAGCGTTAACGTAACCGGCACTCAGCGTTCAGTCGTGAGAAATGTTGGTTCGAATCCCGATGGAAGGTGAAACACATTTGTGCATGTAATAAAATAAATCGTTTAGATGTTACGCGAAGATGCCAGATAATAATAGTATGAAATAACATCCTCTAATAAAGAATAACAAAGAAAAGATCTAAACTCAATCAGAGATTTTAAACATTTTCGATGATCTATTTTTTCAAAATATCCCAAGCTCTATGTATGCTTTCAAAAATGCAATGAAACATTTCAGTAGAAGCAGTAATTCAACTGCTGAAAAAGTAACTATGCCCTAAATATACATGGTTTAGGGTTTCAATAAAGCATGTGCGCAAGCTTTAGTTTAACAGGAGTGAGGCCCTTTTCGACTTTAATTCTACTTTCATGGCGCATGTAAGATTAAACTTATAACATGAACATACATCGTAATATAATGCAAAATTGATGTATCTATATACAGCTTCATGGTTACTTGGGCAGTTTAATTTAAATCATACTAAAATTTGTTTGAAACAAACCATACTTGTTGGTACTCTGAGAAAAAAGATTGTTAAACGCCAACATATTCTAGTTTCATTCAACCGGAATTTAACGTTGAATTGGGCACAAACATCATATTAGTTTGATTTGACTACCTACGGTGGTTAAAAAAAAAATTGAGTAATTTTTTCGGAAATTAAGCAGTTAAGTTCAACTGAAATCCGTTTGAATTTACTATTATGTTGATTGTTTCATTATGACAGCTACGAAAACAAACAGATTTGTTAGTTGGTTTAACGTGTAATGCAACCGGACCCAATGACGTCTAAAGAAATGGGCGCAGAAGCCAAACATGTCACTCGTGGAATTCACGTGCTCGATCCGAACGAAGTGATATATCTTATTTTTCAACGAATAATCCGAGGTCCATTTGAAGTAAACAGTCCTAGTACACCAACCTACAACCTCTCCACATACTACATAATAATTCCACAAGACTTCAAAACCAATCAAAAATTTAAAAAAAACGCTTTTTTTTTCCTTCCCCTACCTACTTTTAAACCATAGCGCCCAAGACAAAAAAAAAAGCCATAAAAAGAAATATTTATCAACAAACACTTCCATATTATTACCGGACTGCATTCTCCCCCACCCAAACAAAAAACCAAAACACAAATAAAAAAATTTTACCTTCCCGTCCTTGTGGATATACACCCCCCTTTTCATTTTCCTCAATTTTTGATTACAATTGTATACAAGGGGCAAGACAGCTTTCTCGTGAGTAACTTATTTCTTCAAAATTACTCAGGATTCATCAAGTTTGCACACTTTATGATTTTCTTCTCCCCCCAAGATATAGAGTGGTGGGAATGCCAAAACAGGTGTGTGGAAACGAAAAAAACAATTTCACTCATATTTGATCATAAGTCTCACGTTTGCTCAGAATGCATCAGCTTCCATCAACTTGTATAATTTATAACTCGATCAAAAGTATTCTGGCAGCACTGGCTTGAATAAGACTGTGGTGACGGTGGTAACCTTGGCAACCAATAACAGCAGTTTGTTTACTGTTTGGGAAAATTATTTATTATCGTATCGTAAGAAGCTCTCATTTCAGGCAAGATTGGTCGCAGTATTTGGAAGAGGAATTGGGCCCCGAAGTAGATAGTTAAATATTGTTTCATTGTTTTTCTGGTAGGAAGACAAAAAAAAAACAGATGGAATCACCTCCAAAAAGAGAACAAGCCGGTATTGAAAACTCTAGTTTTGCGATTGGTTGATCCGGGTTGGTTTCTTTTTGGAGGTGATCCGTCCGGCAGTCATTAAATGCCACATATTCCTACTATTGACCCAACCAATTCGACGTTGGCTTTCGACTGTGGGAAGCATTGCTGATGTAGTGACGCATTTTCAATTTGAGGGAACAGGACAAACATCGGATAGAGTCGTTTTGATGAAGATTGCGTCGGTATGCGAACACTGATTCGGAGTCCAGAAGTGAAAGTTCTGCAGGATCATTTTAAGTTGCATACTTAGGGGGGGGGGCTTGGGCCTGATGATGGCGCGACTAATTGATTTTCATACGGGATGGTCAGCCTTAGGTGAATAGTAGATGGGGGCTGAAAATGAGCTGTGCTTGAGCTGGGGGACTGACACAAGTTCCAACCAAGCTAAAAACAACCCAATCTACACAAAATATTATTAATTACATATTAATTTAATGACTAACGGGTGAGGATTACCACAACGTTGATACGGTAACCCTTCACGACAAAACTTTCTTGTTTTGATTATGCAATATCACTGTCAAAACCAAGCTTTATCAACAGGTAGGAATGTTGAACAGCACAATATAAACCCAGTGAATAAGAGATGCTCATAATTGCAGAACTTCACAAGGGCTCTGTCTTCCCCCCCCCTCTAGTTCATATTTTTTCTCTTTCCGCCGAAATACTTCTCCCTCTTCGCAAAAAAGTGGATCTTATCAATTTATTTACTTTTTACAAAAATTGAGTAACATTTCCGTGAGAGAAAAAGAGATAATATACAATTGTGATCAAAAATTGAGTAAAATGAAACGGGAGTGTAGATGTTAACAACCTGGCATTTCCAGGAAATTTACGTTTTAAGTCATTGTTTACAACATGACAGATTAACTTAGTTTCGTGTAACCACTTGCAAATCGTAGATTTCGCCCCGCAACGTAAACATTGGGGTCTTCCCTGGTAGATGCACCGATGTTTCTATTCGGAGGAGTACGTTTTTGTTGCGTCATGAGTGGTTGCAGAACAACAAGCAAGCGTAGCATATCGAAAGAGTCTATTTTTATATTCATGATATAATTTCAGTTATAAGTAATTTAAATATTGAAATAAATATTTCACGCGGCTTTCCTCCGAGCAAAAGTACAACCGCAGCGTTTAAAAAGTGTTACACCGCGTTGTATTTTGTGAACATTACGTCGCGCGGTGTATTGTATCCAAAAAATCTGCGATTAATTGAAAGTGATTGATTGGCCATAGAAACCGTTTAAACAATGATTTTTTGTGCTTTTTTTACTGAGGTACTTCATGAAAAATATTTTTATTTACGTTGGGAGGAAGCGGATGTCAAAATTCATACACATATATACTATCTCTTTACGTGAGGGAGAGCGGGAATTGAAAATGGCACAGAATTGATACAGAGTTTCAATTAAATGTATAGGAGATATGTCGTAGTACTCCAGGAACTGAATAAAATACCCTACTACAGATTCAACCAGGATCACCTGGAAACATTTTTTATCAGGGCAAAAGTGGGCAACAACAACAATCCAACCACTGTGCAGTTTAAAGCAGCATATGTACAAAAGGTTGATTGTGAATAAAAATGTCACTTTATCGGCATATGCTATTTGCCAAAACCTCGATGAACTGAACATGCTTCATGCTGAAGAAAATTCTGCGTTCTACCTTGAATCAGTGAAGAACTCATTAACCATTGGATACAATGACGAAAATACAGGTGATGATGAGAATTCTGCTGACATGGTCGGAAATTCTCAAACGGATGATGAGTTTTTCACTCAATCAGAATTCCGCTACTCGCGTGCAGAAACAACTAGTTCACACTAAAGTGTGAACAATGCTTGCTACAGGGCATTCGAGATCTCGGGGTCCTTCCTTAGCTCAGTCGGTAAAGGCACAGCTACAAAGCAACACCATGCTAGAGGTGGCTAGGTTCGATTCCCGGTCTGGTCTAGGTATTTTTCGTAAACGAAAATTTCTCGACTCCCTGGGCATAGGGTATAATTGTACTTGCCACACAATCATACTAATGCTCAAATGGTACTTGGCATCGCAAGCACTCAATTTATAACTGTGGAAGTGCATTTAGAACACTAAGTTGAGGGCAAGCAATAAGTTAATTGTGAAAGCAAAAAGCAAAATGCTGAAGAAAAAAAAAGGTCATTCAGGATGCCGAATACTTGATAAATTCAGCATTGCCAAGTATTATGCGAAGCTGGAAAACAGGATCGTCATGACAATTTACAACGTCAGCAGCTTGTTTTCATGAACCTATCACGGCAGATTTTGAATCAAGATTTAGTGAATAACCATCGCAACATCTTGATAAATTTGTGTATTGATTTTTATCTAAAGCTGCGACTGGAACAATATGCTAAAAAATGTGGTAAAGCAAAGCACACACTCCGCAAAAAGCTTATTAATTTGATTCTTTTCCGGGGTGAAAGCCATTTACCTTAACAGTCATAAACGTTGTTTACGTTGTAGAGAAATATATAATAAGATAAAATAAATGCAATTATGGAAAATCTATTAGAAAGAATGAAATTATTACCTATGCTTAAAAAAAATACACGAAGGAACCCGATTCTGTCGAAATCCGGAAAACCTACTAGCGAAAATCGATCATTCTGATGCATGATAACGGGCATCGGAGATATTACGATGAATGGCGCATCACTTTGTGAATCCAGTGAAATACCTCTTACTTAATGTATCTCATATAATTCTCGAGACAAATCGGTTTTCGAAAGTAGATTTTCCAGATTTTGACTGGTACGAGTATATCTTGTTTATAAATACCTAGTTCGAAAAAGAACGAATTGTGACACTTAATGAAAAACTGTTGACATGACTTAATTTGTTACATGGAATATCTATGATGACGTTACATTTTACAAAAAATATAATCGGCTCTACACAAAGAACTTTAAATTAATGGTTTGGCAAACAATCTAATAATCGCTTTTACCTTCCAAACGTTATTTCACTTTCAGAAATATTTAAACGGCTAACAAACAAATGTTCAAAAATAATGGACTTCATGTTCGAACGATCCCTTGAAACTGTTGCGCAATTGATTATTGACCGCTCTCCTTAGGGAACGATAATCGGCTCCCTCTTCCCCTTTGAAACACGTTTTATATGAAGCAATTCCAAATTTTGTACCGATTGTCACATTTAATACATGATGTAATTTATCTACAACACACTTTTATGATTCCACTTGTTCCATGTTCACTGCAAGCGTAAAATGTAACAAAATTTGCATTAACATTTTTATCGCACACAATATCTGCATTCACGACCTTTTTGAGGTTACGCTAGATCTTTTTCGGTTTAGACACGTTTGACAGTCCCCCCCTCCTCCTACCTCACGCCTCCACGAGTTATATGATTACAAAAGACTGCCAGCTGAAATCATGGAGACGCTGGTTGGCGTAGCCTGGGCAATGTTGTCAATTTGACAATAGCGAAGTGAGGGGGTGTGACGGAAAATTGTGTACCTATAAATCAATTGGTATACTCATACCTGTAAATCAAATCATATTATTTTCATTCTTCTTTAATTTATAATTTCAGCACGCTTTTCAATCATCTTTGCATTCCAAAACCATTAATCTCAAGAGCCTGGGGCAACATGATGAGCATCAAAGGCTCAATTTGTTTTTCAGCATTTCAGCAATCATTTACTTTAAAATTTCGAACTTCTAAACTTCAACTACTATATTCATAAAAGACTGGCATGCGCTTATAAGCAGTATAGGATTATATTTTAATATTTTGTTTAGTGGAATAATGATCGGATTAGCAATTCATTTCAGAAATCATCAAACCGGGCTCTTCGATAACTCCAATTGCTATCTTTGATATGTAACTAGAACAGTATTAAGAGAATGTTTAACAAAATGTCTTATAAAATAATATCTTTCATTGAAATTTTATCTTTGAAATTTGGACTGATCTACACCGGGTCCAATATATTCTCATACACTTTTTCCTTGCATTGGTGTCGTGCAACTACTCAACATGCTTCAAGTACTATGTTTATACAAACGCTTTTAGGTTATGTCCGATTGTTTTCATTCGGTGTTTATCTTTTACCAGCGATGAAGGAGTTTCGTGCTGTGGTGATACAAAAGGCGCTATTTTCCGAAATTTGAAAAACTTCGGAGTAAAGCCGGATTTTGTGTACCAAACCATCCGAAGGTACCGTGACACCTGCTCGTTGGATGACCGAAAGAGATCCGACCGTACTCGTACCATAGACTAACTCTAAGACCAGTAGGTCCCGAACTAATACGATATTTTTCTCGGCTCAGTCAGTACTAGCACATCGGTCCCAAGCTCGGTCCCAAGCTCAATGATTCGCCCCTAACAATGTAGCTCACACCAACACATTCTCAAATGTTGTGTCAAAATAACATAGTGAATCAAAACAACAACCAAGATACTAGTACCGGAAGGTACCGAAAAGCGCAAGAATTATTGCAAGGTGCAGACTGCAAGGTATACTTCGGACCTAGGGGTTCTACAACAGTGAACCAATTTCAAATCGCTAGTTGCACATTGATTGTTGCTCGTACGGTGCGGACTGCACGGGTTGTGAAAGTGGTCAGGGAACGGATTAGACGAGAATCACAGCGCTCTGTACTTAAAATGGCCGCAGATCTGAATGTTTCGAGATCGTCAATGCACAATATACTGCAAAATGACCTCGGATTCCAAGCTTTCAAGAAACGTAAGGTTCACGCAGTTTCGGAACCTTCCAAGCAGAAACGACTCGAATGAGCAAGTCTGCTTTTGACGCGGCACGGTGGGGAAGAATTTATCTTTTCCGACGAAAAGTTATTCGTCTTGCAACAATCCCACAATGTCCAAAAAGACAGATTGTGGGCTCTCTCTTCGAGAACTATTCCAGAGAGTGATAGGAATATTCCACGGTTCCAAAGTGCTGCGTCAGTGATGGTTTGGGGAGGAATTTGCAAGCGAGGTAAATTACCATTGGTTTTCATCGAAAAAGGCGTTGAAGTGAATGCCGTATATTATAAAACGGAAGTTTTGGAGAAAGTTGTCAAGCCATATGTACAAGAGGTGTTTGGAGATGATCACTAAGTGTTTCAGCAGGATGGAGCGCCATCGCATACTGCAAATCTCGTTCAGGGCTGGTGCCGAGAAAATTTGACCGACTTTTTGGACAAGAATGAATGGCCTCCCAGTTCACCAGATCTGAGTTTCTTGGATTATTTCGTATGGTCATACATGCTGGCGAAGGTAAATGACCACAGGGCGTCTAATATGAACTTTCCAAGCTTCAAGGTTCTACACCTGACGACGTTTATTATTATTTTTTTTTTTAATTTGAATAAAAGTTGATATTGATTACTGAGGTGTTCATTAATTTTTGACAGTAGAGTGTTCATCGTAGGTTGATCTTCTTTAAAAATAGTTTTACAGAATTGATTACAGCTTTCAAGTAAAAAAAAATCGACAAAACCTCGTGTCCTGTGTTCCGTAGTTCATGATGGTTGGAAAAAGTGTCTCAACGGTTACTACTGTTCCACGACGTCTTCACATTTTTTTTGTAGATGTTTTAATAGGATAATTATGCGTAGAACACAGCAAAAAAAAAATATGAATATTAAATCAAAACTGCTGAACTTCCATAAATATACAAGCTGTGTTCAGAGATATGGGGAACATATTTACATCCATAGATAGCTGTTTTTGATTATTAGGAACAATAATGTATCATAAATCATAATGAATAACGTTGTAACACCGATATAACATTTTGTCATATATGGGCTAAATAACGGTGCAAAAAAAATGGCCACTAGCTTTACACATTTCTTGGAAGCATTTCAGACTCTACCGGTCGTAGTTTCGGAAATTTCCATCGACTGCAATTGCTCTAATTTAAAAATAACCGCAAAACAGGTGGCAACAAGTCCGAAAACGTGCCAGAATGCGTGGGCAGAGATTGGCCTACTTTTGGAAGACCTGCTACTGCAGGAGAGTCATACATCTTCAAGAATCGTTAAGCAGCTAAATAAGCTCAGCAGAATGAGTCGCTACCCTGACCACGCTTCTCAATAATGTTTAGGTCCCAATCGATCAGATACAGTCCACTATTAATGTGCATGGCATGTTCGGCGTTTGTGCAAATTCAACCGCACAGGGAACCTAATTCAAATGAAAAGAATTTGCTGCTCACTAGTCGGTGTATAAAAGTTCCGTTAACGATATTATTTCCTATAAAAATGACATTCGTCGCCACTCCTGTCTGGTTCATTGGCTACTCCGGGTAGGTTGTGACTCTAGGGAGGAGTTGCGTGATGTGAATCGCTGATGTCGTCGATCGCTTCCAGTTGGACAGAACTGATGCATGTCTTCGATCCACGGGTGGTGCTTAGATTTTGAAATACGCGTTCGTTCCGATTGGGACATGTGTTTGGCAGAGTTTGGAATCTTAAGTTGCGTGATGGGTGAGTAATAGTTGGTACAAGAATGGTGTGCGGCTCCAGTTGTGATTGCTGGACGAAAATGGTTCGAAAATGCAATTTTTGCATAGCAGAGGGGAAAATTCATTGAGGAAAGGTGTGCAGTTTTCTGTGTAGACAATGTAAATAGGGATTGCCTCGGTGTTCATGTTTCATTGATAGAGCTGGAAATTAGAAAGCCTGAATTATCAAAAATTATCTTTTATGTTATTTTTTTTTTTCTTTATGGGTATATTGTCTTATGCAGCCAAACGACCTGTCAAAAAATGCAGCCAAACGGACTGTCAACTTTTGATTCACTTTAAAGGAGCAAGTATTGTGATCAAGTATTGTTTTGACAAAGGCCAATTATGAACAAATAAGGGATTTTCTACTTCCATATTCAGTAAATGTAAGTATTTTCGGTGTATTATATATTGCCATTTGGATTATTAAAAATGAACAAAATTCTTTATCTACACAGTGCCGAGCGTAGGACCACCATTTCAACGTGTATTTCATAGCACTATCAATTATCGTGTTTACAAATGATACATTAAGTCCCGAAATTGTAGTACAAACCATTTTAGCTGTTGTTGAGGCTATGGCTACATTATTTGAGGTTATTACGAGTACCAGAAAATGGCCAGCGGAAAGACTTGAAGTTTATACCGGAAAACCTCTTGCAGCCTGCTGGCCCTCAGCATCGGATGATACTTGAACGCAATCTACGATAAACTGCATCAGGACCCGACTTACAAATGCGACGTGTTCTAGCCATAGCGCAAGAAACATTTGATCAAATCTTTGAAGCTACTTCTCTTTCTCTTCCTGGTACTCAACTGCGTGACATTGTCATAAAACGGAACAGCATCCTGGACTTTTCGAGTCTTTCCGTTCATATCGAAGTAGAGGTCACTAGCAAGAAAATGTAACTGGATATATTTGTTATAATTAGTAATGGAGAAAACAAATTATAGTATTTTGTCTCTACACTGCACAGCCTATGGCTTCCTAGAATCTGAAAATCAGCCGAAAGGCCGCAGAATGCAAGCCATTTCTGCCTTATATTATCTTTCTTTGGAAACCGAAAGAAACCCACAGAATTCACTTCACATCGCGAGTTGTTGCCACAATTTCGCTCCAAACAATTCATTTTTTACACGGCACTTTCACTATGCTTTTTAATGAATATCTTCAAACGGAATCAAAACAAACTACCAACATCGAAACCGAATCTTTTTTTTAGCCTATTGCGCTGTTTACTTCAAGTTTGTACAAATACAAGTGGTGCCAGATCAATTGCTCAAATTTATGACATTTTTCAGGGTTGGCAGATTGTATGATTTTGTGTTGTCAGGTCTATATACAGTGTCTATACTAACCACCCACCCACAATAACCCACCCCCTTTTTTTATACTTTATTTTTTATTTTTTTTTCCAGCACCGCTAAATCTTTCCTTTTTTTTTCTCTCTCCGGGACACACACCACCGCCACCCACAATTTCAATTATTTTATTTTACCCCCTTCCCTTTTTTTTGTTCCTCTCGGTATATTTCATCACCATTAAAAAAAAAAAAAAAATTTTGGGTTTTTTTATTTTTTTTTTTTTTTTTTTTTTTGACAGGTGGGCACCCAATAAAAAAAATCCCCCCTTTAAACCCCCTAAAAAATGTGAGCACTTTTCAAAGGCGCGCCCCTTTATCAGTCAAAACCGGACTCATTGCAAAGAAAACAAACTATGACTCCGATACTGACCATGCATGAACTTTAGTCGTAACCAATTCAAACTATAGAACATCAAATAGAAAATGAGAATTCGCATAAATGAACACTAACCATGTTTTCCTTATTCCAAGCTCATCCTCGGGGGCTCAATCCGAGCATTGTCACTTTTCACAAGACATAAAATGTAACAAGGACTAAGATATGTTCCTTTGACTACAAAAAACAAATATATTCCCTAGTTTGAATTAATTCTGACTAGGGTTTAGTGGTAGATCTGATACCTCGTAACGCACCACCAAAAGGTGATCTACCTGCGTTACGGGTCCAACGTTTCACTTATATGACAGCTGAAACTCTCCACTTTATTTCGTGGAAGAACATGTTTACATTCTTGCTACATTCAGTAAAATGGCGTCGAATCAAGTGGAAGTGCGCAAACGCATTTTGCACGAACGGCAGCAAAATCCGAATTTATCGGTACGCGATCTTGCCAAGAAACTAAAACTACCGAAAAGTACCGTGTTTTGTGTTTGCAAATCATTTGACTGTGGATCGGAAGGTTGGAAGTAGAACAAATCGAAAAGTATGCTCCCGACAAATGGACGAGAAGGTGGTAGCCATTATTGAGAAAAATCCAAATCTTTCTGTGCGAAATGTAGCTCACAAAGTTGCAAAAGTGAAGCAAAGGCAAGGGCTGAAGGCGTACAAAGTGAAAAAGGTGCCCAACCGTGATGACAAGCAAAATATCACTGTCAAAAGTCGTGCTAGGAGCTTTACACCAATTTTTTGCAAACATTTTCTTGTATCATAATGGACGACAAAATATACGTATTCAAAGACAGCTCCCGGGTCTGGCAAAGGAACGCCGTTGCCGAGCATTTCCGGACAAAGAAGGTGTCCAAATTCCCGAAGAAGTATTTGATTTTGATCCTGGAATGGTATAAATTACAAGAGGTCAAATACGTGCCAAAAACAGCCAATCCACCAAACTGTCCGCTAGGACAGGACCTGTCAGCTCAGAGAGAGATGACCTCTTATAAATTTATGATTGCTATGATACGGGGGTCGCTCCAGTGTTGGCAGATATGTTTACACAGTAATCCTATTGAAAATAATGTAATTAAAAATATAATCAAAATTCGTCAATATTCTTTTAATATTTGGTAATATTCAATAAGGTAAACGTTTAACAATTGTCAATATTTTAAATGGAGAGGTTCGTGAATTTGAGGCTCTACGAATACAAAACTGCCTTACAGGGAAGAAAAGGATGATATTAAAAATTCAAATAAATAATACGCGTTATTTTTTAAATCTTCGTAAGCTTTTTTCTGATCTTTATTTTTCCAGAAAGTATCATTTTTCCAAATCCAAAAACCCAACAGTATATCATTTTCTAGTAAGAGCAAACTTTAATATTAATGAATATTTGTTTTGCTAGCCATAGAGAAACAATGTGGATGTATTTTAAGGATTAAAAAAAGGTACCACAAGAAAATGATCTTTACATTTTTAAACAGATTAATATTTCTCATTTATTATTTCAAATATGCATTCTCCCTTCACCATTCCAGCTTCTATGATAGCATACTTCTGCTATCGAACTTTTTCTTCCGTTGCTTACGCTTCTGCCCTGACTTTAGCCGGAATGATACATAACGTCGCACCAATGTCATCTTGAAGGATGAGCAGTGGAAAATGTTCGGAAGGAGTGCCAATTCATTCACTACCTTCTGTTCAACATTGTTTTTATCCTTGTTCGAAATGATAAAGTTTATCGAATTGCGATACACGATTTCCATGGCTTTGAAAAAATTGAAGGTATCAATGGATGGAAAGTGGATGTTTTTCTTAATGGTGTTCGCTCGATAGAAAGTGAAGCTTTGATAGTCGGAGTGAGCACCCTTTGGACTCTCCGTCATTTTGACACATTGCTTGCAAACAGTACCCTTATTCGCTAGACTTTTTAACACGTAGCCCGTAACGTAGAAGAGCGCATTCAGCTCTCCTCGGTCCAGCACCTCACCGGAAACTTCCTGCAGCATTTCATAATCCATATCTACTGCATCACTGTTGTCGACAACTGTCATCTGTCGATCTGATGCTGTTGTATTTTGCTCGTTGGATTGCTTGCGACGCTGAAAAAGAAAATCTGCCATTCCTACCAGATGTTCCTGGTCGTCAAATGAGTATGACGAATTTGGAACAGGAGCCATATACTGCGATAATGTTACTGTCTTTAAGTTTCTACCAAAATCCCGTGGTGTGGGTCGACGTTGCTTGGATCTTATAGCTGAAAAAAGGCTCTCCAGACAGTCTTGAACAAAGCGGGAAGTGAAGATCCTCTTGTGACCACTAGCAAAAAATCGTAAGATCAGTCGGATAATGGCTTTCGTGCATATAACTAGTCCAGTCTTCCACGGTTTCCATCGGCATAATTCTCCAACACGTACATCGTAAATTAAACGAGTGGTATTTTCAAGACGGTTTATTGTTTCCTATTGTTAGGGATAAAATAATTGTAATTGTTACATTTCAATGCGATACCAAGAAGGTATGAATTGAAAATATTTGATTCAAATGAATACTCTTTGTAATGAGTGCTAATGAAATCATTAGCCTCTCATGTAAATCCTGGCGTATCTCCTTAAATTCATAAATACTAATACCCCTATCATATACAGGGTGACTAGTAATTTGTGTTACACCCAAAATTAGGTGATAGACCTCATTTGCAGTCTAAAATTGTATGGCGAGGTATGTCTAAAAATGACTGCCAACTTGCTAAATTTTCAAAATATGTTTAGAAGATACCTTACAAGATCAATTCTAATTGCTTTACAAATTTGATAAATTCAGTAGTTTACTTTGAGCTAACAGAAAAGT
Organism: Aedes koreicus; assembly: GCA_024533555.2. NCBI lineage: Eukaryota > Metazoa > Arthropoda > Insecta > Diptera > Culicidae > Aedes > Aedes koreicus. The sequence goes on along the minus strand of JAHHFK020006043.1, from coordinate 85,570 downwards.
ATTCATTTGATCCCCGTAGGTATCGATATGTTCGATACGATATTTTCCTGGTATCGATACTTTCTTTCGCTATTGCTTTGAAGTAAAAGTATCGATGTTTTTATGATATCGTGGAATCCTTACCTGTAAAGCTTTTGGGTCTGATTGGCGCAGCGCATGATCTTCCGAACGATTGTTGAGTGTTCCGTACCAGTCTGACATGTCCTCAATGTAGCATGCTGTGGTTAGCAGTTCATGTCGGTTTTTCTCGGAAGCCACTACGCGTAGCGCAGCAGCAACCGCTCGATTGCAGTATTTTGTTGCGTTAGATACTTTCATTTTGTCGACAGACGAAACAGGAACATCAAACGCCACGTCGGCTGGAGATAACCTATGAGCCATTCTCAATTGATTCCCTGCCTCGAATTCGACCAACTCTTTCAGATGATCCCGATGCACAATATCCGATGAAAGGCCATTTTTATTGACATACCATTTTGGAACGACGAGAAATCTGTTGTTGATCCATCCATGAATTGCATTTTTAAAAACATGGACTGGATCGGGCACGATCTCCAGTTTTCGACTGTTGTCGATGGGATGCTGCAGTTCCAGATCAGACAAGATATTCTGGTTTTTGATGTTCAGCCCCATATCCTTCCACATCTTTTGATTCTCGGAACCGGAGTCAGAGGTAACAAACTGTACTCGCAAGCCAAGCTCTTCCGATTTTTCAATAACGGACAACACTAGCTTCTTGAGTTGCTCTGGAGGAATTGATGCTTTCGTAAACTCGTACGCAACAACTTGCTTCCACCGTTCAGCAACTCCAACAAGCATCAAAACCAAGCCTTTAGACGCTAAGTCATCAGATGGAGGCAGAGTCGTCTTTCCAACGAACTGTTTAGTGCTTGCACACCACTCTTCTGCTTCGTCGATGCTCATTTCGTCGAGAACCAGTCCACAATCCCGCTCAATTTCTGTCATGCCAGCCACTTTGAATTTCAGCAGTCCAAAAATATCTTCAAGGATACCTAAATTTTTCGAAACCATCAACTAAAACTTTTACAGAACATTAGAATGATTTAATTATACCAGGAGGAAAGTGAACGTCTGCAATTCGACGCAGCAGTGTTCTAGTCGATGGGAGCGGAAAGCCTCTTTTTATTAGCTTGTCGTAGCCACCCTGACATGCAAATCGGATTTGCAGCGAATCCATTATCGTTGCTTCCGACCACTGCTTCACTTGACGAACTTTTCCGGAGAGAAGCTTCAATTGATCGTCGTTGAAAATTTGTTTACAGGCAATATCCAACGAGTTCGAATCTACGACATCCGAATCATCTGTTTTCTTTCGCGCAACCAGATTGCCGTAACGACTTCTCCAACGACGAATCGATCTAAAGTAGAAGATGTGATTCAATGAAGCTGAAAGCATTCCATCCAATCGAATATTTAGCAAATTACCTCTTAAGCTTGGTAACTTGCTCTCTCAAACGAAAAATTTCCCCTCGTAGTCGAGACTGTGACATAGCATCTCCTCCTAGCATAGGTACCTGGTCAATGTTTTCCACTATTTCATAATCCGTAAATTCTCCATTTGATGCAGCATATCCTGTTCCACTATGCTCATCACCATAAATTTTCTCAACCACCTCCATTTCCTGCCACTCTTCATCCGGCGGAGTGACGGCAATTGGAATATTCCAAGTTCCATTGGCATTTCTTTTGCCGTTCGGGAAATGAAGCTGCATCAAACTAATCGTTAATTTATGAGGTTTCATTGAATTTCATTGATGCTTACGCTGCAAATTCTGCTGTGGGGCGAAATCTTGAGCAGGAGAATGTCTTCCTCACGTGCGTTCCCAATGCAGGCCTTCATCCACTTTCGGCGAACGATTGGATCTCTCGGGAACCGATGAAACTGGAGACCCGGATGTGACACGTCACTGCGACCACAATTTATCGCTTTGCACTTCATTTCGAACCACTGCAAAAGTGAACTTTTGTTCTAGTTGTCACAAACGAAAAAAGTGAAAAAATAGTGACTACTAGCAACACCGCCAAACCAACAACAAACTGCCTGCTTGTAAAATAACTCGACGGAGGCGGTAGTGGTGGTTGTCAAAGCGACCAATAAGAAACGGTCTTTTTTGACAGCTAAATGGTCTTGTTTTTGCACTAACAGCTGGCAGGTCCTGTCCTAGGAGTACTTAACAAAAACATGATTACATACATATGTTTTATGCTTGTTTAGACGACATTTATTAAAAACCAATGTATGTTTGGGAGAATTTGTTCAATCACCACAGTCAAGACACTGAACATGTAATTTTAATATTGAATTATAAAAACAATCCACACTAATACACATTATTCACAATTTCATCTCCACTTCCTTATCTTTACACCTTCTTTATAATTATTAAAATTTTAAGGCTTGCGATGTCCCGTTTCGATTTGTGGGGCGTTCATTGCAGGGTATGTCCATGAGCTGAAACTTCATGTGAAGGAGTTCCACAAATAAAAAACCATTTTGTAAACAAAGAGGGGAAGTAAGATTCAAACGTAAATTTCTCGAAACCCTTAGCACTTTCATGCAAACTTGGGCCACCAACACAAGGAATAACATTGCTTTACATGATTGTGATGCTACTTTATGTGAGGGTACTGAGAATTTCGAGAAATTTACTTTTGAATCTTACTTCCCCTCTTTGTTTACAAAATGACATACGTCTGTTTGAAAAAGTTTCCGAGAATTCTCCAGTACTTATTCTATCTGAGACGTATCTGATTTTGTAAACAAAGAGGGGAAGTAATATTCCAACGTTAAATTCATGAAACCCTTAGCACTTTCATGCTAACTAGGGCCACCAACACAAGGAATAACATTTCCCTAACAGGATGGTAAGGCTATTTTTCGTGGGGATGCCGAGAGTTTTGAGAAATATACTTTTTAATCTTACTTCCCCTCTTTGTTTACAAAATCAGATACGTCTGTTTGAAGAAGTACTCGAGAATTTATGAGTTTTCTGTAGCTGGTTTGACCAACCCGGGAACATCTTGACACTTCTAGTACATTGTCACTGAAACTCAAAAAATTGGTCCGGTGGTACTGTCAAACGTGTCAAACCGAAAAAAAAATCTACCGTATCTTCTAAAAAGGTCGGAATGCAGATATTGTGTGCGATAAAAATGTTAGTGCAAATTTTGTTACATTTTACGCTTGCAGTGAAAATGGAAGCAGTGAAAACATAAAAGTGTGTTGTACATAAATTACATCACGCACTGAAGGGAGGGAAGGGTATTAAATGTCTCAATCGGTACAAAATTTGGAATTGCTTCATATAAAACGTGTTTCAAAGGGGAAGAGGGAGCCGATTAGCGTTTCCTAAGAGGAGCGGTCAATAATCAATTGCGCAAGAGTTTCAAGGGATCGTTCAAACATGAAGTCCATTATTTTTGAACATTTGTTTGTTAGCCGTTTGAATATTTCTGAAAGTGAAATAACGTTTGGAAGGTAAAAGCGATTATTAGATTGTTAGCCAAACTATTAATACATAAGTTCTTAATGTAGAGCCGATTATATTTTTTGTAAAATGTAACGTCATCATAGATATTCCATGTAACAAATTAAGTCATGTCAACGGTTTTTCATTAAGTGTCACCATTCGTTCTTTTTCGAATTAGGTATTTATAAACAAGATATACTCGTACCAGTCAAAATCTGGAAAATCTACTTCCGAAAATCGATTTGTCTCGAGAACTATATGAGATACCTTAAGGAAGAGGTATTTCACTGCATTCACAAAGTGATGCGCCATTCATCGTAATATCTTCGATGCCCGTTATCATGCATCCGAATGATCGATTTTCGCTAGTAGGTTTTCCGGATTATATATTTCTCTACGGTAAACAACGTTTATGACTGTTAAGGTAAATCGCTTTCAGCCCGGAAAAGAATCAAATTAATAAGCTTTTTGCGGAGTGTGTGCTTTGCTTTACCACATTTTTTAGCATATTGTTCGAGTCGCAGCTTTAGATAAAAATCAATGCACAAATTTATCAAGATGTTGCGATGGTTATTCACTAAATCTTGATTCAAAATGTGCCGTGATAGTTGCATGAAAACAAGCCGCTGGGCGTTTCAAATTGTCATGACGATCCTGTTTTCCCGCTTCGCATAATACTTGGCAATGTTTAATTTATCAAGTATTCGGCATCCTGAATGACGTTTTTTTTTCTTCAGCATTTTGCTTTTTGCTTTCACAATTAACTTGCTTGCCCTCAACTTAGTGTTCTAAATGCACTTCCATAGTTATAAATTGAGTGCTCTCGATGCCAAGTACCATTTTCGCATTAGTATGATTGTGTGGCAAGTACAATTAGCCACCACAAGCATGGTGTTGCTTTGTAGCTGTGCCTTTACCAACTGAGCTAAGGAAGGACCCCGAGATCCCGAATGACCTGTAGCTAGCATTGTTCACACTTTAGTTTTCCAACTAGTTGTTTCTGAACGCGAGTAGCGGATTCACTCGGATTGAGTGAAAACCTCATCATCCGTTTGAGAATTTACGACCATGTCAGCAGAATTCTCATGATCACCTGTATTTTCGTCATCGTATCCAATGATTAATGAGTTCTTCACTGGTTCAAGGTAGAACGCAGAATGTTCTTCAGCATGAAGCATGTTCAGTTCATCGAAGTTTTGGCAAATAGCATATGCCGATAAAGTGACATTGTTTCACAACCAACCTTTTGTACATATGCTGCTCTAAATTGCACAATGGTTGGATTGTTGTTGTTGCCCACTTTTGCCCTGATATTATACATCTAACCAGGGTGAGGGTATTTTACTCAGTTCCTGGAGTTCTTCGACATATCTCCTATACATTTAATTGAAACTCTGTATTAATTCTGTGCCATTTTCAACTCCCGCTGTCCCTGGCGTAAAAAGATAGTATACATGTGTATGAATTTTGACATCCGCTTCTTTCTAACGTAAATGTAAATCTTTTTCATGAAGTACCTCAGTAAAAAGAGCACAAAAAATCATTATTTAGACGGTTTCTATGGCCAAACAATAACTTTCAATTAATCTCAGATTTATTGGATACAATACACCGCGCGACGTAATGTTCACAAAATACAACGCGGTGTAACACTTTCGAAACGCTGCGGTTGTACTTTTGCTCAGAGGAAAGCCGCGTGAAATATTTATTTCAATATTTAAATTACTTATAACTGAAATTATACCATGAATATAAAAATAGACTCTTTCGATATGCTACGCTTGCTTGTTGTTTTGCAACCACTCATGACGCAACAAAAACATACTCCTCCTAATAGAAACATCGGTGCATCTACCAGGGACGACCCCAATGTTTACGTTGCGGGGCGACATCTACGTTTTGCAAGTGGTTACACGAAACTAAGTTAATCTGTCATGTTGTGGGGGGGTTGGGTTTGACCAAAATATAAATATTGTTAATGCACATTTCTAAACATTTCACGATCAAGTTTTGAAAAGGGCTTACCTTTTGTTGATATCAAATGACCTATAATATCTAGAAAGCTTCAATTTGTTTTCCTGTAGTTTTCTGCAGTTTGATTGATCAAAATATATTGTCAATAGAATTTAACAAACATTTCATCACCAGTAAGCTCATTAATTCAAAATAGCTGATAATATCTTGCAAACTTCCATGATTTTTCAAGATTTTTGTAGTCGATATCAATTGGTGAAAGGTTGAAATGGGACGAAAATGTGAATACACACTTAGAAAATTTTACAGTATTCGGTAATTTTTTACCGAACTTTCAACAGCTGAACGTTCGGTAATCTGTTCGGTAATTAAATCAATTACCGAACGTTCGGTACTCAAATTTTTTGATGAACTGTCAAAAACTACCGTACAGTTCGGTAATGGAAGATTTGATGATCTGTCAAAAATTACCGTACAGTTCGGTAATTTGTGTAGTCTGGTACCGAACCGTTTCGGTATTTTGTTTTTGTTTTTATCATTAAACACCAAAATATTCGGATGTTATTGGTTAATTGAATATATTAAACAAAACTATATTTGTTGTTATTCCGACCGGGACTGTGAGGTCTTTCCAGCATATGGCGCAGTCAACGAAATACTACGAACGATGAGTGTCGGCTGCATCGGATGCTGGTCAGTGAAGTTGTCTTCTACCTGTAGATGGATACAATGCAGCAAATATATTTTGCATGTGTATCATTTAGAATAAAAATCCCTTTTTACATCGAACCTATTGATTGTTTAGCGTGTAATCAGCACATTTGAAATATTTATAGCTAGCCGGATGAAAGCTCTAATTAACGCTGGTTTATTTTCTACATACATACATGGAATAATTAAAATTAATCAATATCCAAACCACCTTCTGGACAACCGATCACTGGAACCACGAGGCTTCATAGAAAATGGCTGACAGTTTGACAGTTAATAATACTTTACCGGGCTTCGGTGATTCAGAGTTCGTTTTACGTTTTGTTCGGTAAAGTTCTTACCGTATTCAGTGATTGTTTGTTTTTACCGTATGGATTGTATTTTTTTCTACCGTATACGGTAAATAAAATTCAACATTACAGATCGTTCGGTAAAGTGTTACAAAATTACGGTAACATTTTTTATGTTTACCGAAAAATCGGTAAGATGTTATGTTTACCGAAATGTTTCGTCAATTTTTTTACCGAACAGCAAAATCGAATTTAAGTGTGCACACTTAGAAAATTTTACAGTATTCGGTAATTTTTTACCGAACTTTCAACAGCTGAACGTTCGGTAATCTGTTCGGTAATTAAATCAATTACCGAACGTTCGGTACTCAAATTTTTTGATGAACTGTCAAAAACTACCGTACAGTTCGGTAATGGAAGATTTGATGATCTGTCAAAAATTACCGTACAGTTCGGTAATTTGTGTAGTCTGGTACCGAACCGTTTCGGTATTTTGTTTTTGTTTTTATCGTTAAACACCAAAATATTCGGATGTTATTGGTTAATTGAATATATTAAACAAAACTATATTTGTTGTTATTCCGACCGGGACTGTGAGGTCTTTCCAGCATATGGCGCAGTCAACGAAATACTACGAACGATGAGTGTCGGCTGCATCGGATGCTGGTCAGTGAAGTTGTCTTCTACCTGTAGATGGATACAATGCAGCAAATATATTTTGCATGTGTATCATTTAGAATAAAAATCCCTTTTTACATCGAACCTATTGATTGTTTAGCGTGTAATCAGCACATTTGAAATATTTATAGCTAGCCGGATGAAAGCTCTAATTAACGCTGGTTTATTTTCTACATACATACATGGAATAATTAAAATTAATCAATATCCAAACCACCTTCTGGACAACCGATCACTGGAACCACGAGGCTTCATAGAAAATGGCTGACAGTTTGACAGTTAATAATACTTTACCGGGCTTCGGTGATTCAGAGTTCGTTTTACGTTTTGTTCGGTAAAGTTCTTACCGTATTCAGTGATTGTTTGTTTTTACCGTATGGATTGTATTTTTTTCTACCGTATACGGTAAATAAAATTCAACATTACAGATCGTTCGGTAAAGTGTTACAAAATTACGGTAACATTTTTTATGTTTACCGAAAAATCGGTAAGATGTTATGTTTACCGAAATGTTTCGTCAATTTTTTTACCGAACAGCAAAATCGAATTTAAGTGTGTACAGGATGGAAACATTGATGATTGAACGACGCCAACCTCCGGGCTCTATGAAAGTTTTAATAATTCATTAGAAAATTAAAACCTTTTTATGCTAAAACCATTTTTTCTTTCAATCAAAACAGCATACATTTATTTTGATTGCACGATACTTTCTAGTTGAAAGTTCATTTTCAAATTAAAATAATTTGCTTTCATTTTCAAATATGCCACGGTGTGGATCTGACAGTTCTTCAATTCATCTGAAAAGAAAACTTTTTATGTTAAAAGTATTGTTACAGCATACTTTAATTTAAATTGCACGACAATTTCTGGATGAAAGTTTATTTTGGAATAAAAATAATTGGCTCTTATTTTTAACGATGCCACGGTTTCGATTTGACAGTTCTACAATTTGTTTTAAAAATTTCAACTTTTAAATGTAGAGCAGCGAAATTTTGAATTTACGGTTTGAAGGTTTTGGTTTTGAAAGTAAACTGCTTTCTACGAAAAAGAACCAACGCAACTTTTCAATTTTGGCAATGGTTTTTTTTAATTTTAATAATCATTATTCTTTGTGTGTAGTAAATTACTCCTGGCATTTCCAATGAATTTTGAAACAACTATGCTGAGAAAAATAACATCGTGTCCCGACAATTATATCATGCGTCAGGATGACATCACAATGATGGTTACAGTAACATGAGTATGGTCGAATTCACCGCGTGCATGGCAGTTTTGCCACTATTAGTATGGTAGCAAGGACTATTCCGACATTATGGCAAATGTTGGATCCGCTATTTTTAATGGTCGTATTGGCCAAGATTTTAGTCTGTTCATAATCACTATACTGCAATAGTCATCTCAACGCACAATGATGTTGAGACAGACAATCAAAAAAAAAAATACAATAAAACAACCCCACCACACTTCCCATATAAACAAAAATTAAATTTTAACTGAACAAAGCAATGATAGTGTGTATGTGTCGCAGACATGAATTTTGCAATTCTAAGTTCGATAAACAAAGGAATCTATGCTTGTAGCCCCGCGTAGTCACCATTGTGCTACATTAAATCGGACTAGTTTGGCGCACACGAATTTTTCACTTTTGCCATAAAAACATCATATGTGTATCTCAGCGCGATCTGTTAGGTGTGAACAATTCAAATTATGTGGAAGATTTACATGGTTTTTTTTTTCAAACTAAATATGTGTGGAATCATTGCCGTGCTAGTACTTCCTGCGCTGCTGGTCACATGCTGGGATTGAATCAGGGACAGATGGAATAGTGCAACTGATTTGTTTCCCTTACCAATAAAAAATCTGTAGCGCCATGTTGGAAGACTCTTGCTTGTTATTTGGTACAGGGAAGCATGTTTTAAACAAGTAATTACATGGCAAAGATGAAGTCGAACGTCTGTCTGTGGTGTTGCTGATTGCGGAACTGTTTGATGTTGCCAAAAGATTATCGATCTTTTAAATAATTAATAACTTGTTTATTTGACGTTTGGCTCAAAAACAGTCGCGGGCAAAGTTGCTGATGAAATTCATAAGAATATCAAAAGATCTAAACAGCCGAGTTGCGCGCACGATAGAAGATTGAGGTTGATTCCCAGGATTTCCTGCAAAAAGATGGAAAGCGATGCAAGGAGATGTGATTAGCTGCAAGAAATGGAACAAGTTGGCATCCAAAGATTGATTCGCTAGCATGGGATTTTTCACCCGTCTAAGATTGAGATTTAAATGTGTCGCACCCCAGCTCAAGATAAAGCATATGATTTTCACTTATACACTAGTGAGGGAAGAGATTACACTAGTGAGGGAAGAGATATGCAAAATATCCTCAACCTAATTAGGAATTCAAAACTTGACCTTCAGATCCATAAAAAGTTTTCGCGAAAAAATCTATCACCGAAGAAATAGACCACGAAAAGCATCGCAAAAAAAACCTGCTCAGGGATCAATCCAATTCGAATAAAACACAGTCATGGTACATGTTCGACACGATGACGATGACACGCTCGCGACGCGGTTGAATCCCTTGGCACTACTAACTAATCATGTATCTCACGGTACACTTACATATATTTGCCGTTGTTCGTGTTTTATTTTTGTCCATGATTTCATTTCAAATAAAAGCGTCTATAAATTTTGGCGAGCTACCTGCAGAGTACCTGGACGTTTGCTGGACTTCTGTAGTATAACGAACCCAACACTGCTAGCTAACATGCACAAATTAGATGCTGCGCTGAATACGTAATTAATCTCAATCTGCCGTTGTCGTTTCTTGTTTGATGGAAGATCGACACAAGATATTCGGGAACACTGTCAAAAATATATGTGTTTTAATGTTTGCATTCAGCAATTCCGTAGAAAAAAATATACGATCTCTCTAAGAATTTCATAATTGGTAGTTTTGTTTTTTATCGAAAAAAAATCGACCCGTATTCTTTTATTTCGTTATTAGGGTGGCCGTTTCTGCGTTAGAGTGGTCCAAAAAATTGACTTTTTTCAAAATTGCTTTCTTTTTTTTTTTCAAAGAAACCATAACTTTTGAACCACTTGATTTTGTCAATTAAAAACGCAAATGAAATAAAATTAAACATACTTTAAAGGAAACAAAGAAAAACACCTCCTTTACTGCAACATTGATTATGAAAACATAGATTCTTTAAGTTTTTTAAGGTTTTCATGGTGTCGGGACCAAAGAGCTCTCTCGTTTTTGTATTTTTTATTGAAAGATTGCACATTTTTACATACCATATCAAAAAATTGGCGATTATTTTTATAAGGCCATTTAGCTTTTTAAGATAAGTTATGGTCCATAAACCACGTGTTTTTTTAGGGATTATGTCAGGGATTACAAAAAAATGTAAGCAGAGCTTCTTTAGCAGAAGACACCCTTTCACGCGTTCTTGAGTTTTTTGATGACGACAACATAAGCCACGCATACCCTGAAAAAAAAACAGATTATGTTATTAGTACTAATGGAGAAGGTAAAGTTTTTGTGCAACGCAGTAATCTGCATTGTATCAGTACTGCGCAAACCTTCAAGAGGCTTATGTCATTTTTAAAGAGCAGTTTTTCGAAATAAAAACTGGATTTTCCATGTTCGCGAGTAACCGGCCCATCCTGGCTGCATCCTGGCTGGTACGAGTGGAACGCATACTGTGTGTGTATGCATCTACCACCAAAATGTAAAATTTATTTATAAAGCCATATCAGGCAAAAAAATACTTCCATGTATCCATATATCAACTCATATCAGGATTTATTTCTCAAAATAATGTGCAATAATCCTACTGAGAAATGTTGGTTGAACACATGTGATAATTGTCAAGGCACGGAAAAACTTGGTCAAGACCTAATGTCTCTTCTTAGTGAAAATCATGTTTTTTTTAGTTCCTTGATTATCGAGATTTTCAACCCTGGGCTGGTCCATCTCCCGTTAAAGTAGCTCAAACACCTTTTGGGTATTTCCGTAACTTGTCTGGGGTTAGATTTGAGCTCGTGACTTTGACGTAAGAGGTATGGATGTTAACCTCTACGCCTGGGTCGCCCCCTCCCGAAAATCATGCTGAATCCCCGCAATTCAAGCAGTGGCATCAAACAGATCGTTGCTATATGGATCTGGAGGAAATGAAAATACAAGAATTTGTAGATACATTTTAAGAGAAAATGTATGATTTATCACCGCATAACTTTATTGCTGAACAGCAAGGAAGTTATTTAAAATACCTAAAAAAAAACAATTTAAAACCTACACAGAAAAAAATCTTGTAGTAAGAACTACCATTTTACCCGACTACGCCTGTTTTCAAAACTACCATAAAATTTCAGTCAAATTTACTACGTTTATGGTACAAACTTCAACATTTGTGGTATATTTGACAGACCTCATAGTGATATCAACCGCACCATGGTTGATCTAATCGCAGGTAAGGTAAAATCAAACGCATTTATAGTCAGGTGAAAATTGTTGGTGTTTGCGCTTAATTTGACCCTCGAAATGGTAGTTTCTACTGCGTTTTTTTTACGTGTACTGCTTGTATAATTATTTCGACAAAGATTTGTCATTAGGGCCTAACTGAAAAACGTAAACAATGACTTTTTCCGCGAATTGCTCGTCATTGAAAACTCGCCTAATCAATCCACCACGGTCATTTTGAAGAGGAAGAGTTCACCTATCCGATAGAATTGGAGGCTTACATGGGTAGCCTTTGTGCCACGAGAAATGTTCAGAAGAAGCCATTGTTTACGTTTGTCAGTTAGGCCCTAATGAAAAATCTTTGTCGATTTGTCATTTTTTTGAAAAAAAATTCTTTCGTTGTACAAGATGCAGTTCAAGGATTTCATAGGGGCAAATGCACAATGCACTATCCATCCTTTTGCTATATGTTACAAGGATGATTCTTCATATTTAAAGTTTACAAGCTTTATAGGTATAGCTGAATTAACAAAACACAATGATTTTGCAGTTCATTTATTTATAACAGATTGTATTAAATAAATGAAAAACAAGTTGCACATTACTGCTGAGCTGCATGCTAACCTTTAATGAATAAAATGCAATTTGGTATGTTAAAATATCTGTTTCCGTTCTTTTTCATCATACATCCGATAATAGACGCTTTTTTAAATGCGCACATTATCTTGCTGTTGGTTGATGTGTTTTGATAAGTGACTGGTTGCTTGTCTTGATGAGTCACTTCAATTATGCTTATGATAATAGGTGTGAAGTGTAGACAAGCAATGGTGCTAACTTGACTGTTAGTCCCAAGCGTCATCTCTTGGTTTTCCTGTGTAATTAAAGCCGATCTGGCAATAATGGAGCAGCAACCTTGGACGCTCAATCATGCTCATTCTCATGCTCAATATTTTTATAAAGCCAACAGCCTTTTACACACAAAAGTTCATATCATACAAAATAGTCATTAACTTCTCAATCTCAAACCTCTGTGAATGAACTATGCTGAAATTATGGCAGTTGCTCAAAAGTTGTTTGAATTTTAAGTGATGTGTTGTGATGTGATAGGAAGCCACCAGCAGTGCAGGACTTGCCATGGCGTACAGTTCCTCCTAATGGCAAGATCAAAATGTGCATATCTGTAATTCTCACTATTCCGTTGTATGAAGGGCCAAAAACGGTGGTGTGGACCCGTAAGCAGAAGCACTTACACAAAACCCACGGAAAAGATAGAGAATCTCCTTCCAACGAAACGCTCTTATTACAGGAAATACACATTAGGATTTCCGTCTGGTGATTTGTTAAAAATAGGGTTAGCAAACTCACTGTAGACTGTCGGAAAATAATTAGACCTTTGCTAATCTCGATCTGATGATTTCCATCAAGGAAGGCATAATTGTCATGCATGACTTGGGCCAGATAACCACGAGTTCCTAATCCAGCCTACACTTCATCTGGCACCCTGTATTCCCCCCTAACCCTTTTTTATTGAATGTATGAATGTATGGGGCCTCCCTTAGCTCAGTCGGCAAAGACGCAGCTACAAAGCAACACCATGCTGGAGGTGGCTGGGTTCGATTCCCGGTCTGGTCTAGGAATTTTTCGTTAAGGAAAATTTCTCGACTCCCTGGGCATAGAGTATGATTGTACTTGCCACACAATCATACTACTGCAAAATGGTACCTGGCATCGAAAGCTCTCAATTAATAACTGTGGAAGTGCATTTAGAACACTAAGTTGAGAGCAAGCGATAAGCTAATTGTGAAAGCAATAAGCTTGAAAACGCTAAGAAGAAGAAGTATGAATGTAATTTACGTAACAGAATATATATATATATATATAAGTATTTACAAAATGTATCTGACATCTACTGGATTGTTACTGCAAAATAATAATTAGATATGTATTAATTTCTTAATAGTCCTGGAAAAGATGAGAATTAGAGTAGATCAGTCTAATGAACGAAGATAAAATTTAAATAAAAGATATTTAATTTGTTTTTTTTTTATAGAATCAACAGACTATTCTTTAAGTCGAAGACAGCTATTTGAGTGATCGAAGAGCCCGGTTTAATGATTCCTGAAATAAATGAAGTATCCAATCATAATACCACTAAACACAAATATGTAAATACAATTCTATACTGCTTATAATCACATGCCAGTCTTATATGCAATAGTAATTGAAGTTCAGAAATAGAATTTTAGCACTGTTGCACTGTTAAGCTGAAATGCAGAAAAACAAATTGAGCATAACAAGCATTAAATTGTCATTCTGCTCCGTACTCTTAAATGCAAAAGATATGCAAGGATGATTCCAAAATGTGCTGAAATTATTGATTAAATGAGAATGGAAAATATACCCTGCTTGTACGCGATCTTCAGTGCCAGTCACTCACATCGCTATTGTCAAATTAACAACATTGCTCCGGGTACGCCATCCAGCTTCTCTATGCTAATTTAAAGCTGGTTTACAGTTCGGGAAAAGCATCACGGGATTTTGAACGGGATTTGGCTCGGGGAACTTTCCAGTTGACGTTTCTCCACATTTCTCCACACTTAATGACAAGCTAGTTTGGCGTATCAGGTTTTGCATATTGTTTACATTTGTGTAAGTTTTTTCTTTCAGAAAGTTTTAATAAATGGACAGTTTTGAAGAAAAATGTGCTGCTAACGTTTGCATTAAAAAAATGGACAAACATTGCCGATTTTTCATAGGTTTACCTTCACTCGCACTGCCAAATGCACCATCAATAATAATAACCCATGTGTCAGCAGACAAAATTTGACAGCTCTATCAGTTGAACTCTAACCGTGATGGCAAAAACAGTGAAGCAACTCCGTTCAGAAGTGTGCGCGTTCAAAGAACGGCACCCCGCCGCGTTCAAAACAGGCATCGTGCGGCACTTTGTGGACGCCAGATACGCCTGTTCCGGCATCTACAACATCTTTGTACTATTAGACAACAATCAGAACACCGAAAGAAAGCCCGGTTCCGGACGGCCGACGACCCTGAGCGACAAGAAGCTCCAAAGGATTCTGAAGAGGAAGATCGAGGGAAAAGTGGCTACATTGCTGCGTGCGCTTGGCCGGGAGGTCGGATCAACCGGTCAAACAGTGAAAAAGTACCTGGCAATCATGAGCATACATGTCAGGAAGTTGGAGGAGATGGAGCGGCTTGGAGGAGATGGAGCGGCTGAATATCGATGTGGTACCCAAGTCGGCGAACCCGCCCAACGTCCCCCAACTGCGTCCCATCGAGAATTTCTGGGCCAACCTGAAGCGTAAGATCTATTCCAAAAATTTTGTCGCGAAAACTGAGGAGGAATTGATAAAAAATACGAAGAAAGAACTCAAAAACATACCTACACGCATGTTTTCATCCGCCATGGCGAATGTTCCAGTTAACTGCCGGACGGCCGCTCGCAAGGGCGTAGAATTTTTTGGCAATTAAGCTTAAATAATTACCTTCCATAAGGAATTTATCAAAAGCAATTATCTGTCTTAGCTTTTTTTTATCACCATCCGAAAAATGTCCAATTTTTTAAATGCAAACGTTAGTGGCTGCTTCGATCATAACTATTGGATTGACATTTAAAAAAAAGAAGGGTATAAGCATGGTTTTGTTATATAGAGATTCAAAACCTTTATCAATTTTAATGTTTCTTCTAGATTTTTCAAAGTCTCATTTGCTTGATCAATAATGTACATGCAAAACTGCGCACCTTGCCTGAACATCATTTGGCGCAATCTTTGGTCCAACTCAACGTGAAATTCTTTAAATTTGAGCTGAGTCGCTTCCTCAGTTGAATTCCTAAAATCCACGAGTTTAGATAATGATGACGCCACTGAAGATAATGTTTCGTCCAAAAACTCGTCCGAGTTGCTGTTCTTTTGAGTACGGCCTTGATTGCGACTCGATGGTGTCGCATAAACTGTGAAGCTCTGGAAAGAAATTTGTAGTGCTCTAAAATTTCAATTTTAATTTCAATAAAATTCAAATTCGTTACAAAAGTAAACCTTGTTTTCTTCTGACAGCCATTCTTCCTCGAGCTCTGCAGCTTTTTTTAAGAGCTGTCGTTGACGAACGATCTCTAACGGAGACCGTGTTAGCATTCCGGGTACAGGACGGCAGAAAGAAGATCATAGCTTCAGCTAATAGCCTTAGTTCATGATAAATATCAAATCGCTGAGACCCATTCGGTTGGTAAAGCTCCAACATATCAGCTGGTGCACCGGATTTATCAAATGCTTTATCAAAAAAATTCTAAAAATTTACAAATTATTTTATGCAAGTTTACTTTAACGATGTATGTTTTTACTTGATCGATACCCTTAAAGCATCTCAGTACTTCCGGTACTTCTGGAAACTGACAGATTAAAACAGGGACGATGAAATAATACAACTGATTTGTAGCCAGATAGCATCTTTAGCTATATTGTTTGAATACTCGTTGCTTATTATTTGATACATGGAAGGATGTTTCGAAATTTCTTCCCAAAGATCAAGTTTAATGTCAATCTCCTTTTTCCGTTTTTTTCGTTTTGGCTACGCGCATTTTTTTTTCGCAGGAGCGCTATATTTTTTACGCCCAATATTTCTTCCTGGGTTAGTTTTTCATAAAATTTAACCTGACTGTCAAAACTATTAAAATCTTCGAGCACATCAAGTCGAAAAAAAAAACTGTATCAGAACTCAGTTCTCCTTCTGACATTTTAATTATTTTTTTCTGTTCGAATTCAAACATAGAAAAACCGGGTGGAAACAAATCGGAATGATTTGTTCCCGTCGAAGAAGAAGTGTGCATAGATGAATCCCGCGGTTGGGTTTACACTTCAAGAAAGCTGTAATTTTGGGTTATACTTAATTCCAGCCACAGATATTTAAATCCCGGTCTCCATTTAAAACACACAGGCGCCCAAATCCCGTGACGCTTTTCCCGAACTGTAAACCAGCCTTTAGCCTTTATTGTTTGTCATGTTGCTTCGTGCTAAAATCTGTAGATAAATTCTTTGAAAAACTTCTTTATGTGATATAACTACAATGGAACTGACTCTTAGCTTCGGGTCTTGACAAATAATCGCTACTGACAAATTTGCAGGAGTAGGCTTTGGTTTAAAAAAGATTATGTTTAAGTAAAACCTTTTCACTCGCTGAAAAAACAACGGATTTATGAAAATTCCTATGTGAACCGTGAACTATAATAGAACATTAAAAATTGACGGGGTATGAATAAGTACATTATTTAAGTATACTTTTCGTTGAAGATTATAATCATGATAATAAAATTTAAAAAAAATGAGATTATAACACAACTTCAACATTTTCACTGTTTTAGGTTTGCACAATTTTTACCGATAACTTGCTTTCAACTAAATCAACTAAATATTAATCGTCTAAGAACAATGCTTCAAACAAACCGTTTGATTTTTTCCTAGACAGTAGGCCAAATTTCCTCAAAACGAATTGAAGAACTAAACAAGTGCCAGGCGTCTCCATATAACGTAATAAAATCGATGTTCATTCTGTTCGCCAAACATCGCGTGAAATTTTCGCATAGTGCCAACGATGGAAGAAAAAGATTCAATTCTTTCTCCTCAACTTGGCATTCAAAGCAGGTGTCCGAGCTTGGATTTACTATTGACCGGGAATGCCCATGCACCCGAATCGTATCGCCTACTCCTCCTCCGCCATCAACGTTCGTCCGGTGAGCGACCATCCGTTCCAGTTGATCGTATT
This sequence comes from Aedes koreicus, assembly GCA_024533555.2. NCBI lineage: Eukaryota > Metazoa > Arthropoda > Insecta > Diptera > Culicidae > Aedes > Aedes koreicus. The sequence goes on along the minus strand of JAHHFK020006043.1, from coordinate 68,183 downwards.
AACCGTTCTGTCCGCCAACAATGCTTCAAACATGGGCCTCTGGGCTTGGTCCTCATCCAGGGCTAACTAAATAAAGACATCGACCGTTGTTGCACCAGGACAAATTTATGCACTGGCATGGAACCATCAATGACATTATTAAATGCTAACCATCGATTGGATTTATGCGATTTTAATTGACCTCCCCGTCCTCATGGGTCGGACTGCATGTTACACCGTTCGGGAAAGAGAGGAACGGGCTGTGCCTTCCACACTTTTGCTTCCGTTGATTGAGTGATAAAAACATGACATGAATAATGCAAAATGAAGTTTTTGATGCATTGTTGCAAGTTTCAATTTTTTTTTATGAGAAATTAATTTGTTCATAAGCGCGTGTTATATTCGTATGTTCACATGGCGTCTGATTTCCATTTTTGCCCTATCGATGTGGGCGTACAAGTGCAGTGACCGTTGATCGTATACTTTGGACCGCAGCTGAGTACGTGATCAACTTTCGTATGTATGCCCAGAATTGGAGCTGTGCGGAGTGAGAGTAGGCGCACTTTGCTATCTCGGGCCGCGAGGGATGAGCGTGACCATAATAAATTTCCAACATATTTCCCTTTCGAAATGCTTCCCATCAAACATAATAATAGCCGTAAACCGAACTATATCTATCGCCATTTAGTGGTCAGATGGAACGCGGGGTATGTCTAGGTCAAGAAGTGACTTAGGTACTATTATTGAATGTTAATTCGGAACTTTCATTGAACATCTCGTGGCTGGTGGCCGGACTTTGCCTTGGAATACATGATTCCGATTTATTTTTGCTGGGGTGTATAGGCAAGAGAAAATTGTTCGCTGCACCTTCGCATGAAGTTTATTTTAATTGGTTCCGTTTAGTGTTGAACGAATGTTTAAGCATTTGGTGCATCGGCTATTACCTTCACTTTCGGTCATTTGGACAGAGAAATTACGGCTCACCGAAATGCGTTTGCTGTAGTTTTTGGTGATAAATCCAAGCTGATTAGTTTGTATGGGCGGTAGTATTTTTATCAGCAATTTCTCCAGTCGCTAGTTAAAGGCTTCGGATCGCTGTATAAAGCAATGTTGGTTCATTATTAATACGACTAGGTAATGGCTTTCACTTTCATTTTGTAATTATTTAGTGTAAATATGTGATGCAGTTATAACAAAATAAGTATAGGGATAACGTACTGGTTTTAGCCATACTCATATTTTGGCCATGTTTAGAATATATTTCACGTTTTTCACAGGTAAGATAGCATAAGTTGTGTTAATATAGTTTATACCAATCCAAATGATTAAAGGGTGATACGGTCAAAATTTGGTCAAGGGAAAACGCGTGTAAATCGGTGAAATCGTTTATTTAAAAAATCAAATTAAATTTCTTTTTCAAGTTCAATTAGTATAAAATTCAGGAAAAATATTCAGTTAGGCTTCCGCTTTTCCAAATCCGAATTGCCGGGCCTTACGCTTGACCCCTGCCATCAGATTTTGTACAGCCACCTCGTCCACCTTCTTCGCCGCAGAAAGCCAGTTTGCCTTGAACTGCTGCTCATCCTTAGCAGTTTTTTTGGTCTTCTTTAGGTTCCGCTTGACAATAGCCCAGTATTTCTTAATTGGGCGGAGCTCTGGCGTGTTGGGAGGGTTCTTGTCCTTGGGAACCACCTGCACGTTGTTGGCGGCGTACCACTCCATGGCCTTTTTACCGTAATGGCAAGATGCCAAATCCGGCCAAAACAGTACGGAACAACCGTGTTTCTTCAGGAAAGGCAGCAGACGTTTATTCAAACACTCTTTCACGTAAATTTCTTGGTTGACAGTCCCGGAAGCTATGAAAATGCTGCTTTTCAAGCCACAGGTACAGATGGCTTGCCAAGCCAGATATTTCTTTGCGAACTTTGACAGTTTCGTGTGCTTGAAAATATCTGCTACCTTTCCCCTTCCTTTTGCCGTATAAAACTCCTGTCCCGGAAGCTGCTTGTAGTCGGCTTTGACGTAGGTTTCGTCGTCCATTACCACGCAGTCAAACTTCGTCAGCATCGTCGTGTACAGCCTCCGGGATCGCGCTTTGGCCGTCGTATTTTGTTTATCATCGCGATTTGGAGTCACTACCTTCTTGTAAGTCGATAGTCCGGCTCGTTTTTTGGCTCGATGCACGGTTGTAGACGATACACCCAGCTTATTTGCGGCATCTCGGAGAGATAGGTTAGGGTTTCGCTTGAAACTACCGGCAACTCTCTTTGTCGTCTCAGCGGCTTCCGGTTTTCGATTTCCCCCCGATCCAGACTTCCTGGCTGTCGACAAACGTTCCCCAAACACTTTAATTACATTTGTAACGGTTGATTTGGCAACTTTTAGCGATTTTGCCAACTTTGCGTGCGAGTAGCTCGGATTTTCGCGATGCGCGAGCAAAATTTTGATACGCTGCTCTTCTTGCTTGGACGGCATTTTGACAACTGAAGAGTGAATTCCAAAATCAAAATAGGAGCAACATTCTACACACACACACCTTCAAAATGAGGGGTGTTCAGGTTTTTTAAATGCAAAATTGAAAGAAATACGTCAAGTTGATATTGACCAAATTTTGACCGTATCGCCCTTTACTAAGTAAAGTTAAATCTTTGCAACTCGATATCATACTGGTTTGAGCTATCTGCGATCTCCCTGGGCAGCGGTTAAACCTTGTGGAATTATTTGAATGTAACCAAGTTCCAGGGCTTGTCTGTAACTTTACATATATGCAAAATGCACACTACCCAGTCAACCAAAAGACCATATACTCTGTCTCGTTAGCTTAAGACCACCTTTTTTACGAAGTATTCGAGCATTTTATCAGATTTTGAAAGTTGTTTTGAATGTTTTATGAAGTCATTTTATTTCTCCTATTATTTCATAATATTTATCTTAGCGCTAACCTACAAATCTTATTATAAACAGCATTTTTATTGAGTTTTGCTGTCTATTTAACTTAAGATCCCTTTAAGTTTTTTCGTCTTGATAAAATATGTCAATAATCGGTCACTTTCCCATTCCTGTTGATAAGCTGGAACATTCGTTCTGGCATACTGTTGACTAAGTTTAAGCTTTGCAGCACTGTCCCATGTCTTCAAAATAGCTGATTTGAGTTCAGCGACAGTGGCGTGCTGCTTCTCCGCAGCATAAGTTCTATGTATTAGGTGCGCAACTAAGTTCTCGCTGTTTTTTGATGAAAAAGGAACATTATTTTGAAAACAAAGGTTGCAAACGAATTATTCAAAGTATTGCCCATCACTAGCTACGACTTTTTCCTATCTTTCTGGTAGAACGTGAATACCATTTCGATAGAACTGTTCGTCTTTTGATGCTATCCAAGAATCAAGCCATTTTAAGATGTCATCATATGAGTGGAATTGCTGACCAGTGAGACCATGTGCCATCGAACGGAACAAGTAATAATCGGACGGTGCAATATCAGGAGAATATGGCGGGTGGGGTAAGACTTACCATTTGAGCGTTTCCAAGTAGGTTTTCACGGGTTTCGCAACGTGAGGTCGAGCGTTGTCATGCTGAAGAATCACCTTTTCGTGTCTGTGCTCGTATTGTGGCCGTTTTTCGTGCGGCTCAATCGCATCAATTGAGTTCGATACCGTTCCCCGGTAATGGTTTCGTTTGGTTTCAACAGCTCATAATAAATAAAACCAACTTGGTCCCACCAAATACACAGCATAACCTTCGCAGCGTGAATATTCGGCCTAGGCGACGATGTTGAAGCATGCCCGGGCAGTCCCCACGAATGTTTCCGTTTTGGGTTACTGTAATGAATCCATTTTTCGTCACCAGTCACAATGCGATGTAGAAAACTCTTCCTTTTTTGCCGCTAGAGCAGTTGTTCACAGACGAAAAAACGACGCTCAACATCTCTTGGCTTCAAATCGTAAGGAACCCAAGTACCTTGCTTTTGAATCATTCCCAACGCATGCAATCGCTTAGAAACGGCCTGGCGGGAAACTACTAATCCTGAACCAAGCTCTTCTTGCGTTTGACACGGATCCTCATCGAGCAATGCCTCCAATTCAGAGTCTTCGAAGTTTTTTGGCCTTCCTTCACGCGGACGATCATCAACACTGAAATCACCGTTTTTGAAGCGACAAAACCAATCACGACACGTTGTTTCACTCAGAGCAGCATCACCGTAAACTTTTTGGAGCTCTCGATGTGCTTCAGCCGCCGTTTTCTTCGAATGAAAGAAGAAAATCAACACTTCCCGCAAATGACGATTATTTGGCACGAAATCAGACATCTTAACACTAAACCAAAATCACTGATTTGGCAAAGCGGTTTGTTTACCATATATGTCTGAGCTTGATTTATGACGCTTGAGATGTACAACATTCGACCAGCACTTACTACTGGCGCCATCTATTGCTAAACAGCGGGAACTTAGTTGCACACCTAATACAAGGGATCCCCATAGGTTTTCCACTAGATTCAGGTCAAGTTGCCATTTGAGCATACCTTTTTTTATCCGTGAACCACTGCTTGGTTTCCTTGCTGCTGTGGACTGAAAATTTGCCCTGCTGAAAATTGAACGTTTTGCGTTGAAATCAGCACGTGAACGGAAGAAGACGCGTATCTAGCACCAGGCTGTAGTCCTTGCTTGGTCTAGCTTCCTAGCTGCCCAGAATCCTGCCCAAATCATGTATGAACCGCAACCGTAATTCCGGGAGGTAAAGTATTTTTCTTCTTTCCTCAAATCACGGCAGCTCCCGTAAACCCGTCAGGGCCATTCAAATTGAATTCAAATTGGCCCCAAATTGAGCAACCCCAGTCTGAAGTAGCTAGCCAAGAGACTGTGCGCTCGATCGGATGCCGCCTTTCAACCCGGTCCCGCTGACCCTACAATCGACAGAAAGGTAAGGGACTATTTCAGGCGTCATCCTTCAGCATCAGTCCGAGATGTGGCGAAAAAGCTAAGTACTTCGGCGACTTATGTTATGCGTGACAAGGAGAGAATGGGCCTGCAGACTCGTCGGAAGCAGAAGCAGCCAAAACGAAGCACCAAACAGGCTGAATCTGTGAAACTGAGGGCTCGAAAGCGATACGACAAACTGCTGACCAAAAAATCGGGCTGTGTTATCATGGACGATGAAAGTTAGAGAACTCGCCTACCCTACGAAAAATCAAGCAAATGGAAATGAAAATGGAAAGAAAACATTGGTATTTAGGGTGAGGGGATGTAATGTTAGCCTAGCTCCTTCATTCGGCCTATGTACCAATTACGTATGTCATTATTTCAGCGATAATCAACAATATTATGTTGCTATCAAGATAACCGATTTAATTTGAAGCAATTCTAACATAATTAATCAATTTATAGTTGTTCGCTTCCGTTTAATTTATGATTTTCTCAACTTTTTAGACATCATGCTTTCACTAGTTAAGTGATAATCTTATCACCATGATCTTCGAATGATCTAAATTTGGCCAAATTGAACCGATAACTTTGGAGTTCAATTACATTACTTCCATCTCCAGTTCTTATTCTGGGCGATCTGAACTCTCACGGTCCTGCTTGGGGCGAACAATACGATGACAATAGAGCGGGTATTTTCTATGACTTATGCGACGATTTCAACTTGACCATCTTGAACACTGGGGAAGCGACACGAATAGCAAAACCTCCTGCCAGGGACAGTCGACTTGACATATCTTTGTGCTCTAACTCACTATCATTAGATTGTCTGTGGAAGGTAATCGATGACCCCCATGGTAGTGATCACTTACCAATTATTATCTCTGTGGCTCGCGCTTAAGCACGTTTTCGTTTTTTTCAGCGATAGCAGCAATTCACTAAAATCTCGGTTTGAGGTATCCTGAAAAAGTTTGTTACATCTATTGAAATTTAATCATTTTATTTAACTCTTATTTACTAGTCACTATTTGCTGCTTGATGCTGATTTTATAACCTCATCTATGAAGTAAAATCAATAAAACCACAATTATCAAATATAATAATATTGTGAGTAATGATAAAGTAATGACAAGGATTGAACTGTAAAATCAGACACAAGCTAAATGAATACAGCGCTGTATGAATCATATCCGCTCAAATTTGGTATAATGTTCATTTGCAAAACGGTAATGAAAAATATATTCAATAATAATTGCAAAAGCCTATCACCGACTCCGTTGCCACCTCCTGACATCCAATGGATTGTTACTGAAAAGTAAATAAAAATTAGATATGTATTAATATCCTCCTAGTCCTGGAACAGCTGAAACAGTATAGATCATTCCAAAAATCAAAGATGAAATTTCAATAAAAAATATTATTTTATAAGACATGTTGTAATATTTTTTCTTCATACTGTTCTATTAACATTTCAAAGATTGCAATTGGAATAATCGAAGAGTCCAGTTTGATGATATCTGAAATAAATGGCTTATTTAGGCTGTGAACCATTTGGCGAAATTTTTTAACTTTTGGTTAAAATTTGACAGTTGGATGGTTATTTCCCCTCAAATAGATAAAATTTAACTATGAATACGACCCATTTGAAATTTTGACAGATGCATAGTTATTTGGAATTCGACATGGAGTTTTCATAAGGGCCAATGTCGCAAACGTGAACAATGGTTTCTTCCACAAATTTCTTGAAAATGCTAGCTCACTCAACCACTTCTATTGTAAAGGGGAACTCCTCTTCTGTACCATCATCGTGATACTACACGCAGAGAAAATTGACCTCTTTGATTTAAAAAATAAAATTATTGAACTGTTTTGTAACTTCAAATATTCTTATTTTTAAATTCAATACTTTATTTTTGTTGCTTCAACAATTCTGATTGTTGTTTCAAAACCAAATGCTAAGAAAAAAAATTTAGTTTCAACAAGCTATATTTTTCTGCTCAAAAATAATCTCAATCAATTAAAAAAAAATAATTCAGATTTAAAAACCAACAACTCCCTAACAATTACTGTTTTACAGTTGTCAATGTATGTGTAGGTTTTCAATATTTCCGAATGCGCCAGTTTCGTAGCCTCAATTTCTACGCTTTAATTAAAAAAGCAAAGCGGACTCGCCGGAGGAAATATTATTTGAAGAGGTCGAGGAAGTTAACGTCGCGCTTGTCAATTTATGGCTTGGTTTTGGACTTTCTTAGTAATCTGTGAGTTGCTTTCCTGGTAAGAAATTAAAAATTTCTAATGAAATGCGAATTTTAATGTCTATTTTCTATTTGCAGAAAATCATTACACTTTGAAATATTTAAGGTTGTCGAACGGAACGAAAAAGAAATGCATGCACGGATTAAATTCTTGGGGAGAACGATAGGTATGAATCTAGAAAAATCTATGTTTTTTAGATTCATGCTCTTTCATTCAAAATTGAAGGGATATCCATCGTTATCGTCAACAGAATCATTGGACAAGCTCAACTTATCCACAGCTGGACTGTTTGTCAATTCATTCTTATGTTGAATAAAAATTAAACCAAATCAAAATCATTTGCATTATTTCGAAACAAAACACAATCTGGTTAAATTGACAATTAAAATATTTAAAACAAAAATAAAATTCTTCATGCATAAAATATCAATTATAGCCGCAACATTATTTTTTTAAGTTTCAAAGAAATAAATTGTTGGCAGCAACTGTTTTGTTTTTTGTTTCAAAAAGATTCTGTATTTGAAAAAAATTAAATGTGATTAAATGTGATTTAAATTTTAATTACCTTGTTCTATTAGCACACCTCATGAAATGTGATTAAACCCAGGTTAAAATCCATTGCATGTAAATAAATTTATTCACAATTGTAAAAACATCTGATGTTTACATCTTTATATTTTGGCACACACGTCCTTTTAACATGTTCGACTAGAAATGGAGCTCGCTGTCAAATCACTTTGGGATCTACGAATAACTATCGAGCTGTCAAAATTAACCATGCTCCAGAGCTGGGTTATTTTCAACCGGAGGGGAAATTACAATCGAACTGTCAAATTTTAACCAAAAGTTAAAAAATTTCGCCAAATGGTTCACAGCCTTAATAATAATACCACTAAACAAAATATTTAAATGTAATCCTATACTGCTTAGAAGCACATGCCAGTCTTTTATGAATTTTGTGAAAATAAATTTTTTTTTCGAATTTTATAATTTCATGAAAAATAAATTGAGCCTTTTATGCTTGTCATGTTGCTCCATGGTCTTACATGGTTTTGGAATGCAAAGATGATTCTAAAGCGTGCTGAAATTATTATTAAAATGAGAATGGAAAATATACAATATGATTTAAAGGTACACGATCTTCAGTCGCACCCCCTCACTTCGCTATTGTCAGATTGACAACATTGCCCAGGCTACGCCAACCAGCGTCTCCATGTTTCAGCTGGCAGTCTTTTGTGATCATATAACTCGTGGAGGCGTGAGGTAGGAACTTGTGAGGACCGGAGGTCGGTTGCACCCTCCTTCGAAGTTGTCAACTCACCATTTGTAGCCCGCTATCATGTTTAAGGAAATTGTTAGAAAAAATGATCCTATCAAGACTTGACCGTTGGGTTGAATCAAACAACCTGCTATCAAATACGCAATTTGGTTTCAGAAAGAACAAAGGAACAAACGATTGTTTAGCGTTGCTTTCATCTGATATACAACTGGCCTTTGCACACAAGGAGCAATCGGCTTCAGTATTTCTGGATATTAAGGGCGCATTTGATTCAATTTCCATAGATTTCGATAGTTCCATAGGCAGATAGCCTGCACAGTAGTGGATAACCAGGAATTTTAAATAACTTTTTGTATAATTTACTGTCAGAAAAACAAATGACCTTCTATCTAGGTCAACTGACAACTTCCAGAATTAGCTACATGGGCTTACCCCAAGGCTCATGTTTAAGTCCCTTGCTTTATAATGTTTATGTTAAAGATATTGATAACTGCTTGGAAAATAGATGCACGCTAAGACAACTTGCAGACGATGCTGTGATCTCCTTTAGAGGTCCACGTGCAGAAATCTTGCAAAGACCATTGCAAAATTCCCTAGATAATCTGTCCATCTGGGCCAGAAATTTGGGGATCGAGTTTTCACCGCATAAAACCGAATTGGTAATGTTTACTAGAAAGCGGTTCCCTGCCCAACTGCATTTCAAGCTGTTGGGAAGAGACATTACCCAATCTTTGACCTTCAAATACCTTGCAGTCATGTTTGATTCAAAATGCACTTGGAGTAATCACTTTGCGTATTTAAAACAGAAATATCAACAAAGGATCAATTTTCTAAGATCAATATCCGGGACATGTTGGGGTGCTCACCCGGAAGACCTTATTAAAATCTATAAAACAACTACTCTTTCAGTTCTCGAATATGGCTCTTTTTGTTTCCTCTCGGCAAGAAATAGGCACCTGATCAAGTTGGAACGCATTCAATATCGTTGTCTACGTATTTCCCTTGGCTGTATGCATTCAACGCATAATATGAGCCTGGAGGTTCTGGCAGGAGTAAAACCCTTACAGTACCGCTTCTGGGAGCTCTCATCTAGAATACTGATCAAGAGGGAATCAGTAACAACCTTGTGATTGAAAACTTCGAAGAAATGCTCGAATTGAGTACCCAGTCAAGATTCTTACGAATCTATATTAACTATATGTCATCCGATATTAGTCTTCCATGCCATAACCCTCCTAATGTACGCTTTCCTTATCACAGTTCCTCCATTGCTTATGATCTCTCCATGAAACAGGCTATTCAAGGAGTTCCAGATCAACTTCGACCTATTTTAATTCCCCATATTTTCATCGAAAAGTACCAACATGTCCATTGCAACAGAAGAATTTTCACTGATGGGTCGCGCATTGATGGATCCACTGGTTTCGGTGTTTACAATGAATACTCATCTGCCTTCCGGAAACTTCAGGAACCTTGTTCCGTATATGTTGCTGAGCTGGCAGCAATCAATTTCGCATTGGGGATAATTTCCGACATGCCCATAGACCATTATTTCATCATCTCGGATAGTCTCAGTTCTATTGAGGCCCTCCAGTCGATGAAAACAGTTAAGCACTCATCTTACTTTCTTTCAAAAATAAGGGAGCAGATGTGTGCGTTGGTCGAAAGATCATTTAGGATTACCTTTGTATGGGTCCCCTCACATTGCTCAATTCCAGGCAATGAGAAGGCGGACTCTCTACCAAAGGTGGGCGCACAAGAAGGCGAGATTTTTGAAAGAAGAATTTCACATGATGAATTTTTCCCATTAGTACGTCAGAGTTCTCTTCAAAGTTGGCAAAACGCTTGGAAAAGTAATTCTCTTGGGCGGTGGTTACATTCCATTATTCCTAATGTTTCGTCGAGATCGTGGTTCAAAGGTCTGGATGTAAGTCGCGGTTTCATTCGTGTGATGTCAAGACTTATGTCCAACCACTACTCGCTAGACGCACATCTCTACAGAATTAACCTCGTCGATAGCAACATATGTAGGTGCGGAACCGGTTATGATGACATCGCTCACGCAGTTTGGCATTGCCCGGATAATGATGCCTCCAGAGCACGACTATTGGATACCCTAGTGGCCCGAGGTAGACAACCCTTCCGCGAGGTAAGAGATGTTTTGAGAATGCGTGATCTTCCCTACATGCAAGCGATTTACGAATTCCTTTGTTTGTTTGCTCTAAGAGTGTAATGTAATCATCCGCTCCCTTTCACTCTAGTAAATTCCCTGCCATTGTGTCCCAGTTATATTATCCTTTTGTTTCCGTGCTACTTGTACCTGCCCAGCAAGCTGTGGTCACCCATCTGCAGCTTAGTTCCTGTAAGGGACTACAGGGATCGAGGATTTGGTAGATGTCGCAACCATGAGCAGCAACAAATACCTGAAATAAGTTAGCTGCCTAGCCCCTTCCAAACAATAATGTGACCCATTAACCTCGAGCTAGCCACGAGTAATTGGCACCCCACTTTACTAAAATCGAAAAAGAAAAATTGTTAATTACAATATTGAATATCGGCTCCGCAAAGTGTTACACACGCCTGAGCCTAATAAATAAACGAACTGATTAAAAAAAAAAAAAAAAACGGCGCCCCCATAATAAGGAAATTTTTTTTTTTTTTTTCCCCCCCCCCCCCTTTTTTTGTAAAAATAAAAAAAAAAAAAAAATATAAAAAAAATTAAAACCAAAAAATTTAGTTTCCCCATGAAATTTTTCCAAAAAGGACATCAAAACACAACACCCAAAAAAAAAAACCCCGCAGAGAGAAAATTAATATTTTTAATTTAAAAAGGCCCAAAAAAAAAAAGGAAAAAATTCTTGAGTTTTTAAAAAAGTTTTTAAAAAAATTTTTTTCGGAAAAATTTATATGGCGAAAAGAGAAAACACCGCGCGAAATTTAAAAACTTAAAAACAAAAAAAAAAAACCCCAAAAAAACAGCAATTAAAAAAAAATCGATCGAATGGGACGAAGTTACATCCATGAATAAACCCATTTTGATTGCCCTTACATCCATATCCCTCGAAAGTTTCTGACTTTATTAAATGAGTTGTATAGCTTTTCATGATACATACTAGCAAACGTCTTATTAAACGTATGTAAGCAAGTGTATAACTAGCTAAATATCGCTTACAGCTAAAATACATTTTGAGTTATAATAAAAAATGTAATCGATCGTTGCATCCCGAGTAACACATCTTCGTGATTCAATGTTGAATACGCTTCTATATAACCAAATCTAGTCATATAAAAGTAGTTTCAACCGTTATAAAACTTGTGTGTTGCTTGGGATATTAGGCTTGTTCGTATCCAGTGAAGATTTTGAAACGCGGAACAGAAAATATATCTACCAGCAAACAAATGTCATAAGCCCTACAACCATATCTAGCAGGGGTAAAGGGACAATAATACCCATTTTTGTGTTAAATAGTTTATAGATATTTTTAAGCCATACTGATGTACAGTACTTCCCGTTGTTAGAAGGTAATCCAGATAAAATGTGATTAATATTCTTAATATACTGAAAAATAGACCATTTATCAAACTGTTGTCGCTCTGAAATGGGTAGTTCGGAGAGAATTTGATTTGTGATTCAGAAAGCTTACGAGTTCAACAATGTTGTGCATGGAGTTTTTCAGCGTGTCCTTGCGAGGCTTTTAACTGTTTCTTGATTATAAATTCCAAAAATATGCTTTTTTAAAAACAGCAGCAACAAAATTATGGACGAACCTATTATTATATTTTTTTAGTCTATATCGTAGCTCTTTTCAAGAGCTTGCCAACCATATATAAACTAAATTCTTTTGGGGGAAAACCTAGTTTAACTGTCCAATTTACCAAATAGCATAGCATAGCATAGCATTTTTCGACCATACACAATCCTGGGTTGGCTGCTGTAGAGACGATGGAAGCGCCAGAAGGGCTGCCTTGGGTATGACAGATTCTTCATCCATCGATCTCTTTGCACAACACCTGGTCAGGTCCTTATGATCAGCAAGGGATGGGAGGGAAGTGTTGATTAGATGTCTACTTAAGAAGATGCTGAGAACTCATGCTACCTCCCAAGTAACACCACTTGTCATATTAAAGTTAAAAATACACCTTTTAGACAAAGCTTAAGTTTTTTATCTAGCGTCATTAACTTAATATCATACATGCATATAACCGAAAAAGCGCAATAAATGTGCCCTTTTTGAACATCTTTTAGGTCATACAAGATGTTTTGTAAAACATCCATAGGACATATATTATGTCCTATGGATGCTTTAAACAGCATTCTTATAACATATGATATGTTCAGTACAAGTAAGTATTGACTTCGCAAATACTAAATATGTATAATGAAGCTATATTGACATGAAGAAAACATGCAATAGACTCGCATATAACAAACAAATGTTATACGCGATTGTAATTTTTTGCATTCCATATGAAGTACGGTTCTTAAATGTACAAATTAAACAAAATATATAAACAAGATCTTGTCATGGCTTCCTACGAAACGATACGTAGGTAATTTTTATTTTTCACGCTAAAGTTGATTATGAATAACTTTACTTAAAAGGAAATGAGAAGTGCTTTACGATTGAGAGTTTTATCAAAATTGTACATGCGGCTTAAGGTTAGCGGTGTAACTTTCCGATTTACCTTCCCTAATTTTATGCGCCATTGATTTGATTGCAAAACGTAGAAGGTAACCCTAAAAATTCTGAATTTTTGTGCGATTTCTCTATGGAACCCACGAAAATTAACATGGCGGGTTTCAACAGAAGTCTACAGTGCCGGTAAAAACATTAGTGACAGTTCTGAATTTTAAATTTTCGTTTTTTTCTAGTATGCGAATTCTTTGTGAAATTGAATAGAGCAATGACCTTTATTCCCGACAGGTTCCGATTCCTGCCATAGTTTCTAAACTCAGTGGAAACTGCATTATGGTAGAACTAACATTTTTCTACACGATGGTGCTTTCATTTCACGAGAGTGATGTAAGATTCAAGAGAAATCTACATTTAAAGTCATTGTTTACAAATGGCTTTTAGGCCCCTAATATGAATTACTCGAGTTTTGTAGTATATCTCGTATTTTTTGTTTAGTGCATGTCGAGTAACTTCATCACTATTGAGCAATGATGAAGTATTCGGTGTTGTTACAGTTGTCTATGTGTTGTTTGTTTTGGCAATAAACCAAGTTTTTATTGAAAGTTCCTGCTATTCAAACCCATTGAGGAGTGAGAGCACTCTCCGAAGGCGCCCCACTTTATCATCAGTCAAAATCGGAGTAATTACAAAGAAAACAAATAATGACTCCGGTACTGACCTTACATCAAAACCCTAGTCCTTATTACTTCAAACTATAGAACACCAAATCTAGAAAATGAGAACTCACATATATAAAGACTACCCTAATAAAAATGCACCATACAGGAACGATATTATAGATAGTATGACCATACCAGTTACAGTCGGGATGATACCCCGAATTGGTGGTTAGGCACTTCTTATGGTTATTGTTTATGCGGGTAACAACCATCTTTTCCTTATTACATGCTCGTATGCGGTGACTCAATCCGAGTGTTGTCACTTTTAACAGGACTTTTTATTCACTTTCACATTTTTGCTTGAGCTAAGTCGACCACCTGTGATTACTATTCTATTATGCTTCATTGTGCGCACCAATAATCTTTCTAATTTGACAGTAACTTGTCCAATTGTTCACGCAATTTTCAACGCTGTTTTTGGTTTTAATAGATTGATGCATTGATTACATACTGTTTAAAACGCATCGCAGGTTTGTCATTTCTATAGAACTAGTAATTATCAGTAGTAGATAGACTGTTCCAAAACGCCTCACTACTGAACCATTAAAGTAACTTTTGAATTATTACAAATAAATGCCCAGCTAGAATGCACAGTCGTTATACGGGAAACTGCCAAAACTGATAGACCTAAAAGTTTGTCACGCTTTTAAGAAGAAGCACTAACTCTGCAGCATTACAGATGATGTATTTAATGAATAGCCTAGGCTGATCCTGAAAAATAATTGTTCAGAAAATTTAAGTCAAGCTCACGACCTTCCAAAAACTTTCCATTGATGTATTTGTTCGCTGCTCTACGCTGAAAAAAACAATTAAGCATGTTTTTCTTGAATGAAATGCAAACTTCGGGTTGATTCAAATACTATATAACGCGAATAACGACGTTTTCACAAGCCCCGCACTCGCTTGTAACAAATTGTAACAAATGTCTCACTCACCCCAATTCCCAACCATAACACATGACAATCAAGCTCCCATAAAAAATGCAGTATGAAGAAAAATACAGATACAAAAAACATTTATTATTCCAAACATTGTTTTAGGTTGATGTTATTTTTCAATATGTTGTACGCAACAGCATCTCTAAACATTCCCACATAAATTTATCCTAAGAATTTATAACTGCTAAACAACCACCTACCCACTATTGCTTTACGTAATATTTGAACAAATTCCTATGCTTAATTTGCCAGTGAGTGGTTCCTCAATCTTAAACTAGAGTAGTGATTTTAGAATTTAATCTTTCAAATAAACGGTATATACATATTTTTAACCGCCACTGTATTGGATCGACAGTTTATTCTGAATAACTTCACTGTTGCATGAGGATGTTAAAAACATGTTCAAAATACATATTTTGTGCAATATCCGGAGAACTTTGCGAAATGGGCGAATCTGCTTTTGTAAACAAACATTTGAATCTACGTTTTTCAGCGAATAGATGCTCAATTTGAATAATTTTGACCACAGTTGGCCAGAAGAAGTTTTCTTTTACCCAATTGTGGTGTTAATTTAAGAAATTGAGCGTTTATTCGTGAGAAATCGTCGATTTAAATGTTTGTTTACAAAAGCAGATTCGCCCATTTCGCAAATTTCTCCGGATATATCAACAAATTCACAAACAGCTAGCATACTGATTAGAGTTTGTTATGATAACCTGATATTGACATGTTTTTAACCATTATCTCAATAAAGGCAAAACATGCACTTTATGTACCACAACATGTTAGTACGCGTAAAACATTCACACAAAAAGGTTGTGTGTTGCCACTATTTGCTGCTTATTTGCGAAAAATGGCGTTCTTGGTTGTACAAACCAGAAAAACTAAAAATAGCAAGCCTGCTCTCACAATTGTTCCATCAAAGTGGGTGGAGAACGGAATTGTTTTATGGCCACCATCAAACTTTATTTCGCTCTCCACAGATGAACACAGTGTTCCGGATAGTACTTGGTTGAAGCAAAACTGCAAAACCGTCGGCAGAGCCAAAACATATCGAGAAGCAGAAGATACCGTAAATAGGCTTGAAACAATAACCGATTCTGAAGACGCCGTCGAAATGACTCAAGGGACACGTGCAAACCCAGCCAAAAAGAAACCTAAATTTGAAGTAAAATCATACAATTTGGCACCGCCGCAAATCAAGACATTTATGGTATATATAACTATAGTTTTAGTGAATTACCCTAAAATATAAACTTTAAATTCCAGACTGAAACTACTCTTCCGAGTATTGAAGATGCATCATTAGAGGCAGGACCTCCGCGAGCCGATGCATTACACTTTGTTTCAGTAAATCAAGTGGTTTCCCACATACCAGGGAGTAATGGCAACGATCCATCCTCTAATCTAACCGTCGCATCCAAAAAATGCTTGGAACGGATGCAACTCATGCATCAGCTCTAAAGCAAACTTTTGCTTTGCGTGATAACAATCGAACTTATCCAGCAGTTTCAAAGCTTCCGATAATAGAAGAACCACTTCAGCTCACCAGCGCAAATTCTCCAGTTCTCCAGAAATCATCTGATTTGTTTAATCACAACCGTACTCATCCAAAAATCACAACGCAGCACCCATTTACAAAAAATTCGCCACATGCGCCAAAAGTAACACCATTAAAGCAGGAGTTTGATTCTGATGATCCTGGTTTGGCTGATCACGAGCTCTCGGCAGGGCACACTGCTGGGGTAAGTTAAGCTTTTCTGTTAAACACACCGCATCCAATTCCACTATTCCGTTCTGAAGCTAAAAAATCAACACAGGGAAACCGTTTTGTTTTGAAAATAGGACGTAAAAATTGATGTTGATACCTAGTTGTCATAATAATATTCATTTATTAGTTGCAACCTGGATCAAATATCAAGATTGGCCTGTTATTTGACAACCGGTTTATTCATTTTTTTTGTAACCTGGTTCGTGTTTATGTTCGCACTACCAAATAATACTTGGGTTTTGCATGGATTGAAACTCATTCCAACTCTGGTAATAAACAAATCCGCTAAAAGTGTACCACTGACTTCTCGCATAGCATTTGAAATGGGCCGACAATCAAAATGTGAACAGAGTTGAAAATAGATTGAGAATTGCTCCAGTACAATTTAAATTCTTGTTTAGAAAAATAACGTATTAAGCTGATTCAGTTTTAAATAATAAGTACATTTGAGTACACAATTCGCAACCTATAAGTTAGTATTTCAAACACACATCACAGGTATTCCTTACCCATATTTGGGTAAACTGAACTACGTGTAGTTACAAGTGATTTGTATTTTTTTTATTTATATGTAACGATAACATGTTGAATTAATTTGTTTTTGTTTGATACTTTGTTGGAAAGTTTCTATCTTGACTTGATATATAGTGAACACTAACACTATATATCAAGTCAAGGTAGAAACTTTTCAATAAATTTTACAGATTATGTAGAACATTCTCATACATATGGTAGCTATTGAGACGTGCTATGGATGAGAATTAAAAACAGATGTTTACATTTTGATCGTAGGCCCCTTTAAAATGATACGCGAGACTGTTGTTGTGTTATCTGTGTTTCGTGTTTGAAGCAGCAGTGAGCGATCTCAATTGGTTTTACTAAAATTCCTCGATTAATCCTCGACAAAGTTTTCGAAATGGCCAATATGCTTTGTATTTGCTCTTCAACAATTTTCTTTTTCGGTGATCTGCTTCTCAGTTGGATGAATATTCGCTGTTGTGTTTGACATCCACGATGCTTCGTTGAACTATGTGCAGAAAAAAGCGCGTAATTGGTTTGTATAGCCGTAGTTATCCGGAGAGAAAGTCGATGAAAAGAATCAATCACACAAACTTGGCCGTTTTGAAAATTTTGTCGAGATATTATGTAACAAAAGCAAACAAAGCTTGTTTTTCGTTGGCAAAAAGATTTTC
Source organism: Aedes koreicus (assembly GCA_024533555.2). NCBI lineage: Eukaryota > Metazoa > Arthropoda > Insecta > Diptera > Culicidae > Aedes > Aedes koreicus. The sequence goes on along the minus strand of JAHHFK020006043.1, from coordinate 50,493 downwards.
CATACAGTTTCACCGGACGTTGAAGAAACGTTTTGCTCTTGTCTGAAATCATAAATTACAGATTTTAGCTGTTTTAGTACATTTGAAACTTGATTTTTCGTTATTGTGAATTTGGAATAAATAGTGAAAAGTATGATAAAAGTACATAGGCAAGTTGATAACAGGATATGTTACTGATCTCAATGTGTTTACAGGTTGATGTTATGGCTCATCAGACAAACATTCTATGTGGAGATGATGGACGGAAATATGTTGCATTGGGAAACGGTTGCTACATGGAGATGTTAGACGTTCCTATCCTAGATTCTCCTACTCCGGATATCGATCTAGGTTGTGAAGAAGTTTCCGATGTGGAAAAAGAAATTAATCAGAGAACAAGATCCGACAATAACATCACTGAGATCATGGTTGAACTAAAAAAATTGCATGCCAGGTTCGATAGAATTGAGGCACGGCTGGATAAAAGCATCACTTTCATGGCGAATTTTGAGAAATTCATGTCTGCGAAGAATTCATTGACATCCATAGAAAAAAGGCGCAAACCAGAAGATTTTGGCGAGTTTGTGGAGTTATGTCCTGTTTCGAGTGAAGAAGAGTTGCTGATCCTGGAGGGTAATTTGAAAAGCCATGTTTATGCTGACAAATTTTTCCGGTTTTTCCACAGTGAATACAATTTAAACGGCAAGCGTGACGGAAAGGCCTTCTTCAAAACTGTGATTCGAAAATTAATTGTACCAACAGTGTTAACACCTTTCTCGTGGAAGGGAAACTCGCGGAAAATCAACGATTCTGTACCGTTTATTCCCAACCGCAGCTTCAGAGATACCTTTCCGTGCTTGGTACAGTTTGTACAGCGAGTTGCATTTGCTGCTGACATGGACCACACTGCAGAACATACTGCGACGTGCTTCAGTACTTTCTTGCGACAGAAGAATGCAGAAATTCAGCGCTTTAAGGTGAACTCTCATGGTAAGCAGAACGCCTGTACACGCAAGCGAAAAACGAGTTCGAATGCTTGTGAACAAATGAACCTTCAACGCGAGGAATGTATACTGGAGGAGTTTTTGGAAGAGGACATCGGCAGCCATAGCGAAAGTGAAAAATTTACGCATGAAGCATTTTGAGATATTTTTTATCTTTATGAAGGGAACTGTTTGCTTCAGTTTTGTCATTGATGCTATAGGCATGTTTAAAAAAAACTAATAACTTGAACTATATACAAAACGTTTTTGATTTCATTTTTTATGGTACTTACTTATGTAAAACAACCGATGATATTCTTATAATAAACAATGTATAAGGGGCATAAAAACTGACTTTGGTAATCTCGTATCCTGACAGTTAATTTTCACCATTTTGCACAAAATTTTCTCTGCTTTGATAGATTGTGGTTCGCTTAACTCCATGTTTGAAGCAAAAATGTAAAGTAAGGACGAGGCAACAGGTTTGAGAAAAAAATCAAACATGTTTCTCAATGCATTTCCATAAAACTCGATAGTGTTTGACGGTGTGTTGTGAACAATATACTTGACTGAAACTATTTCGCCTTTATCAGTAAGAACCCACCGATCTACTTCAGAATCGGTATCTACGCAGTAATAACCAAAATCGACAAAGGAATAAATATCACTTTGGCTCTGTTTTAATGTTAAACTGGAGATGGCAGTATTTGAACGTTTCTTCTTTAAAATAGGTATTTTTGAGTTTAGTTTACGGTATTTTTTAGAGCCAATATTCGACTGAATTTCGCAAATACGTCTTGAAACTTGTGATAGAGGCATGTGTCCACTGCGAATCAAACGTTTCAATCCATACAATCGTGATTCAAATGGATATGCATCAAAAGTATCCAGTGGGCCAAATCTTTGTACGTCGGCTGCAAGGTGGGTTAAATTGTGCATATTGCTACAAAACATCTGTGATCCATACAGACATGTTGTTCCTTCCAAAAAGTCTTTTATGAGATTTTTGGCTATATCGAGGTTTCCAGATGTTTGATCATGGCGGGAAAATATATGTACAGCACAAAAATAGTTCAAGAAGTGCTCAGATATTTCTTTGCAATCAAAAAACTTTGTTATGACTACCGGACTTAGGTATAACAGAAAAGTTCGGAATTCTGTTCCTTTCCAGCGGGACAAGTGCTCTAAGCTTCGGACAGGTCTTTTGAATTCTCGTGGTAGCTTACAGCTTTGCAAATATTTAGAAACGACGCCAATTTGTTGGGCGGACCATTTGGCATTGTGGTTGTTCATTGAACCGGATTTCCAGCCGTTCAAAAATCGTTTTGTAATGCCAAGATCGATAAGGTGCAATGCATCGCCAATTGGGAAGTCGTTCACCATGTCTAAGCCTACAATAGTTTCTAGGATAGTATCATGTTTATGATGACCCTCATAAACACGTGCTCTGAAGTCACTGTCACTTCGCAGAGGTGCCTCAATGTCCGGAAATATCATTGTCCTAAACAGATGTGAGTACTCTCCTTCCGTTGTACATTTCAGACAAGAGTTATAACCGTTGTGGCCTATCACACCTAAAATGAAAAAAAAAAAGAAAGAAAACAACACATAGTTTTAGGATTGTTATTATTGTGTTTCAGGTATTGATGTGCTTAAGGTATTGATGCAGCGCTTGACCCATTAGACAATTTTGTTGCCCTAACGGTGATTTTGATCGCCAAATAATCTTAGCAGCAGGTTTGTATCTGATGATACTGATTAATGTATAAAACTTAGTTATTACCTCTGAGCATAGATCTTGCTGGTGTATCACAAATGAAACATCGTAGTGTAATACGGATATTTTTATTCGCAATAAGTATCCCATATTGCAAAATTTCATTCAATTCGTCAACAAATGGCTTAAGGAACGTGTTCCCGTCTTTTGGTTTGTCTGTAAAGAAATGATGTTACCCGTTAAATATATCGAAATTTGATGGTTTACTTGAACATACTTCCACCGCAAAATATACCCACAATTAAAGGTGACTGAACGGCCCGTAGTTCATGCATGTTCACAAGGATTGGCCAGAACGACGATGAAGAACTCTTGAATGCTGGCAATCCGTCAATATTAACGTTTAACGATAAACTATTCGGCACTTGCTCAGTGCAGGATAAGCTCTGTATGAGTGCATTTTTAAGGCCATAGTGCCAATATTTTCCACCCAGACGGTCGTCTTTGGAAATAATTGTAGTTCGAGGTGTTTGAACTAATGTTCTTGCGCATTTTGGTAATACATTTTCCGGTATATGGCTTTTAAGGATGGACAAGAGGGCGTTTATTGCCGTGTGTTTTATCTGGAAATCAATCGCCCATTTTTGAATATCGTTGCAGAGCTCTTGCGGATCTCTTGAATGTTCTGAAAACTCCTCAATTTCGGTGTCACTATCGTTATGTTCAATGGACTTATTTAATATTTCACCATCATCTGACTCCGTTTCTATCACAAATTCACCATTACGATTGTAACCAGTACTGGTGTAAGGTGGAGTAAGATCCTTGAATGAACTTTGAAAATCAATATTCCTCATCATTTGCTTTTTAAGTTTTCTAAAATGACCATTTCGTTTTACTTTCCGCCACAGATTTTTGTCTGCATCGCTTATTTTCATCTTTAAAATTTTAATTAAAATTACATGCACGTCACAGTTTTAACATAGAAAAAAGTCCAGTTAGAAAAAAAAAACTCAAGACGATCAAAACATGCTTCAAATTTTCTAGCAAAAAATATGATGTTAAAAAATATGGCGTAGCATCGAAACAATAATATTACTACAAAATTAATTTTGTGTTTAGTGAAATGTTTTGAGGAAGTAAATTTTAAGTTCATTTTGCATGTTTAGTATGGACATTCAATAACAAAAAATGCAAGATGTTCAAAACATGTTTCATATCTGACAGATAAAAACATCATATATTCCATAACAACAACATTAACTTAAATTGTGTTTATATTTGAGGAAGTTGTATAGAAGTGAAATTTAAGTTGATCGAACGAAAACACAACCAAAATATTTTTATCCGTTTGGGTGCCTCGTTTTAACCGAACATGTTTGGAGAAAACGTCCTCAATACTTTTTCAAGACCAAACATGTTTGGTATTCCATTCTCACACCTTCTTTACAACAAAGTTTTTATATTCTAGTTAAAGAAGATGTTTTTGGTGTTACTTGGGAAATATATATAATATATATATATATAATATATATATATATATATAAATATATATATATATATATATATATATATATATATATATATATATATATATATATATATATATATATATATATATATATATATATATATATATATATATATATATATATATATATATATATATATATATATATATATATATATATATATATATATATATATATATATATATATATATATATATATATATATATATATATATATATATATATATATATATATATATATATATATATATATATATATATATATATATATATATATATATAAATATATATACATTTATATGTATATAGGTCGTTGGGAGTGACGAAGCTAAGAAAGTTAATGCACTCCTTTGTTGTCCGCTTTTCTGGTTTGGAACACAGGCATTATCTAATTGTATCCAGGCGCCAAAGCCAAGGGTGTAGTTACTTTTCTTGCGTTAGAACTTGTCTGCGGTTGGAACATGACCACTAACTCTTGTCCTAGCCTTTAATGGCTTATGGTTATAACGCCATTACTCGCTCTCTGAAAAGAGAAGAAGTCTCTCTCTCTCTCTATCTCTCTCTCATATACACATACACACAGATACGCACGCGACTGATTAAACTAAAAATAAATGAATTAAACTTTCCTTAGCGTGACAAATACCGCGAACAAACTTCTCCCCCCCCCTCCCCCCCAAAAACACACAAATATTTCTTTCCCCCAACCCAAAAAAAATTAAAAACCAACCCCCCCCCCCTTAAAAACACATTTCCAAAACCACAATATTTTTTTTTCCCCTTTTTTTTTTAAATAAACACGGGGAAATTTACCCCTTTTAAAATTCATTATTTTTTTCTGTGCAGGGTTTCAGCTAATTGTAGACTAGCTGTAAACATATACATAGGGAAGCGGAGCCTATGTTCACCATAGTACATATATTCATCACATTCTGCAGTCATCCAACTTCAAACGTAAAAAGATGATTAATTTCTCCAATAAACGGACGCAGTAACCAAAAATATATAATCCTGGCAAATGAAATTAGGTCTTGAATATAATTAAAAGCTACAAAAACGTTTCGGAGACTTGAATTTCGTAAAAATAATGAGCAGTCAGATTTTCAACACAATTTCTTACCTTTGCACTACAAATTCGTCGTATTGATCTAACCGTACTAGGGAATATACCCGAGCCAGACTCCAAGTTTTCTCTTTAATTGCACTTTATCCTCACACATTTTCGTTGCGTAATTGCACAAACCATAAAAATCACACTTCACTTATTACACTAGCCACACGAGAATCTACGAATACGTGATAAAATACGAGAAAACTATGGGATTAATTTTCACAATAATTTAAATACGCTTGCACCTATTCTGAACCGTGTTTACAATCGACGTAAACGCTTGATGTTGCCAAACTATTTTATTATGACTCTTATTCGAATGAAATGGGTTTGGCAGTACATCAATATCACCTGTTTTGTGGGAGTGCTACAAATCGCCCAAAGTTAAACTATTTTATTTTTCCATAGATTAAATAAATAATAACATGCTTTTAATTGTAGATTTTTTCAATATTTACCGAGAAATAAAATCCCACATATAATAATATTTTTCCATCTCTGTTGAATTTGGCGGCACTGCTCACATACTGTATAGCATACACATCAACACGCACACTAGTTCAATTCATAGAGCATTCTATGCCCAACGTTATGGTGAGTCTTGTTGTCAATATTCTCATGGAAGAATAACAAACAAACCCGTTCATTTTGTCTTGGTTATATGCAGGCTATCCAACACAATTAAAGTGCTGTCAAATGATCTACTTCATGCGAGAAATTTAATTTTGGGTGTAGTAGTGGAGAGCGTTAACTTGTTTATATTTCTTCATGATTAAAATCAGTACGATTAACATATGTACACAGATGGGATTAATGTTTTTCGTGATATTATTAAAATAGGTACATAGCAGTGGCAACTTTTCCGTATTAAATTGGAAGAAAATTATCAGAATCGAATGTTTTGTGCGTTGCTAAACGATTAACGGTAAGTGGACGAATAAATTGTTGATAACTTGTGTACTTAGTGTTCGGTATTTAGTGCATATTCACCGATTTCCACTGGAGGTCTGCTTATTGAGCTCAAGATAGGTACCGCTTCCCTAACCACAACCCCCCTCCCCCGCAGACGTTCCCTCCCCCCCCCCCCCCAAAAAAAACACAAGAGCAATAATATAATACACCACCCTTTTTTTAATTCCCCCTTGAACAAAAAAAAAAAAAAAAAAAAAAACCCCCCCCACCAACCACCAAAAACGTCACCACACACCCCCCCCCCCCCCACCAACCACCCCCTTAATTTATTCTTTTTTCTTTTTTTTCTCCCCACCCCACATTTTTTCCCCATTCCACAACACTCTTTTTTAAGTCCAACCTCACCATTCACTATTCTAGTTTTCTGCTATAGTTACATTTTACCTCAACACTTTAAACCGCGTTCTTCTCAATGCCCTACCATAGTAAAACAATCAGTTATAAAACCACTTTTTTCAGTTTTGTATAACCGCACACGCGAGGAGCCGAATAAATGTGACAGCTTCAGAAAATTCAACCGTCTGTCCAATTTACCAAATAGACGTAAAAATACCCTTTTTGAGGGGCAAGTTTGAAGTTTCCTTTCCAAGTTTCCTCTCCAAAAGTTTTCAAAATCGAAATTGTCATCATTATGAAAATATAAGTCAGACATGTTTACTCGACTCAGTGGGTGCCGTAACAAGCAGCAGCAATTCCTAACTCTCTCTAAGATCATGATTAAATATCTGTATCATGGATAATATGGAACACCTCAAACTTGTTAATGGCCAATGGCCGATCGATTCTGCCTAGGAAGACTGAATTCTTTGACTTTCTTTCCGCACAAGGAATCGACGTTTCTACTGTGTCAGAAACTTGGCTTAAGCGCAAAAATTCCTTTTATCATCCCGAGTATTGCTGCATTCGAGCTGACAGGAAAAGTATTGACGACAACGAACGCAGTGGTGGTATGCGGATTGCTATCAGGAAAGGCATCAACTATTCCAGATTAAATCTCAGCACGACCGTAATCGAAACCGTTGGTGTAGAAATGCAGCATACCTGGGTAATGCTTTTTCATTTCCAAAAGCACTTTTTGCATTATCAATGTAAAGACGTACGGCAATAATGGGCACCCTTGTTTAATCCCTTTTGCTTTGGTCCGTTCTTCAGTTCTTACTCCTTCCCATATCACTTGTGCGTTCTGCAGATATCGCTTGTAGGACTCTATTTATTATATGTCTCGGATTGAGGTCATCTAATATTTGTTCATATGTTAAAGTTTCTACTTGTAAATCCATTTTTTTTCTCTTATTTAATTATTTTTTTATGACGAGAAAAAAAAAACTACTTACCGAAAATATATCAACGAAATCGAATGCTTTTTTGATATCTACAGACCTTAGAATAATTTTGTTACCATTAATCCAATTTTCTCCCATGCATCTTCTTGCAAAAAATATCTGGTCGTCCGTTGATCTGTTTTGTGTGAACGCTGTTTGATGAAATCCTGGTTCACCTGCATATTTTCTCAGTCTTTGCACTAACCATCTTGCGTATATTTTATATCCTATGTTACTTAGTGATATTCGCCTGAAGTCTGATGTTTCTTTTGCTCCTTTCTTTTTTGGTATTGGTATTTGCACTGACTGTTTCCATTGGTCTGGCATTTTGTTGGTTATCCATACTTTTTTTTATCAGTTGATATAGCTCTTCTATGCTTTTTTCATCACTATATTTGATATATTCGTTTTTAACTCTGTCCAGTCCTGCTGCTTTACAATTTGCAAATCCACTAATTATATCCTTAATTTCTTCTCTACTAGGTTCTGCTGTCAGTTCTTCATTATCATTTCTGATTGTAATTGACTCACCTTCCCCTAATTCTAATTCTTGTTACCATTTATTCATAGCTATTAACGGTTTTTTCGGACCTTTTCTTCTAGTAAACTGTCTCAAATATTTATACGACCTCTTTATTCTTTCTCCTACTTCATAATCCTGCAATTCGTTGTAAAATTTGAACACTTTCTTTTCATCATGCTCTCTAATTGCCATATAATAATCTTGTCTTCTAATGTATATGTTTTCTCTTAACCATGTTGTGTCTACACCTCTAGCTTTTGCTAACTTCATTCTCTTCCTCGCTTTTAGGAGTGATTCGATTGCTCTTTTTCTTTTTGGCGTCAAGGAATTCTTAACATGTTCTAAAGCTTTCCTAGCACTATTAGTCATGTTTTCAGTAAATTTCTCATAGGCTTCTGTTATATCTATGTTTTAAACATCTATTGTTTCAAATTTCTTCAATTCTTCATGAAATTTTTTTTTGGTTCATTTTCTTGTAATACATTTGGTAGAAGTATTTTTTCTGATTTGCTTCTGCCTGCCATTGTTTACTTTCTATGACTACAATCATAATTTTATGATCTGTTTGAATTACTGTCCAGTTTGCCCTCATGAACTTTGTTTTAAATCTTGCGTTTTCTGCAACTAGAACATGATCTATTTGTGATTCTTTCTTTCCATTTATCCATGTACATAATACGGATTTATCAAATCGCATAGAAATTACATTTATGTGGTGCATTTTCAAAAATATTTTCATGAATTCACCATTTTAATTCGTTTTGTTATGCCCTATATACTTTCCTAATCTATTCATATCATCTTCATCGGAATCTTTTTTTTCCTAGTTTTGAATTAAAATCTCCTAATAATATCATTTTGTGTTTTCTTGGATGACTATTCACATATGATCCTAAATTTGCGTAGAACAAATTTGCGTTTATATTTGGTGTGTGAACATTAACTATAATCCAGCTTTCTTCTTCTCCCTCACACTGTATTATTGCTGACATAACATTTTTGTTAATATTCCTAACTGATCTAACCCTAACTTTTCCATTTTTTTTTGTTTAATAGTTATAGCCAATCCTCTCATATTGTTTGTATATTTTCTATCCGACATCCACCATCCATAGTTTTTTGTATTAACTTTTGTTCCTAATACGTTTGCTTCCTGTAGTACTGCTACCTCCACTCCTGGTTCGTGTAGCTCTTCATCTATTTCCTCCCGCTTACTTTTTTGACAGCATCCTCTAAAGTTCAAACTTGCAATTTTAATTGATCCTGTATTCACTGTATTCATTCTTTCTCTTCCTTCACTTGTTTTTTTGTCCTGATGTTGTTTTTTGATGTTTACCCTTAGGTTGTTGTTTGTTTTTTTTTTTTTCTTTGAGATACATCTTGTCCACACTATCTATTTGTATGTTGTTAATAATCTTTGTCTACTTATTCTATTTGATTCCTTCTCGATTATTTTCCGTTTTGAATAATTTTGCATCAGCATTTTCCTGGTATATTTTTATATTTATTCCTGTAATATTGGCTATTGCTTTCCAAATTGCTTCTTCGGAAAGAATGCTTTCAGTTTGTACATTTGTAACCCTTCTGATATCTGTGTCTAATGCTTTAGGTAGTTCAGAAAACGCTATTGATCCAGGCGTAATTCTGCTCACTTGATGGCAGGCTGACCATATAAGGCTTACGGGTCCCTCTATAATTCTTCTCACATTTATCCGTCCTTCTTTTACATTCATCCATAATTTATCATTGACAACTTTTACTTTCTCAATTATTCTGATTCTGAACGACTTCTGTAGTCGCATGATCATCCTCATTTTCCTCCCTACTGTATACACTATCATAATGATTTACCCCGTTAACTGGTAGGGTTTCCTCTATATATCCTCAAAGTGCTGCATTTCGTTTTGAAACATCGTACTTTTCAAGTAAATTCCCTTTGGTGTCCCGCAAGTTGCTGTCTTGAGTCCAACACTCTACAACATTTTCACCTCGAACGTGGTGATGATAGATGGAGTCAACTACTACCTCTTTCCCGGCGACACTGGATTCGATGCTATTGATAAAAACCCTGAGACGATTGTCGAGAGACTACAATCAGCCCAGGATGCCATTGAGGATTATCAACACCACTGGAGGATTGAAGTTAACGCGGAAAAAACACAAGCCATTTTCTTCACGCCAAGGCGAAGTCAACGATATCTCCCACAAACGCAAGTCACGGTATGTGGTCGCGATGTTTCTTGGTCCGAAAAAGTAAAGTATCAAGGACTAACACTTGATGGGAAACTCAAGTTCGATAAACATGTAGCAGATTCATTAGATAAATGTGATAAACTGACCAAAATGCTGTATCCGCTAGTTTGTCGACGATCACTATTGAGCAGTGCAAAAAAAAATTCTGGTTTACAAACTTATCTTCCGTCCGTCCCTTACGTATGGTTTCCAAGCTTGGTACAACTGCGCCTTAACACGTCGAAAAAAACTTCAAACCAGACAACACAAACTCCTCAAGATGATGTTGGATTTGCTTTTCAACTTCCCGACCGTAGAACTTCAGGAGGCGGCCAACACTGAGATGCTTGAATCGTGGACCAGCAAACTTCTCCAAAAGTTTTGGACGGGCTGTTCAAATTCAGAAAATAATCTGATCTCAAACCTGGTACCGTATAGTTATAAGTAAATAGCAATTTTCCTTTCTTTAACTGTCCCTTACCTTTCAGTGATAAAACTATTGTAGGGCTATTGGAAGCTGCGAAAAACGCACTACGGTTAAAAAGAACAAAACAGTTTTTTGATTGAGATCTTAGTGGTCATCTCAGTATTCTAAAGGAATTTAAAATTAATCCATTATTAACTCATGAAGCTTGGATGAATATGCAATATAATTTTGAATGACTATTTAATGTAACTGAGCCAAACCACGTTGAATGGGAATTCTGGGGACCTAATATTTAACCAGGCTCAGTGATTTTTTACACTGATGGTTCCAAATTCAACAACAGCGTTGGGGCAGGGGTAACGGGTCCTGGAATCAATATATCAATATCTATGGATAAATGGCCAACTGTCTTTCAAGCAGAAATAAAGGCAATCATTGAATGTGCGACGATATACTTACACCGTAGTTATAGACATGCAAATATATGCATTTTTTTTGACAGTCAAGCTGCCTTAAAAGCAGTAAAGTCAGTAACCTGTACTTCAAAATTGGTCTGGGAATGTATTCAATTGCTACAGCAGGTTGCTAAAAATAGTACAGTGAATCTATTTTGGGTACCTGGGCACAGTGGAGTCGAAGGTAATGAAAAACAGATTTCTAGACAAAATCGTCAAAAGGTCGAAAGTAACAATTGTAAACAATGATTTAAAACGTAAATTTTCTGGAAATGCCAGTTTGATGCACTCAGCCAAATAATCTTAAGAATTTCATAAGGTTCAACTTATGAACGGTGCTTTAAATTTGATAAGGTTGACTTATGAATGGATTTTGTTTTACACGACGTTGTTCTTGTTCGCCTTTAAGCTTTCCTATTTACATGTGTTATGTGATATATACTAGTGGTCAAGTCACTGGACCCATAACCTCAACGTTCAAGGTTCGAATCCTGATTGCTCCATATTTTTATTTTTTCAACATCATAATATTTCATAAGGTAAATTGATGAAATTCATAACGATTTCTTGTAGCAAATAATTATAATGCAATCTTATGAATATCGAAGGTTTATTTCGCTGAGTGTAACATCTATATCTAATACCGACGGGAAGGTAATAACTCACTGTATCTGTTTCTGGCGCTATATTGTTTGTGGAAGCAAGCAGATCCCAGAAAAATACGCTAGAAGTCATTGTTTAAAAATGTTACTTTCGACCTTTTGACTAAAGGGCGAACACGAAATTATTGCGACACATTCAACAGGCCATAACTTTTTTACCATTGGGTAAAAATTAACCAAATTTTGCACACTTTCTCATTGATGTGTATTGTTTACATGCTGTCAAACTCGAAGTCATGTTTTTCTATTCAACGAAAATGGAGGTGAACCAACGCGAGTCGAGAGAACAAATTCTTTCCAAGCACCTGGAATTTCCTGACCTGTCGCACCGGCAGTTGGGAAAAATGTTGAACATTCACCATTCAACCGTCTCCAGAGTGTTGAAGCGATTCCAGGAGCGGTTGACGTTTGACCACGGCAAAGGAGCTGGAAGAAAACCGGGACCGGAAAACAAAAAGACGGAGGGAAAGGGGAAGCGGATGATTAAAGCAAATCCCAACGTCTCAAGCCGTGATTTGGCTAAAAAGATCGGCATGTCGCAGAGCTACGTCCAGAATGCAAAGAAAAGAGCTGGACGACATACATACAAGGTACAGAACTTCCCAAACCGCGATGAGCGGCAACAATCGACGGCTAAAACTCGGGCACGGAAGCTCTACGAGAAGATGCTGACAAAATATGGCTGCTGTGTGATGGACGACGAAACGTATATAAAAGCCGATTTTAAGCAAATTCCGGGGTTGGAGTTTTTCACCGGCAAGAGCAAGTTCTATGTGGACGACAAATTTAAGAAGAAGAAAATGTCGAAGTTCGCCTCCAAATATCTCATTTGGCAGGCCATCTGCTCTTGCCGACTGAGGAGTGAGCCTTTCGTGACAAAGGGCACAGTAAATGGCGAGATCTACAAATCAGAGTGCCTCGAGATGCGCCTTTTGCCGTTCCTGCAGCAGCACGACGAAGCTCCGCTATTTTGGCCAGATTTGGCATCATGCCACTATTCTAAAAGTGTCCTGGAGTGGTATGAGGCCAATTCTATCCATTTTGTTCCAAAGGACATGAATCCGCCAAACTATCCGGAGCTGCGCCCGGTGGAGCAGTACTGGGCAATGATGAAGCGGGAACTTCAGAAGAGCAAGAAGACAGTCAAAGACGAGAAGAACATGTTAAGAAAATGGAAAAAAAACTGAGAAACTGGTACCTGATGACACTGTAAAGACTTTGATGGAGGGCATCAAGCGAAAATGCGTTCAATTTTACACTCAAGGCTCTATCGATTAACTTTTCTTTTGATTTTTGAAGTAAATATATGTATAAAACTACCCTAAAATTTTGGTTTGATTCTAAACATTATAAGAAAATTGGCATGACATTTTCGGTGTCGCAATAATTTCGTGTTCGCCCTTTATTCTGTCTAGATTTATTAGCAAGATGTGGTGCATCGAAACCATTCACATGGCCTGAAACATTTTGTGGGGCCTCAGAGTGTACGCTCAAAATGGAATTAAAGAGCTGGGAAAAAACAATGATAGATGACGCCTGTAAAAATAATACAACAGCTCGTCAATCTAAAAGATTTATAACACCTAATAAAAAAATAGCTCAAAGACTTCTAAGTTTATCCAAAAAAGATTTATGGCCTAATAACGGGTTACTGCCAATATAAATATCATTTAAAACAGCTAGGAAAATTGGAAGATGATACATGTCTTACACACTTATTATGCTACTGTGAAGCAATTTTCATAAAAGGAGCAAATTTTTTGATGATGGTTTAATACAGCCCTCAGATGTATGGATGAACTCTCCCAATAAAGCAATGCACTATATTCGTTCTACAATACCTTACTGGGACAATGCCTATAGTCAGCAAGTGGAAATTGCTCAATCTAATATTGATATGACACCCTGAGATGCGGCGCAAATAAAATAAAATAGGGGCTCGCCACAATTTGAATCCATTATCAATCAACACATTTTTTCACAAGTTATTTCTACCAATCAACATGGCTTTATGAAAGGACGCTCTACTACTACAAATTTGCCAGATTTTGTAAATTTTTCATTTAATGCATTGGATGAAGGTAATTATGTTGAAACCTTAAACACTGACTTCAGCAAAGCATTTGATAGAGTCAATATTCCTTTGTTGCTTTACAAATTGTCTTAGATAGGTTTTAATCACAATTTATTATAGTGGGTTCAGTCATACTTGCGTGGAAGAACACAACGAGTAAGATTTGAAGGAAAGCTATCATCGGTTGTGAATGTTACATCGGGATTGCCACTGGGATCCCATCTGGTTCCTTTACTATTTCTTTTGTTTGTCAATTATATTGAATATATTTTACGCCATTTAAATATTTTGATATATGCAGAAGACATGAAATTGTTCATGGAAATACGTAAGTTACCTGACATTGAAGTCTTCCAAAGAGAAGTTGATAATTTCCATATTTGGTGTACAAAAAGCTTGCTAGAGATTAACGTAAAAAAGTGCATCTCAGTCTCATTCACTAAAAAGTGCAATGTAAGGCAAGACACCATCACTATAGGTCAACAAACTGTTGAAAGATGCAATCAATTTAGAGATTTGGGAGTCATACTTGATTCCGAGCTCACTTTTGTAGAACACTATAACAATATAATTTACAAGGCAAGTAATATGCTCAGGTTCATCAAAAGGTTTAATTTTCATTTCAATGATCCCTATACAATAAAAACGTTGTATGTAACATATGTTAGGCCCCTTCTTGAGTACTGCAGCCTGGTTTGGGATCCATATCATAATACACCTGAAGACCGTATTGAGTCAGTACAGAAACAGTTTTTATTGTATGCTTTGCGTAAGTTAGGATGGAACTCTTTTCGGTTACCTTTTTATGAATCTCGATGTATGTTAATTAAAATAAATGGTCTTGAAAAACGACATGAGTTTGCAATTCAATCATTTACAAACGATGTTATTGAGTAAAGAGTAAATGACGCTGAAGTTTTAGGGAAGCTCCACTTTCACGCTCCCACCCGTTACTTAAGAAGCAGGTATTTATTCTACATAAATCATCAAAGAACTAACTTTTCCCTAAATGGACCCATAAATAAGATGATGTCTTGCTATAACAAATACTGCACCACAAAAAAGTAATTTTCTCACAATATCTGTAAGAGTAGAATTAAGGCAAGAATGTAAAACCGGTCTACATATATGATAGCCGACAAATAAAATAAAAAATAAAAATAGATCAAAAAACTGGTCGCAGTGGAAAATGTAATCAGCCGTAAAAAAAATGTACTCACCACATTCTCCGTAATAAATCGAAAATTCACATTCTGCTTTTTTAGGCCACAACTTTATCCTACTGTTCGGTGCAAGGAAGATTTGGTTCATATTTGGGACCAAATTCCTCAGAAAATTGTGCGTGCCAGCTGCAGAACATTTACAACGCGATTGCGCAAAGTTATCAAGGAAAAGGGCGGTAGATTAGTACTCAATTAATATGGTTTGCTTCTATAACATGTATCTTCCAAGTTCATAAATTATTGATGAGATTTGGTTGATTTGATTTGCTGTAATCCCATTTTGTTTTAGTGACACCTATTGTGAGACACTCAGTACATTCCAAATTAGACTGCAGCGCTGGTGTATCTGAAGTCATCACGATGGCGCTCAATTGGTCTAGTCTTGTGTGTAAATTAAACTTTGAATAAAATTGTCATTATTTTCAACATCATTATTTCAGATTGAATAACCAAGTGTTATGATGAACCGAGAACTATCTAAGATATTTAACTGAATTCCTGCTAAAACCATCTATACTTGACTATTCTCACGAGCAGTCAACCTGCATGGTCTGAAAGCTTGAGCATTTATGCATTCAGTGACCATATGTTAGTTGCCACCCACTCCCGAGTGGTTAGCATTGGAATGCTTTCTTCAACCGGCGGCGCTTTGTCACAGTATGTGCGCTCATGACTAGATACCGTAAGGCACCGTAACATCGAATACTAAGGAAATTGATGTATTCAGGACAAATGGGCTTCAGAATTCCTGTTATTTTATGACAATTGTATAGATCATCGAATATAATTATTTCGTTGCAAAGTAGTGCAAAAGTGTGTAAAATAGTGAATCATTGAATATTAAAAACCGTCCGACATCCGAGGCACTACGGTACCTACTTTTGGTGGCAATGTGACAACGGAAACACATACACGATCAAATGACGCACGAAGAAAGCGATATACCAGCGAAGAAGTGCCGAAAACACCCAACCACCCCCGAGCGCCCTTTGATCGTCCAATTTCACTATAAATTAATTTGTATGGCGAAAAATTTGCACATAATAGTATTGACCACCGGGCAGCAGGGACAATTCAATTTTGAGTGCGCTTTTGATTGGGACGTGTGATAAATTAATCGTTTGTGTGTAGCTCTAGATCCTGTTCTGTGTTGTGTGATAACCGATGAAACTGTGAGCTGGTGAAATTGACGGCATAAATCGATACGCTCAGGAAAAAAGGATATCACGAGGAATAAGGATTAAAACAAAAAGGATGATGGTGCGAGTTGGACTGTTGCTAGCAGCGTTTGTGATTGGATTGTGCCAGGCCAGAACACTGCCGAATCGTGTAAGTGATCGACTTCTGATTATAGAATCTATTGAACTGGTGCTCGTTGGTATGAAAAGGACTTTGGGAATATGTAGTGTTTTCAAATGAATGTATCAGTGACATGCGGAATGAAGTAGGAATTTAATGCTTACGTTGAAAATTAAAATGAAGACTAGACAATCGTTACCGAAATGCATCAGTGCAACAAATGGTTTATGAGTCAGGTTCTAAGCTGAGTTCCAAATACACAAATTAAAGATTGCTTGATGCAAAAGTGACTGAAAGTAGGCTGAATTGGGAGAGTGATTACTACTAGAGTGATTCAAATTATCTTTTCAGCTTCACCCCACTCAACCGATTCCATATCAGGTTCTGACATTTCTCCCAAAATTTTAGCTCAATTGGTTGTGAACTCGAGCTGCACTGGCGGTTTGAAGTTTCTTTGGGAGTTGTCATGACAAAACTAAACTTTTTGACGTAATGACATGTGGGAATCTTTGCTAGCTGTGATTACTAGAAAGATTCTTCAACAACACTACTTTTCGATTAAACGTTAAAGTTAAAGTTATTTGATTATAAATTGATTTCAACGGCAATGACATTTTGATATAGATGATTCACAGCTTTCAAGACAACACTGCTTGTATGTTATATGGCATCCCTAGCAAAGGAAAATAACAAGCTGGTATCAAATAAATAACAAGTTCTGTTATCCCAGATATCGTTTTGATTTCCGCTGTTATTGCATTTTATTATCACCATTGGCTTATTTTGTTATCACATGTTATCATTTTAGTCATATAATTTTTGATGATCGTTACTAGTTGAATGCACAAATATAAATATTATCAGCATATTTGAACAAGAAATTATGCCTTTTAACAAAAGAATTTTTCCAGATTTTAGTGAGAGAGTTTGATTTCAAATTGATAACATAATTTGAAACTTTTACAATAAATGTGCTTACAATACAGGATTTGTTATCAAGATGTTCGCCGTGATAGTAAAATAAGCTATTATTATGATATTCAAAGAGTATTTTTCTGTTATTCATTCTGTTATTTTGCCTGTTTATTCAGCCTCAATGATAACATATTCAGTTATCAAACAATGATAACGTGGTATCAGAATTTGTTATCAGTTTGGTATAATCCTTTACTCGGGATAGTAGCCTTCTTTTTTAGGTGCCATGCCTCGCAAAAGACACACTAATGCTACCTGCTGAGCATTTGACAAAGCATTGCTCAATCATCTCGCTAATTAATTAATATCTATCTATGCCTACACAGAAAAAAAAAGCGTTCCCGAAAGTGAAAACGGAACTAGTTCACGCTTTCAGGATTTTTCCCTTTAAACGTTATTTAGTTCATGATTCACGGTGTATTTAGTTCACGGTGTATTTTTGGTTGCTCTCGAATTCATGACTGCAGTTCACAGATTTTTTCCGTGTATGTGCAATCGAAAAGTGATCTTCTGAAGAGTTAAAGTGGGAATATTTCTCGTCAACACAGTTAGCTAACATTTTTGAATGCTATTGAGCCGAATAGCAACATGGATGAGGACAAACAGTTTGATTTTCAAATAGTAAGTCCCATAAAAAACATCAAAGCTCATTAAGCCTGTCTCAACAACGACTCTACACCCACTACCACTTGCAGTGTAGTGTTGCTTAAATTTGAATTTTTGACACTTAACTGATTGAGATAATGTTGGATTTATTGTTAAGAGTCAATCTCAATGGTGACAGGATTAATAACCCGAGTAGAGTTTGAGATCAAATTATAACAAATTTATAATTAGACTCAGAAAGCCATTACGCCGAATGAGTCATTACGCCGAATTTAAACATTTAAAAGATTGAACTTAATATTTCATGCAACCTTATCCTATGAACTTCCATGGGAAATTCTTCATTCTTTAAACAATGAGTAGTCATGTGAAAGATTGAGTTTATTATTTCGTGACATCTTCGAGACATGAAACGAATGAACTGTCATTCTTTTTTTCAATCATGCAGCATCTAGCAAATCTCCTTTCAAAACTTTCAATCTGTCAGCATGCCTAGTGGAAGATTAAATTTAGTATTTCTTGAAATCATGTTTGGCTTAAAATCAATGAACTTTCATGAGAGGAATTTCTTCGTCTTTAAATTATAAGCTGTTTCTTCTAATTCAAAATCTTTTCATTTGCTAAGAGTTGAATTTAGAACATAAAGGGTGTCCCAGTAAGTCTAACCACGAGCTCGGTGTTTAAGTAAATAGAGTCTTTATTGCACTTTTATGTTCTCAATGACATTCTTATACACTTAAACGGGACTATTTTGAGCTCCATTTAACCGTACGCTAAAGAACGAACTTTTGATCTAATGCCTGGGACAGACATACAACGTACAGCGTGGTACGAACTGTCAAATCCTTTAATCTAGTACTAAAAAACAGGTACTTGACTAAGGGAGTACAACACTGAACGTTGTATGTCTGTCCCAGGCATAACACTTCCCATTAGCTTCAGAACAGACTGTTTGCCAATGATTTTTGATACTTTTTCCAGTTTTTTTTCAAAAGTTTTGATGGAATCCGCTGCCTTAACATGTTTGCGCAAATATGCCTTTGTCAGAGCTCAAAAAGTTTCAATTGGTTTTACCTAGGGAAATTTTGGAGGATTCATATCCTTGGATACGAATTCGACTCCGTTGGCTTTATACCAGGCTACCGTGTCCTTCGCGTAATGCACTGATGCCAAATCCGGCCAAAACAGTACTGGATTATTATGTTTCCGGATCATGGGGAGCACGCGCCGCTCCAAGCATTCCCGAACATTAACATCATCAGTCATCGTATCGGTTGTTACAAACGGATTTTAAAGCATTCCACACTTACAAACTGTTTGCCAAACCGTTGCTTTTTTACCGATTTTTTCGGTCAAAATTGACATATCGGCAATTGTATACCGATCACCTGGAAGCGTCTTATAATCAAATTTCACGTAGGATTAATCAGCCATAATTACCCATGCCAATTTTCCACACAGCAGTGTATCGTATAATTCACGGGCCCTTGATTGGAAAGATGCTGCTTGTTTTGGCTTCTTCTGCTTCTTGAAAGTTCTTAGTTCATTTCGTGTCTTTGCCCGGTCGTCGTTACTCTTCGAAGTTTCCAGCTTTTTGGCCACATCTCGAACAAAAGTACCCTTTTTACGGGCAAAGGCTAACATTTGATAGGAATTGAGAAAAATGAGGTAGAAGTTCCAGTACTTTCATTAAATCCTATTTAACTGCATTTCAAGTTTTATTCGATGTTTTGATTCTATCATGGTTAAATAATATTAAAAGAAGTAAAAATCCTGGTTTTCATTCACTTTCGCTATATTTTTGAGAAAATTGACACATACACCGGTTTGCCTCCATACCATTCACATACACCATGTTAGATACGTCGGTGTGACATCTTGATTGTAACATACACCGGTTAGATACGTCGGTGTTTCAGAACGTTTAGCACTTACGTCATGTCAGATACACCGATTATAATGCTTAAGCGCAAATACGTCGGCTTGCTGTGTGGTGTATCTGAACTTTTTGCTTAACATTTAAAAAGATCAGATAGGTCGAATATGAAATTTGGGTCACATTACTGAATAATTTTGATGATAGTATTTGCCAATTGCTACTACATTAAGAGTATTAGGGAACGTCCATTAATTATGTCACGCAAAAAGTGACTTTCTATAAACTTACACGTTTTTTGTATGGGCCTTCAATTTTTTTGTAAGAATTGTCACGTTTTCCAAACCCCTCCCACCTTACTGCGTGACATAATTAATGGACCTTCCCTTATTATTGACAGGATAGAATGAAAAACTCGATTTGTTTACATTTGCGAAATACGTCCTTTTGAAAAGTTAAGTTTGAAATACCTGTAAGTTTTACGAAAACTTTGTTTAAAGTATTTAAAAGTTTATATATTTGCTTCAGAAATATTTCAGCTTATTGTAATTCACTTGCTCTTACTGTCCCATTCCTGGCACAACTTTGTTCGAATCCTTGCCATGAGGTTCACAATAATACTATCCGAGATCTTCTTTCAGGCAGAATTCCCTTCCATGCGAATGTAATTATTGTTCTTACGTCTTTGACCAGTTTTCCGAGGATTCTTCACAATAATTGCCAAGTACCTATTGGTGGGTCGACACTGTGAAACATTTGGTGGATTCATCTGTTTGGGCATAAACTCTCCATCATTACTGTTTATAAATGGCAGGGTATCCTTACCGTAGTAACACGTCGCGAGATCTGGTTAAAATAATGTGCCTTTGAATAATTGAAAGAAAACATTTTTCAATCATTCATTGATGTACACATTTTTTTGATTGTTCCGCTCGTCACAAACCCTTCGGAACAAGTAACTTTCCTCCAATCTTTTCAAGGCTACAAATTTCTGAACAAAACATGAAATTTTCTGCGTTATCTAATGCACATAGATTTGGCAAAAAATAATGGGATATTTCATGTAAACTTAAGCCAGATAACGCCTGAATCTAGTCTGTTGTATGAAAGATTTCAAACATTGTTGTATGGCGCATGAAAGATTGCAAACAATTTCGTTGTTTACGCTTCCTTTGGCTTGAAATTAAACGAGGGGAAATTTTACACGCCTGTTTAAATTTATTATTTTTTTCTGTGTTATGGTAGTCTTCATAGTCTTGGATTTTGGAAAAGTTTCCTCTTCTTGTTTTGTGTAGTATTGCGGTCCATGAAGTGTTGCAAAATCCACTTTAACGTATGTCTCATCGTCAAGAATGAGATGAAAATGTCTTTTTCTAGAAAATAATAAAGCTTTCGAGTCTTGACAACGTCACTCTGCTTTTCTCATGTCTGCTGTTTTCTGCTTCTTGTACCTTTTCATTCCATTTCCTTTCTTGACTCTTTGAACCATTGCTTCATTGGTTCCGCACCTTTTTGCAACATACCAAGTAATATTGCCAAAGCCATCCAGCTTTATTAAGTTTTATTGGAGTTTAATGAAAGCCACTAGAAATCAATTTGGTTTTATTATGGCCCGTAGAGGTGTTCCGATGGTTTCATATTTTAGTCAAGTTTATGAGAACCTTCACAGCGTTGTTAACAAACAACGATCTTAAAACCTTGTTTACTTAAGTTTCTCTTACTCCTATCAAAGGTTTTATTTGGAGCATGATACGCTATAAAAAAACTCAATTTGGTTTGGATATTTTTCTATCACACAAAATTTCCCGCAACATCAGAACTTTTTTCTGAGCTATAGAACGAATTGCTTTGCAGGGCTTGGCTGGATGTTACCCAAGATCCAATCTTTGGGACAAACCAGAACGTCGAAAACCTGTACGGAAGAGTAACGAACTATGCAATGCACGAAATATTTAGTGAAACAAAACCGGTGCGAGAATAAATTTGAGTCGTATTGTGTTACCTTTTTATGAACGACCGGTGCAAAAGTGGGTGGCTAAATCCAAATAGGAACGCTCTCTGTCATTTAAAAATTACCCAGATGCGATCCCACCGGTGGGGATGTATAAGACCATATTAACATGTTTTCACAACCGTCTATAGAATGGGCCACTTTGTACAAATTGCGGCTTTAAAGAAGCATAAAGGAGGTGTTGGTAAACAAAACAGTTTTGATTGTAGTTTTATACGACTGGAACCAAATTTACCAAAACTGTTACTTGGGATCTCTCTTATTATCGAGATCCTAGAGGAACAAACTTTTGGGCCTTCCTTATTATTGACGTGCGTTCAGAATACCGTTTCAAAACGCAGTCGATGGTACTCCTCGGCATATTTAATTCCTTTGCGAGGAAATAATGAGGGCGCTCGGATTTTCCATCCATTTGGCGACGATCACACGCCAGAAAGCTTTTTGACAACATTGCTTCATGACACAATTAACGAGGGGTGCATGGATTCAACGGTTACAGAGTTATTGTGTTTTGTACTCTTCAGGTTTACTTCGTCACAGTCCTTAGCTGGGAACTTTATTTCATGGGTCTGAAAGTTGTTGAGGCTAATGCTCATTTCTGAAGCAAGATTACGATATATAAGACGTAAACAGATGGATTAACGTCCCAATATTAGCAGTTTTAATTAGACATCACATACCGCTTCATCAAATATCTTATCTGGCACAGGTACTGCTTTAAACCCATTCCGTATTCTAGTACTACGGAAAGTGCAGTGAGTTATATTGAAATGAATAAGAATGCATATAATTTTCATTGATGTATCAAATGTATGCAATGGATCCAGTGAGCCACCCCTACCAGCCACACTACAGTCTATTTTACATGTACAGCCTTTCCGAAACTTCTTTACCGACTCGTGTAATCCTTATGGGGCTAGTGAGTCGCGACCCATAGATTGAGAAAAAAGTATCTGGATATCAACAGCTATACTTTTAGTTATCACTGGAAACAACTCGTATGGCACATGGTTTCAAGATGAGCTATTCACTTGATATAAGTTGTAGTGTGGATGGGGTATGAAACTAAAGTTAAAGATTGTGATCGAAAAAAATGCAACAGTCAAAAAAATCACCAAAAATTCATTTTTAGTCGGATATTTTTGAAACTCTCAGGGAATAAATAAACGTATATAAACCTGTGCAACACTAGCGCCATCTTTCTTACACACTTTCATCCGCTCTTTCTTCAAATCCTTGTTGTTTTTGAAGAACTTCCATGTTTTCCGGAGCTTTCCTCTCATAATCGCCCAGATTTTATCCATTGGGTAAATTTCAGGAGAGTTTGGCCTCCTTCGGCACAAAAACAACATCGGCTTTTTCTGGCTTCGTACCACTCCATCACCAGTTTCGTGTAATGCCACGATGCCAGATCCGGCCAACTCAGAATGTCACCTTCGTGGGACCGGTAAAGGGCAGCAGGCGTTTCTGGAGGTATTCTTCTTTATATATTTGGCCGATGATGGTGCCGGTCGTTATGTACGGCTTGCTGAATTTGCCTCACCAACAGATCGCCTGCCCCGCCAAGTACTTCGTGGCAAATTTGTCGACGTTCTTCTTCCGGAACTTCTCTGGAACATCCAGACGGGACTTGCTGATAAAAAAACCTCACGGCCGGGGATCTGCTTGGCGTCCGTTTTAATGTACGTCTCGTCCTCCATTACGATGCATTTCGGCTGCACCAACCACTCGCGGTACGGCTTCCTGGCGCGGGATTTGGCCAACGTATTCTATTTATCGGTTCGGTTAGGCACCTTCCTTACCTTGAAGACATGGAGTCCGGCCCGCTTCATTGTCTGCTGGACGAACAAGACGAAAGAATTGACCTTCTTGGCCACGTCCCAAATCGAATGATTCGTATTGGGCTTGAGTAAATCCCTCACCTTCCTTGCGTTCACGACGTTGGTCGTCTTCGCTTATCTTCCGCTGCCAGCTCGCCGTCGGGTTGTCTCCTTGAACGATTTTACCACACGGGACACGGTCGAATTGTCGATTCCCAACTGTTTCGCTATCCACCTGTGGGACTGGCCTGGATTTTCCACATCCGCCCATATTTTTTTGTCGAAGAACTTCTTGTTTGGAAGCAATCTCGATAATCACTTGACAGATTGTGAGGAAATTTCGCGTACAATCGAGCACAAAAATTTCGAGTGCAATCTTTAGTAATGCATACCAGTAACTGTTAACACCAGAAAGTGGTTTAGATGATTAATTAAAGAACTTTCCGAAGTAAATACGAGCAAAGGCGTTCCCTTATCAAAAACGTTCTCAAACCAGTTTACGTTTTCATGATTTCTACCTCACAATTATGTGATCTAGTTCACGGTTTATTTTAGCTTGTTCTCAAATTCATGACTCTCAATCAAGGGGCAAGACTGCTTTTTCGAGAGTTACTTTTTTTAGAATTACTCAGAGTTCTTAAATGTGTACACTAGGCGGCAAATCTGGCGTGGTGGCTAACATCCATTTCTATAACATCAAGGTCATGAGTTCAAAAAAAGCGTTCATTATTCATTGCATGAGCATGAGCATGATTAACCGCCCGAGGTTGCTACCCAGTTATTGTCAGCTTAGCTATAATGACATAAAGAATCAATAGATGATGCTTGTGACTACCATACATCTTCAATGTGTAAAAACTGGAGATCCCTGAGACAATACTGGCGCAGATCCCGCCCGAATGCAGGTCAAATAAGGAAAGGGTAGGAATACACAAAAAAATCTAACGCTAGCAAATAAATCTTTTAAAAATCATTTTTACTCTTTTGTATCCGAATTCATCCACATGCATCGCTCTCCATCTTTTTGCAGTAAATCTAGATTAGATTAGATGTCTTTATTAAAGAGACTTTCAGCCGGTGGCCGCAGTAAATCTTGAAAATCTTCATAAATCTTTGTTCTAGTTACTTGGCGCGCATCGCACAAAAGCAAAATGAAATTTTTCCTGCATCTGAGATAAAGTTTGGCCCTCGATCTCAGATAGTGTCGCGTCCTTTGGGTGCAACATTGATTCAAACCCCGAAAATTGATTACATCTATTAATCATATTCGTTTACAAAATTATCACACCGACTTTTACTTCCTAAATGGTGCACCGCGTACCAAACTGAACGAGTTCACCTCTACACTATCGATTAAGTCATCTGCATTTTACATTCAATCAACGATCGTTATTCCGTACCAGTAACGATCAAAAGCACCTCATGTGATCGGTACGTACATATGTGAGTGTATCATATGCTAAATAACCCGTGGCAGTTTCCCTTTCAATTATGATTACCACACCACGCACAAACATACCTTATAGAGACCCTATGCTGTTTCACCTGAAATTAGAAATGGTTTGACAATCTATAACTTCCGCTGTACATTCACTCATTTAGTCCTGCTTTTATTTCTCCCATATTCCAGAGCAAACAAGTGAAAGCCTACGCGTACGTGCTTCCAGCTGGTGCCGAGGAGATACGTGATGACATTAACCATTCATTTGTATGTGCGAATCGAACCGACGGATTCTACGTTGACATTGATAATGACTGTCAGGTGAGTTACTCTACGGTATAATGAGAGGGAAAAGTCGAAAACTACATAGAAGTGTGTTTTAAGGGTAAATTATAAATTTATTCATTTTATGATACCCATCGCCTTTAACAATTTCAATCAATTGAAGAACTGGAGGGAACATGACTCATCTAATTTGACAATACGTACAATACGTAGTCCGAAGTGATTTATCTTCCTTTTGTTCCTTTTCTATTTCAGTACACATTAATAGTAGTAATTCAACAGCATGGCATTACAATTCAAAAGTTTGGAAAAAAAATCAAATAGTGTTAAAAAGTTGTGATGAAAAAAAAACGAAGCTATTTCGAATCGCTTTGCATAGCCAAAATAGACAATCTACGACGTCGAACAAATTCTGCGTATTCGTCATCGGGAGGGCTGGTTTTTAATTCGTCAATGAATTCTTCCAAAACGTTTTCGATGTCACTGTAGAAGGGTATTTGATATCGTTTCTCATCCTTCTTAAATTCCCTGTATTTTTCAGCGTTCAAGCGTGGTTTGGGATAGCGCACGCTTTGCATGCGATTAGGCAAACGTCTTCCTGTGTCTGGAACGCAAGCCTGAAAAAGTGCCTGTAGGACATAGTCTGGTGGAACCATTTGCATGAAATTGGGATCGACAGTGCATAGTCTTGTAATTTCCAACTCAATGTCCTGTTCCAAAAAACGCTGCTTCCGTATTGGCACTTCTTGCTGTTCTATCTGCACGTCGCGGATTTTACCACTTTCAATTATGTGCTTGATGTCTCCTTCGGAGACCAGCTGAACGTAAGCCACTTGTTTGGAATGCTTCACAACGCATTCGACTTTTGCAGCCGTACGTTCTTCTATGAGCTCCTCGATCACTTGCTCGGTAGCCTCGGTGAAGTAATCGTTGAGCATAAACTTTAGAGTCCTTGTTCCGTCCAAATCAATCGGTTCTCGCCCTGTTAGGAAGGTGACACAAAGAACAGTTAGCATACAGTGCGTTAGGAAATTTAAAATAGTATTTACCGTTAATTAATAATTTTGGAGAAATCACTGTTCGCGATGAGTCGTCGCGAATGTTGCAGTGATCAGTTAATTAATAGCTATTGGAGTTGGGTCAATGTAGTGTTAGGCAAATTTGTAGGAATAATCAAGAGCGACGAGTACATCTTACATCATATACGATACTCAGCTTCTGTCACGAGTAATCGATATATGATGAATGACGCTGATTTAACGACGATCGGTACACGGTGATCAGAAAAGTCTTTTGGCTCGGCCAAAATTATGAATCGTGGGTGTTGCATTTTAATATTTTATGTCTTCTACAAAGTTGATCCTATAGTTTAAAAAAAAAAACATGTAATTTTCTGTGTTGTCTAATCCACATTTTGTTTTCTGTTCGGGACATAAACCACTGCGACCAGTAATTTGATCTATTGTAGTATATCCCGTATCCTTTGTTTAATGCATGTCGAGTTAC
The DNA here is from genome assembly GCA_024533555.2 of Aedes koreicus. Classification (NCBI taxonomy): domain Eukaryota; kingdom Metazoa; phylum Arthropoda; class Insecta; order Diptera; family Culicidae; genus Aedes; species Aedes koreicus. The sequence continues at coordinate 23,462 of JAHHFK020006043.1, read as the reverse complement.
TTCATCCCTATTGAGAAATGATGAAGTATTCGGTGTTGTTACAGTTGTCATTGTTTGTTTTGTTGGCAATGAATCGACTTTAATGAAAGTTTCCGCTATTTAAACCCTTTGAGGAGTGAGAGCACTTTTCAAAGGTGTGCCGCTTTATGAGTCAGAACCGGATTCATTGCAAAGAAAACAAACTATGACTCCGATACTGACCATGCATCAGAACCCTAGTCATGACCAATTCAAACTATAGAACATCCAATAGAAATTAGGAATTCGCATAAATGAAGACTAACCATGTTTTCCTTATTCCATGCTCATCCACGGTGGCTCAATCCTAGTAGTGTCATTTTTCAAAAGGCATAAAATGTAATAAGGACTAAGGTATTTTCCTTTGACTACACATAACAAATATGTTCCCTAATTTGAATAAATTCGGACTAGGGTTCCTTGGTAAATCTGATACCCCGTAACGCACCACGAAAAGGTGATCTACCAGCGTTACTGGTCATCTAATCAACATAGTGCACATTTCTAGCTTTCTTTGGTGAAACTCACTCAGTATCTACGGAGATTTTTTCCTGACAACACAGTAGAGATTGTTCGACACAGCACGGGAGAGCGAGAAAATTCGCTGCCTGAGCGTTCATACACTCACTGCAGCGTGAACGACGAAGAGTGAAAGAGCAAAAAAGGACTGCACCGCACCTTCATGCATTGGCGATTGGCTTCGAAAGGTCTCAATTTAATAACTGTGGAAGTGCATCTAGAACACTAAGGGCATCTTCAGCGGTGGTCTATAATTGGAACAACTTTACACAGGGATTTGCATCAGCAAAACTTGAATAGAACCAGCTCAAATAGACCATCTTCGCGTTCCCCGCACCGGTCTTGTATTTCTTGTTGTTAAACTCGCCAGCACCTGGCATCCTGTCAATCATTCAACATCAGAGATCAGAAGTTTTTTTTTTTTCAAAGATCGCAGATGTTTCACAAACTTTTTGCCATTGGTTTCACTAAATAATTTATACTGCCAGTAGTGCGTCGTTAGCAGATGACGAGGAATACTTGCTCTTTCGTCTGGCTGAAGGTGAGTGTGTGAATGCATGCATTTCATTAAAACGATATTGGATTATGCTGATTTGTAATTTGGCAGTGGATAAACAAGAGTCGAAACGGAGAGGATCACGTCCTTGAAGACGCCAGAAATTCAGAATTCAGAAAACATCTCAGAAATTAAAGAAAACTTCTTAAGGATTTTGGAGCATTCTTAAAAGTTGTTACTTTTGTTTTACCCGACAATACTCAGCAGCGCGAGACTCGGTGCTAGTCACAGGGTCGGCGCACTACTGGGCAACCGGAGGGGCTACGCGGAATAAAAGAGGCACTCAAAGATTCGAATTAATTAAAACTCAACGGATTTTCCGGTTCAATGGTTGTATTTGTCTGTAGTGTACACTGGATTACCGGCACGTACCTTGATGATATTACTGGACTCGGGCGAGCGCTCGCGGCGTCGATGCAAATCCAGCGATGGCTAACTCGCCGTAGTGAAAGATGGCGATCTGGCGGTGACGACGGACAGCAGAATGGCGGTTGTCGATGGGCTGGAATTTCGGGGTCCTCTGGTTGCAGGCGCTTCCTTCAAGCGAAGTCGGTCGACGACGGCAAGGCCGCCCTTTGTCGAACCGAGAAGGGTATTCCTCCTTGATGATTAGGGCTCACTGCCCGAGAGCGTTGTCCTCCTTTGAATTATGGCCCGAAGCCAGAGGAACAATAGCGGTCCTTAACGATTAGAAATGGGCACTTTACAGATGCCCAAATCGTAGCGTGCAATGGCGGGTCTCACCTCGCCAATCAGAAGGCTCACTTTTCTTTCCCGGCACTAACTTAGCCACTGGCGATACTTTGTAGCACGTCTGATCTACACGCTCGCCTGATTAAAACTCCCCGATGGCCGCCCACTGCGAGTCCTTCGAGCCTTCAGCCAATCACCCATGTTCCGTGACGTCAGCATGCTGGGACTTTCTTCACGCCATGTTTAGCTGTCGTTGATTGCAGCCCAGTGGTGTTCTATCCGCTAAAGTTTGGTAACCGATTTGAATCTTCGATTCAAATGGCGCATTTAAAAAAAAAAACAATTCAAATTTCTGTAACAACGGTTACAAAGTTTAGGAAACATTCCAAAGATTTTTCCATAAGTTTAGAGAGCTTCCTAGAAGTTCAGGGGTCATCCCAGAAGCTCGAGAAACTTTCCAATAGTTCAGGGAACATCTCAGAATCTCATTCCATCAAACATCAGTGTTTAATAACTGCTTGTTCAAACAAATTTGGAGAAGTTATTCAGCTTTCTAGAAGGAAAAGCTGAACAACTTCTCCAAATTTGTTTGAATTCTAGAAGGAAGAGCTGAACAACTCCTCCAAATTTGTTTGAACAAACAGTTATTCAGCATGGATGTTTGTTGGTATGATACTTAAGTTTTAAGAAGAACATAAACTTCTTACTACACGATAATTTTTCGTACCGAGCCAAAACGAGAATAAAAAAATCAACTACTTATTTAATGTTTAATCAATTTCGCGGAATTTCCACCGTATCACAATCTTGGAGATTCTAAAAAGTTCTTGTAAGATTTAACAACATATTGGAAATGCTATTTATTTCAGAGAAATTCCATCAACTTATTAAAAAGTTTGTAAATCGACCAACCTCCCAGATTTTTTCAATTTCTCGTAAATTATTAAAATATTTGTGACGTTCTGTTTTTTTTTAATCATGAAAGATGTACCAACTGGCAGTCCAAATAACTTTTGGGAAGCTTAATCTGCTCCCAAAGTTCCGGTAATTTCCAGAACGTTTTTTCTATTCCATGGGTGATCAGCAAACTTTTTGGAAATTCAACCAAGTTTCCAGAAACGTTGAAAATTTTTCGGCAATTCAATGAACATCTCTGAAGTTCCACCACTCTTCTTCTCAAAAGAGAATGAGCAAACTACGTGATTATCTTGAAATTTCCAATAAATTTATTCAACTTCCGAAAAGCTTAATCAACTTCTGTCAAGTTCATTATATTTCCATCCATTCTTCATAGATATTTCGAAGTTCATGGCAATTCAGAAAATATTTTTTAAAGAGTTTGTTCAGTTTCTAGATGCTTATATAAGCTCTGACCTATTCACGTAACTGCCGCACTTCTCGGTAGGATTGTCTAAAAGCTGTACAATATGCAATTGAATGATATAATATTTAAAAACGATTTCTGGACAAATGCAAACAAGTTTCGAACTTTTCCTCCGAGAAATACGAATCTATCTTCAAGGTATCATCGGTTTCCCCAGAAAGCTTATCAAAACTGCCATAGTAAAATGTATCTTCTCCCCCTGAACATCTTGATCAAAAATTTCTACATAACAGTCTTCACTTAAAACTTATCTGTATGAGCTATTTGCGAGTGCTAATCATGACCAATCCATCAATAAATCGATTGTTCCCTTTGAAGAGTTCACTACTTTTCATTTCCGAGCCATCGAAATACAATTCGAAATCGGAATTTGCCACCAAATTAGCCGTAAAATCCACAACAGTCACGGTTGCGGGAGCCTTCCCATTTCGAACTAGTCAGCATTTTCCGAAAAATGCAGGGCCTGTAAAAAACTGAGAAAACCGTTTGTTATTCAGAAATTAAACGAAAAGCAATTCGCAGGCACCGGGAGCAACTTGAGTCATGTTTGCTAGAATGAAAGAATTGGAATAGAAGTAAAATTGAGCGAAAGGGCATTGGTAAAGTAGTACTCGAACCAAGGACGTTATCATTGCCAAACACCCCACTGCGGGGTAGGTTGAGGCACAGATACATCTGCCACCTCAACTGGCCAGTTGCTTCAATTTTCGGAATAACAATATGAAGAAACATTCCCAGAACAACAAAAATAAAATCACATATATGTAACTATTTTTTAAAGTAGAAAGCTTTTTTACACCTAAAATTCGGCTTCCTGTCAATGCAACTCTTTACGTCCCAAGTGTAACATGCTAAAAACAAAAACCTGTGGAAGAAAACACCACTTCCAACCTATTTTTGTGTAGTGAAAATACTTGTACAATTAGCATCACCAACGTTTTTATTGTCTCAAATTCACATGAAGAAATAAAATGAAAAATGTTCGTTACATTTGGGTGTACAACTGAAAATGATGTACTGAGTAGATTCAAATTCTTCTTACTAATTCAAATATGCCAACTGGAAAAAAAACAAACTTAATTAGTAATCAATTCCTTAAAACAAAACTTAAAATTGAATGCCAAAGTTGGAATCGATATTCTGCGAATCCTCAAAAAAGTTGTTGGCGAAAGTTCTATAGCGTAGGTTAACTGCTGGTGCTGGAGCTTGGACTACAATAATTGCCGGTTTAATGTTGGATTCGTTCGATGCTTTGACAACTGCGACTTTTTTCTGTATTTTTTCGCACGGCAACGGCTTAGCCAGTTCAATAGTTGGTTGCGGTTTTGCCTTATCTATGCGTCTTTGCAGTCTAGCATAAAATTTAACATGATGTTTGCAATAACATTTTATCCCAAAACGTTTAGCGGCACTTTTAAAGATCAATCTATGAACTCTTATTCTGTGAAGTCTGGGACCGGAAAGACGTATCTGCTTCGGCATCAGCAGCTTGTTTTCACAGCGCCATTGGTAGGAATTTAAACGAATGCCATTGAAAAGGGTTCCAAGAATGATGTCTACTGGAACCATGCGAATAAACGAGGGGTCCATTCGAAAACGATCGCACATTTCCTCCTGAACGTCCTGCTCGATAAAACGTTGTTTTTGCTGGAAAGTCCTGATTGGCATAGGTTTGCAAAACTTGCAAAACTGGATAGCCCTGTTGCGATCTTTCATGGAGTGGTATTCTGCCATGACACTCGTTCCTTCGTGCTGTACCACGCATTTCACTTCGAGAGGACATTGGCGCTCTATGTAGTATTCATAAACTTGTTCCGTCATACGCACATTCAAGGGCTGCTGAATAACATGTTTGACGGTCGTTCTGGTGTCAAAGTATATGGGTGCACGCCCTGGGAAAGGGGAAGGGGTAGAGCAATGGTTAGTTTGGTAATGAATGCATAATTTTCTCACGCTTTATGAAGTCATGAGTCATTTGGTGCAGTTAATCTCGACAATTGATTCAAAACGACGTTTCTGGGTATGTAAACAAAGATTCAAATGACAATTAGGGAAAATAGGGAATTGTTATCCAAGGTGATGGTGGTGCTTATTGGCATTCTGGAAGAGATTTTGAAAATTTACGTTTGAATCATTGTTATTCGATACATAAGTTGCAGAACAATATTCAAATTAGAACAATAGATTATATTTGATAAAAACGAAAAAAGCAGTTATCTCCTTGAAATAGATGATATCAACACATGGGCACGAAATTTTAAAGCGCACAACTTATGAACGACACTTGTGAATTTTATAAGCGTGACTTATAAATTGTCTTACACGATGTTGTTCTTGTACGCGATAAACCTTTCAAAACTCCAAGCGATGATAGACTAGTGGTTAGACACTGGATGCGAAACCTCAATGTTCGAGGGTCTATTCCCTTTTTCCATTTCACTTTTTCAGCATAATTATGAAATTCATACCGACTTCTCGTGGCAACAATCTATAATGCATATTTGTGAATATCGGAAGTTTGTAACTCTGTCTGAATATCTTCATTCATTTGAAGATGGCAAGGGTCGTTTTGATTTGAGAAAATCTTGATGTCATTCGCGGAAAGACAAAATTACTTCAAATTAAGTTGTATTGACTCAACCGTGAGCTACATTGCCATACGCCAAATTTAGGTAAAATGCAAATAATTACTTCTGGGAAAGTGACTAAAACCTACCATTAGATATAATCAACGTAATAAAGAGTATAATAAACTCCACGGACGGAATTCGAACTAAGCATGCTTCGATCAGAACGTTCGCATGGAAACCCCAGTGTGAAAAATAAGAGACTATCAGAACAAGGTCTGCATACCCATTAATCCGAACACCTTCAAATCACTGTTACTTTTGAAATATTGCAGGTAGGAGTGAAAATTTTTGTGGAAGTATGGCTGGTAGTCTTTGATAAAGAAGACTATGATTTTTGTTTATATTCCATGTTCAAGATGGCGACGAATGAAAAGCACGTGCGTGGCCGGTTTTGTACGAGCGTAAGAAAAATCCTGGCTTGTCAATACATAACAAAAATAAGGATTTACCTAAATCCACTCGGATCTACTTCGGAAAACAACAAAATACCATGAGTGGCAGAAAGAGTAAAGGCCTTCGCAAACCGCAGCGTGGCACTATGAGATTTCATGGCGGCTTATGGGAGGGCACCAACCGACGCGATTAAAAAACGCATCACGTCGGGTTGTGTGCTCCCATAAGCCGCCACATAATCTCATCGCGGCGATTGTTTCGCCACGATTCCGCTGCCGCTGCGGTTTGGGAAGGCCTTAAATCTTTCTTCACTACAGGCACAATCAGCCAGGAGAAAGAGTGCCTGCAGAAGCGATTTGATGAAGCGGAAGCTTTTTGGAAAGGAACAAGGAATGAAAGATATCAAAAACTTCCAACAAATTTGGACAAAGATGGCCAGCATGTTATCTGAAGAGCCTGTACAAACACTAATGGATGGATTAAGCACCAAGTTCGAACATTTTACGCTTATGCCGAATGACTATGTTTTGACATCTTTAATTGTAAAATCATATTCCATACATCTGAGATAAACAACTACAATTGAAATATAATGGGACTTTTGTATCTTACTCAAGTTTTTAGGTGTCATACTCACTCTAGTGGTAATTACTGCTGATTTTAACACCAGGTTTAATAAACAGTAATGGAACCTACAAAGTTTTGGAGAAACATTCCCAAACCATGACCCTTGAAACATTCTGGAACCTTTGAATATCAGAAAGATGTGCTGCAATACTTATAAATACTCGATCAATTTGCTGGTTATAATTCATTTCATTTTATTAACGTCTCTAGTACGTCTGCTGTAGACGTTTTAGTTCATTCGAGACGGCATAAGGACCGCAAGCACCTGAGCGCGATAGCGTGCTCCCCGTTCCGTCTGTTTCCACATTTCCGCTCTTTTCCTTTTATTCCTTCGTCCTACAAGACGTTCGACATATTATCATTGACCCTTTTTACAGGCCGCTTTGGAGATCGATGACTGTGGTCAGTAGTCACTACTTTCGTTTAAAGTTCGACCTCTGTTCGCTGGCTTATATTTTATCATATAAGTTCAGCGCCCGTAAGTACTTCAGTACAGATAATTCTGTACTACGGTTGTTATACAATACTTCGCGTATTGAGCCTACAACTCCCGTTTCAACCCTCAATTGTGCCCTAGCAGGGCACTCCACTAATAGATGATTAACATCTAACTCCGCTCCGCGTACTACCGTTAATTCGAGGCCCGGGAGTGAGTCGGGTATGTCCTATCCTCAGCCGAGTCAGAATCTTCTGATCTCGAGGGTAGATACCCCGTAACCAACCTCATCCTTTATTAACGAACCGTCCGTAAATAACAGGTTCAGGCCTTCATATTTGGAGGAAATTTCCCCATAGGCCGCTTTCGCCACCTCGGGGTTTGCCCTGGCTCCACATAACTGCCGGATGCGCCAATCCACTATGGGGTGCGTAGAGTCCCATGCCCGTTGCCACAGCCTAGGGAGCTGACACAACGTGGGAATCTCTCTTTTGCTCTACACACGGTAGGTCTGTATTCGAGAGTGGGATCCCTTTGTAATAACCTCATGGCTTTGATAGCCATGTCTTCAGTTACAACATTTGCCAAGGAGATCTTACCACATTCCACCAATAGGGAAGCTATAGCTGAGGTCCAAAAGGCTCCGCTACAAATCCTATAGCCCTCGTTATATTGAGGTTCTAGGATTTTGAGCTGGGATCTTCCACCCCTGCTCCATAGCTCCGATCCATAGAGTATGCACGGTACGATCATAGCCCGTGCAATCTTGATCAATTGTACATTGCTTCAGAGAAACTGCCGTTTAGGACCCAGAGAACGTACAACTTAACGTTGACGTTACACTTCACTGGATTGGCGTGCTTCACAAACCGCAGTTTTTGATCGATCGTCACGCCAAGAAGCTTCATTTTCCGTACTGCCTTGACCTCAAGCTCGTCGATACAGACGTGAGGTAACCTTGGCCTGTGAGTATGATCAATGCAGACGTGCATGGTCTTAGACTTCTCGGAGGAAATCTTGAACCCAACCCCTTCTGCCCAGCCATTCACATTATCCGCTGCTTTGTGCATTCTGCTTCTGACTGCCCTCGAATATTTACCATATACGACGAGAGTTATATCGTCAGCGTACACTAGGAAGTGCATGTTTTCGGGGATGCGTTCAAACACTGAGTTCATCGCAATGAGAAACAGTGTGACAGACCCTTGCGAGATGCCATTCTCAAGCAACCTTGGTTCGGAGGTTTCGCCGGCGTTCAAGACTCGAAACTTCCTATTGTGTAGGGAGTTTTCCACGTAAGTCAACATGCGCCCTTGGAATTTCCATTTCTTGAGGGTAGTCAAGATAGCGAGCCTCCATGTCATATCATATGCCTTGGACAAATCGAGAGATACTACATCAACGTGTAGGTTCTCCACTCTGACCTTGTCCAATAAATGATCAAGCTCGGAGAAGAACGTCTCCGACCCGTAGCCGCATCGAAATGCGTGCTGCTGTGGGTGGATTCGTTCTTGCCTCTCCAGCTCAGTTGACAGGCGACGGTTAACCATCCGCTCGAGTGATTTCCCCATGCAACTCAACAGCGTGATAGGTCTATACCCATCCGTTAGGGTCTTATCCTTCCCAGGTTTGGGAATAGGAATGCCCAACCCTTCTTTTCACACGTCTGGAATCATGCCGGATTTCCATACTTCGTTCAACGTGTCCAGAAAGGCCAACCGACCGATAAGTGGCAGTTTCCTCAGGGGAGGATAGCCAATATTGTCAGACCCCACGGCGCAGGGCCCAGGTGAGCTCCTCTAGGTCGAAAAGCCTGTTGTAGTTTGTGGTGTCACTACACGGACCATTGTTGGTACTACGATATCTCCCCTTTGCCAGTGTCTTTACACGACGGAACTCACCACTGTGATTGCTGTTTACCGACACCTTGGCAAATTGATAAGCAAAGGCCTCAGCTATGAGCTCCGGTTTGTTCTTTTAACCGGTGTCCAATTGGTTGTGGTGATCCTGTAGCAGGAAAAGTTTTCCGTCCGAAATGAGAATTACACAATCATCGTGCCGGTTGAGCAGTTTCCAACATCTTTCGACTCTTGCAATCTTTTGCTTTTCGTCAAGTCATGCACCCGTTGTTTTTTGTATGGATTCAGTCAATGGTTGTCGTTGAAAATACTCCTGATCGTTGACTGCGACACGACATTCCCAGTTCTGTGGCCATCCTGCGGCCAGACTTATTCAGACGAATTCGCTCCCTCACACGTTTAATGGCTTCTGGACACCTGACAGTACAGTTACGGCCAGGTCTAAGAGGTATTTTTCAAGAACCGGTTTCTTTGTAGCGTTTGATGAAAGATGAATTTTTCGTTTGTTCCGAGTGGTTTCATTTTCTTTAAAATAGTACACGATCTAAAGCGTTTCAAAAACAGACTTATCACGAGCTCTTTTTTCCCCTACATGATCACCACGAGTGTAACGAATGAAAACGAATGAATATTCAAAACAAACTTGCGAGCCGTGTTGACTTTTGGATACACTGTAAGAGAAAAATATGCAAACATGTTTGTGATCAACCCATCCAAAGTCACACATGTTAATAAAAAAAAAAAACAGGAATTACCACTCATCTTGTAGTAAACACCTTGCCCAATATATTCTCATACAAATATTAACTACACGGGTAAAAATCCACACATAATTTTGGCAAAAATCCATGTAAAATTCCCCTTAATATTCATTTGTTCACACAAAAATAGAACCCTCCGAGAAACACATATGAAGTTTATGTGGCAAATGAAAAGTATGTGTGACCACACATAGTGGTTATTTGTACACATAGGAGGTATGTGTGGTTAAAAGTAGATTTTATTTGTTGATCAAATTGCAAAAAATCATGTGTGGGACACAGAGATATTATCATTGCTTTTTTATCAGTGTACATTTATTCCTTATTGGCAATTTTGATTTTATTATTGATAAAATTGATAGAAAGGCAATGTCACACAGACACGTTACACTTTGGGAATGATTCTCCCGTGTGTAACGTGTTTTGGGAATAATTCTCCGTTTGACATTTTTTTCCAGCTGCAACTGTTTCTCAAACCGGCGGCACGCACATTTTCCATTGGCATCTCTTTCCATATTTGCTAGATCACGGACTTGATGCCTTGTGCACGTTCACCTTCGACAGCATGCATGACCACACAAAATAGTCCGGGGGATTGAAATCCGTTGAACAAAACAGGTCCCCAAATTCTCTCTGCATCAGCTCTGGTTAAGATTTTCCGAATGGGATGGTGCTTCATCTAGCTGGAACACATTCCAAACATAGACTGGACTCTAAGTTTCGCCAAAACATCCGTTTTATAATAAATGGCGTTAACTTTAGCATTTTTCAAAGAAAGACACAGAATGACAACAAGCAAATATCATAGCAATGCTTGGGCACAAAAATCTCTCAGCTACGTTTGGTACTGTCTGGCTGTGATTATGACGTACTTATCTTCACGAAAACATAGCTCCGGGCAGATATTGATAGCAGAGAAATTTCGTCTGATAGTGTTTTCTTCCGTTGTGATCGTAATGCATTGACAAGTCAGCATTTGCGGGGTGGTGAAGTGCTGATTGCGGTAAAAAGCTCACTTAAATGTAATTTTCTTTCGATGCTTAACTGCAATGAACTCGAAGAAATCGCAGTTTGCATAAAGTTACATTTTCGTTCACTTTATATAGTTGCTGTTCATCTCCCAACTAATTCGAGTACCGAGTTACATACTACTCATGCAAGTGCGGTACAACTTGTTGTAGATCGTTTTACCGAGAATGACAATGAATGGCGACTTTAATCTTCCTAATTTGCGATGGCATCTCGATAAGGACATCAATGGATCAATGGACATTCCTTCTAACGTCTCTACTGATACTGGACTTAACAGAAGCAACGTTCACAAATGGCTTGAGGCAGGTTAATAGTTTCGGCAATACAAATGACAAACTTTTGGACCTTGTATTAACCAATTTCCCGGAATATCTTGACATAATTGCACCGTTGTCTCCTCTGTTGCCGATTGATAATCACCACGCACCAGTAGTTTTCCTGCTTGACGATAGCGACGCGCCAACATTACTTCACATCCAAACTCAATGTTTTATGTTTGACTATTCCGCATGCGATTTTGACTTGGTAAACTCCATTCTTGTGGACATTGATTGGGAACGATTATTGAACGACGGTGCCAGTAACCGTCGCAACAATCTTCGTAAGATTCGTAACAGATATTTCATTACGAAAAACGAGTCCGACAGAGCTAGACTTCGCGAGCTTGAATCGGCGTATAAAGCCCTACTTTCTGCAACGCATGAAAGCTATTTGCTCAGGATTCAGACAACCGCCAAGCAAAACCCTTCATGCTTCTGGAATTACATCAAGCAGCGGAAAGCTAGCCACGACGTTCCTGGCTCTGCCAACTTCAATGGAACTACTTCTCAATCTAGCTCAAACGCAGCCATTCTCTTTGCCACATTCTTTGAAAGCATGTTTAGTAAAGCTTCACTCGTTCAACGTCGGAACCCATTTGAACAAATACCGTCCTATGCCATTAATCTGGCATGCATATAGTTTTCTATGACTAGACCTGGGATAGCCCTTGAAGACCTCGACTCAACGAAAGGACCCGGAACAGATAGCCTACCTCCTGTATTTTTGAAGAATTGCGTCACTACTCTTGCAATGCCCATCGCTGTAGTTTTCAACCGCTCACTTCAAGACAGAACATTTCCGTTGCTCAACATGGCTTTGTGAAGCACCGTTCTACAACATCGACCCTAATGTGCGTCGTTTCAGCGATATCACATGAACTGGAGTCAAAGCGACAAGTGGATTCGATTTATATCGACTTTGCGAAAGCCTTTGATGCAGTACCGCACAATCTCATTGTTGGTAAAATGAGCCACCTAGGATTTCCAACATGGATCACTGAATGGCTCTACTCGTACCTGTCTAATTACAATGCTTTCGTATCTGTGAATTCAGTGCGGACCAGGACATTCTACATACCATCTGGAGTGCCCAAGGGTAGTGTTCTGGGCCCTCTTATTTTTATTATTTATGTGAATGACTTGTGTGAACTGCTTTCCTCGTCAAAACTTTCATTTGCCGATGATCTGAAATTTTTCCGCGTGACTATCTCTACCGCCGATTGTGTCGAAGTTCAGGAGGATATAAACCGTTTGCTAGCCTGGTTCGGTGACAACGGCATGCCGGCAAATAGCAAAAAGTGCAAAGTAGAAACTTACAACCCGCTGCAACAACGTTATTTTGCACCAGTATTATATGGGATCGGATTCACTGGAACGTGTAAGTTCTATCTGTGATCTGGGTCACGATTGGTTCGAAGCTGAGGGTCAATGAGCACATGAGCAGCGTTAATGCTAAAGCATACAGTTTTTTTATTCTTTTTTTTTTTTAGCCGGGATGGAAAATCCGCAACCAGTCACCTGAAGAACTCAGGGTGTGGCGATGCTATTGTGCTTGTTAAGCACCCACTATGTCTAACTACTTAGGGCGTTAGTAGTTAGGTGGTCCCTGCGACCTGCCTTTAGTCGTTTTGCCATTTTTGTTGGAGATCGAGGACGATCTGGGAGGCTACTACGCATACCGCGTCCCAGACGTCCCGGTCCTGGCACATCTTCTGGACCAAATTGTCCGGAGTCGTGTCGTGACCGCTTACGGCAATCATGTCGGATCTCGCGCCGTCGAAGCGAGGGCATGCGAAGAACACATGCTCCGCAGTTACCTCGACTCCCGCGCACTCGCTGCATGCGGAGGACTGTGCATGCCCATATTTGTGCAGGTATTGTCTAAAACAGCCGTGGCCAGACAATATCTGCGTCAAGTGGAAGTTCACTTCACCACCCGATTAATTCCGGGATTAGTCGGTGGGTCCACCGACTTTTGGTGGAGTTGTTCCATTCCCTTTGCCACTTAATTATGGATGCGGCTCTAGTGGTCCTCCGAATACCTCTTGTTCCACGTTGTTCGAAGCACTCTACGTCCTCTTTTATGACCATGCCTATTGGCATCATCCCCGCTAGGACGCAGACCGCGTCGCGTGATACCATTCGGTATGCACTAACCACTCTTAGGCACATAAGCCTGTGCGTACTCTCTAGCTTACTTGCGAAGCTATTGGTACTCAAGGCGGTGATCCATGCCAGCCCGCCGTACCTAAGTATGGACAGGGCGACAGTGGCCAGGAGTTAACGCTTACTCCCTTGCTACGCCAAGCTATTCGACATCAAGTGGGATAATGCCGATATAGCCATAGACGCTTTCTTGCAGGCGTAATCGACGTGACTGACAAAGGACAGCTTATCATCGATCATAACCCCAAGATACCTCAAGAACCTCTTCGATTCTATTGTGCAGTTACCTGCACTGATCGTCGCATGTTGCTCCGATTTCCGATTATTCACCACCGTAACCTCAGTGTTATGGTGGGCTAGCTCCAATTGCCTGAAGCTCATCCATCGCTCCACAATGCCCAATGGAGAGGCCGTTAACTCGACCTCTTCGATGGATTCACCACATATCTCCAGGGTGATGTCGTCCGCGAACCCGACTATCTTCACCCCGTTCGGGAACTCAAGCCGCAGTACCTCATCGTACATCGTGTTCCATAACACCGGTCCCAGGATCGAACCTTGTGAGGCGCCTGCGGTGATCTGCACACGTTTCTGGCCTGCCTCTGTATTGTATGCCAGTACGCGATTCTGGAAGTAGCCTTCGAGAATCTTGTACAGGTACCCAGGAACCTGTAGGCGTTGGAGCGAGTCGGCCACCCAATTGGCGCTATTGAACGCATTCCTCACGTCAAGGGTGACCACTGCACAGTATCGTACTCCTCGCCTCTTGTGCTGGATTGCCACCTCAGCCGTCTTGGTATACACTGTGCTTGATTTTATTCGTCGTCATGCTTCAGGCTTCACTGACGTTTATTGCCTTAAGTTAAGACGCTTTTTTGCTCGCGGGTTCGCAGCATCTTAGAATTCGCCTCACCGGTTTGGTCTCCATTTTACGTCACGCATACTCTTACAATTGAGCGGATTCATAAAAGTTTCATGAGGTTTGCCTTGCGTCGGCTCCCATGGAATGATCCAGTCAACCTTCCCTCTTATCCCGACCGATGCAAGTTGATTGATTTGGAAACCCTCTCAGTCAGGCTTATTAAACTGCAACGGCTATAATGGGACATGTGGATTGTCCCGAACTTCTAGAAAAGATTCCATGGAACACTCCTCCTCCTCGGTTCTGAAACGCCCCATTACTGGCAATTCCGTTTCACAGAACAAACTTCGGATTCAATAATTGTTTTAACTTGTGTTTGCGATCATTGAATGATGTATGTAGCGAATTTGATTTTATTTTATCTAAAAACGTGTTTAATGCTAGAATTAGAGGTTTAGATTAATCAGTCTGTACGACATATTCGAAGATGGTGTACAATAAATAAATAAATACCCGAGTGATGTCTTACCTCTTACATCATAAATATAGCAATTCGAAAACTAATTTTGAAATGAATATCAAAATGATATCAAAATTTGATTTCTCTTAACTATTGTCGAATTTGAGATCAAATTTTGTTTTTATCGTGCTGTAATCTTTCGTTCACTTTCTCTAGAGAAAAGTAGTTTTGTTTGCATTATCTTGATAGAACATGAAGTGGAATACTCAATTCGGTATCATCAAGAAAAAATGTACAGCAAATTGACTTTTCTATTAGCTGTCATTGATAGCAGGATAAGTTTTAAATTTGTTGTGACATGAATAAATTGTTGCTTTCAATTTTGATCTTTCCTTTAACCTTTTAATCTTTTAACAACCATAACGACAATGTGTTATTACTAGTTAGTTTTCTATTTGATCTCAGACTCTACTCGGGTTGATATCAAATGCGACTCAATTGAAAGACGAGTAGGTTCATTTGAGAGAGCGTTTTCAAAAGATGGCCATTAGACTGATATAAATAGCAAAATATTCATTCTGCAGTGCTCTAACGGTGCCAAATAGCGTACTTATCAGCATCCTAAACTGTCAACTAGTGTGGTTGGAAACGGACACCGTACAGGTTATTTGAAGTTCATATGGAAATTAATACGGAATACGCCTCCATTCCGATCACTGTCTTCAGTTCTTCAATCACTCGTATTGGAAATTTTCACCGACTTTGCCGAAAATGATTACCCAGTGAACATCAAATAAAATAGTCATGTTTAATTCAAAGATGGATATTTTTAACATGATGGAATAAGGAATGAGGAATAATTCGTTGAGTCATTACATGCAACCATTAAACAGAACCAGATTTAGGTAAGTTTCTCCACGAAAACACTCCGCAATCGCTCAGCTGGGCACGTCAATGCAACCGTGAAAAATAAAGAGGATTTTATATGGGCCGGTTCATAAACCACGTACTCATTTTTGAAAATCGCAGACCCCCGCTCCCCCTCGTAGACTTTTCTCCATACAATTTTTTGAAATTTTGTATGGGGGTGCTTTGGTCATCCCCCCTGGTTTATGAATAGCCCCTCTATACCTTAAAAAACAGTAGGAACCCACACAGCCCTTAGTAGATATAGGAAAGAGGAAATTGCATAGTTGCAGGAAAAAATTGAACGGAATGCCCTGTGTAGTGTACAGAACACTCATGTTCATTAGTTTATTACCGATCAGGTGAAATATGGTACTTTACCATTTGGTTTGAATAACAACAATTAAAACAACAATATTAAAAGTTATTGTAAAAAAAAATGCGAATTGCATTCTAAGAGACGAACCAGCAACAGGCTGAAAGTTTCGATAATAAAGCCAATCAATCAATCGAATTGCATTATCGAATATCTCCTACTCTGAGGATTCCCTTTAGTTCTAAAAAATGAGCTGGCGAAGGAATATTGCCAATTAATGCATAAGCAGAGAAAACGCCACACTTTTTTGCTATATGCTGCAATGAAAACGATGTTTTCTTGTAGCAGAAGTACTTGCGAACAAAGATTTGTGACAACCCTGAAGTAGAGATTCTCCCAAATCTCTCCGAAATCCGAAGGGAAAACAAAACGCAAGAAACATTATAACACAAGCAATCGATTAGATTTAGAATGTTGCCTGAAGTTCGATGTGTGTTGAAAAATTGTTATCCCAATCTCATACATAGATATATTGTCCTTTATACTCACCTGGAAAGACGTTCAACCGGTGACCGTAGTACATCTCCCGGTGGCAGTAGGAAATTGCATCATCAGCATCCTGCTGCCGTACAAAGTACACCAAAAAGTCGTATAAATTCATTTCGCGCTGATAGTTGAAATGCGGATCATCCGTCGCACTGCGACCAAAAACCATCCGCACTAAGAGCCCCTTGGAAGCGAAGTATTCTTGCACCTTGGTGGCGTGCTGCGTGTACGTATCGCACCAGAAATTGCCAACATAAACGGGCCAGAAGTTACCCAGTGGAAACCTGCGATTGCATAGCGGGTCCCACTTGCTGGGAAACAGATCTAGGTGTGAGTAGAACCGTGGCTCAGGCATATTGAAATCGTTACAAGCCATGTTTCTTTTTTCAGCTGCAAGCGAGTCAATAGAAGGTGATAATCGATCTGCGAAATATGTTGTTTTAAAACGTTACCTTTATGGCTGTTCGGCAGTTGAGAAACTAGAAACTGGTTTTTGAAAAGCAACAATTCACAGATTACATTTAACAAGCACGTTACCGAAATATAACTCCTGACACGTCAATAATTTATTGTCAGCGGTACAGCTTGCTTCAGAGCTGCCAGTACTCTGAGAAAAATTTCATCGTTGTACCGACAATTAAATCATGGTCAGGATGACTATCGCATATAATGATTACAATAATCATGAAAATGGTCGAATTCATTACTTTCAAGGCATTCTTGATTATGATCGTGGTAACAAGGACTATTCCGACATTATGGCAAATGTTGGATCAACTATTTTTAATGGTCGTTTTGACCATGATCATAGTCGGTTCAAAATCACTATACTGCAATAGTCATCCTAACCCCAATAATGGTAAAATTGACTATCAAATTCGTTACTGTGTAATAAAAAGAATTAACAAAAAAAATTATCAAAAATAACCAAAAATTCAATAAGAAATAAAAAAAAGGCTAGTACGTTAATAATTACTATTTGTTTTCGGGTTCTTCATACCGAAATCGCGCGCAGCTATGATAGCATTTTAAGGGCTTACGATGAAGCATTCTTGACAGCAGTCATTATTTCAAAATTTAGAATTGATATAACTAAGAATCTGAACTAGATATTGAATATTTCATCACATCAGTTTGTATGCATACTTGCTGTGAGCAATCTGATGGAGTTCGATTCACTAAAAATCGAGATATATAAATCTGAAATAGCGAGGTAAGTTTGCGAGAGAAAGATAAAAGATAGGAAAAAATACGTGGAGCAACAATTTACAACAAATAACAATTTAGGCAAAAAATAATAACGATAACATGTGTGAATCCACTGTACTCAAAAGTTAAGTAAAATCAAACATAATCAGTTGGCAAATTATACCGATACTTACTTCCAAAACCTTCGATCAAATTTAAGCCTAACTTTCGATATTTTTATCTTTGCGTGTACATCAGGAAAAGGATTATTGGACATCATCCATTTCACACTAAGGGAAGGTCCATTAATTATGTCACCCGGGGGGGGGGGGGGGGGGGGGAGAACGAGACGACGCCCACACAAAAAAAAAAAGAGCAACCCAACAAAAAAAACATGACGGGGGGGGGGGGGTTACAAAAATTTTTTCGTGACGTAATTAAAGGACGTTCCCTAATGCTTTGTTCATACTACAGCGTTGTAACATAATACAAGGCTATCTTGATGACATTTTCCTTGTTGATAATTTTCAAAACACCATTGTATTATGTTACATCTCTGTAGTCTGAACAAAGCATAAAGTAGGTTTATTAATTAATACTAAGTAAAAATAATTATTAAATAATTAGTATGCAGCTCAAAAGAAATCACGTTTCCTCTTCATTGCTTCACCGTGCATTGGATGTGGCGCTCCTGAATCTCCTCACCCGATCTGCATCACACACGAACCCGCCGTCTAATTAAGGTCGGTATCGTGTTCGAAAGAAATTTCTTTTTCTATCCAGAACCCATGTTAAATTCCGTTCACTAAAACGGGAAAGTAAAGAATCGAAAAGAAATTTCTGCAGCAGTATCCACCTGAAAAGAACGAAAAAATAAATTGGAATTTGTAAGGTTCCCACGCAAGCTAATGGGAGCTGTCACTTTTACTTTCGGAAAAAAATATTCCGCTCGATTATTCCGTAAGTGAAGGTGACATTTCGTTCCATGCAGATCAATTGTCAAAATTCCGCTTAGTAATATTGAACGAAATTCCGAAACCTCTCTACTTTTTAAGTCGATACTGGCCTTTAGCGCACAAAAGACCCCCCAAACGCACCAAAAAAAATTTTTTTTTTTCTCCCCCCCCCAAAACTTCCTTCCAAAAAAAAAAAAAAAAAACAACAAAAAGCAATCTCCCCACAGTACCCCCAAAAAATAAAAAAAAAAAATAGAATTTTAAGGTTTCCACCAAAACCACAGCAGCGCCACCCTCTCCCAAAAATTCCGCCCGATTATTCCGTAAGGTAGGTGACATTCGTTCCACCCAGATCAATTGTCACAACCCCCTCGTAATATGAACAAAAAACCGCCACACCCTCCTTTTTTAAGTCGATACTGGCCTATAGATACGTTTGCGTTCCGTTGACGTAAATTTGACAGAAAACCTATGGAAAAACTGTCAAATTCACACAAACGCATCCGCAACGTATCAATTGTGGATCAGCTATAAGCCCCCAATCCCAGCCTCACGCTTCCCTACCCCCCCCAACCGCAACTTTATCTTCTTTCTCACACGAACATCGGGGCACCCAGCACTACTTCCTAAAATTAAAATTATTTTAATATTTTATTAAATATAACAAGCATCCGAGCCCGAGGCGGAAAAGTAACGAAACAAAATAAAAAGATAAGGGTTAAGGCTAGTATCGACTTAAAAAGAAGAGAGGTTACGGAATTTTGTTCAATATTACCAAGCGGAATTTTGACAATAGATCTCCACGGAACGAAATGTCACCTTCATTTACGGAATAAAAAGTAAAAGTGACAGCTCCCATTAGTTTGCGTGGAAGCCTTACAAATTCCAATTTTATTTTTCGTTCTTTTCAGGTGGATACTGCTGCAAAAATTTCTTTTCGATCTTTTACTTTTCCGTTTCAGAAATCGAAATTTAACATGGGTTCTGGATAGAAAAAGAAATTTCTTTCGAACACGATACCGACCTTTACATATTAAAAATAATGTAATACAGTTCTAAAATATAATTAAGTAACAATTGTTTTGTTTGAAATAGCATAGAACAGTAACATGAATGCTTGCATTTTACCCATTTTCAGATTTTTCATCGATGCCAGGACCGAACCCGTTTCAGTTTCATTTGTGCTGAGAAGACCCTTTTCAGCCAAATGTATCAAACCTGCGTGCATGACGGACAACTAGGCTTCCCGTGCGAGGACTCTGGCATGTTCTATCCGGATGCAGGGGAAAATTCCGAAGCAGAAACGGAAACAGCCAGCGAAGGAGACAGTGCCAATAAGCAGCAACAGGCTGCAGTGCCCAGTGAGGCAGCTGTAGAACCAAATATGGCGGCTGTAGAACCAAATATGGCGGCTGTAGAACCAAATGAGGCGGCAGCAGAATCAAATGAGGCTGTCGCCATGCAACCATCAATGTTTCTGCTTCCTCCAGAAGAGGAATCTATGACGGATGCTGTTAACGATGAAGAAAAACTCATCGGTACCGTTGCTATGCCTATCAGTGACAATTATGTGAATATGTTCGATCATCAGCAAGTGAACGACGATAAGTTTGATCCCGTGGAAGAAGATGAGAAGGATAACACAGCTCAAGAAGTGCTTGACGAACAGAATCAAGATCCTGAAGCCTTAAATACGATGCCCCAAGGGGCTGTTGATAGCACACAAGAAGTGGAGGTAAATGACGAAAGTATTGAATCCGGTGAAGCAGCTTCGAATGTTGCTGAAAATATTTTGGACGAAACACCAGAATCATCGCAAGTAGATGATGAAATTAATAATATTGTTTCGGAAATTGAATCTGACGATGAAAATAGCCAAGAAGAACCCGTTGCCATTTTAACGGAGGAAATTAAGCCGGAATATCAATCACAATTGCATAGTGATGCACAAGAGGTTGAAGAATCAGATCCGATAGTCCAGGATGTGTCGGAAGATGTACAACAGCAGCAGTCGGATGCCATGGAAACAGAGGTTCCTCAGTCGGTTGACGCATTAAGCAGTAACGATATTGTAATCGAAGAATCTAATTCCGTTGAAACTAGCCAATTAGGTAGCGAAACTAATAATGAGCCAACGAAAGAAGACGAACCAGAACTGTTGGTAAGCAGCGAAGAAAACGCGGCAAATTCGGAACACGTGGCCGAAATTGTGTTTAATGACGATAGCCGGGAAGAAAGTGACCAAAAGGTAAATGAACCGCTCGTCGCTGAAATTCCCGTCGTTGTAGTTGCCGACGGTGACGATGAGAAAGTAGATGGCTCAGTGGCAGCGCCAGCCGAAGCTTATAGTGAGCAAGAGTTGGCTCCGGATGCCGATGACCAAAATGAGACTGTGATGAACGAAGTTCACCCATTGACTGCCACCCTTGCCGAACAGGTTGCGGATGAATCACATCCGATTGACTTGCCCGAATTTATCGTTTCGACCGTGGCCGACCTGAGGAGGGTGTTGTACCGCCTGCTCTAAGGAGGAGAGAAAACCTTCCTATTCAAGGCGGATGCCGTTTCATCGTGAGGCATTATTAATACATACAAAGGTGCACACGCGACCGAGCGAGCAAGTGCACGATGGTGACGGCGGATGGTTCCTTTTCGCTGGACGCAACGATTAACCATCTGGGTAGCAAACGTTGACGTTGCTGTAGGTTTAGGTAAATTAATTTATTAAAGAAGATGCAAGAAAATAAAGTCTGGAAACTATTTTTGAATGATTGTGTGTTTTATTCTTATCTACAAGAAAGTAAAGTTAAGTAAAGATTTCGATAGAAAGTTAAAAAAAGTCGATAGAAAGAGTTAAGTAAAGATTTCGATAGAAAGTCTAGAAAATCTGAAAGTTGTTGAAATCGTGAAATGCCGTTTGACATGCAACTTGCATTATGTAGAAACTCTATGGTGTACTTGGAATTAATGTGGTTCTAAAGCACTGAACCAATTTTATAGTGACCGGCGAAAAAAACATCATTTCGCATTGAATTTGTAAATTTTTACAAAAGTCATAGATTTGCAAAAAAGCTGGGCGTTGTGATATATCCTGTCAACAGATACACATGGAAGTTTGGTTAGGTAATGTTTTTTTTTATTACATATGTTATGATATGTAATGTTTAACTTTATTACACAGACAAAAATTATCAACCTTTTCAGAAAAACTATCAGGGTATGACGAAACAAAAGATCATTTTCAAAATTCAACAGAAAAATCGGTAAAAATCAAGTAATTAGTAATCAATATGACCCCCTTTCGCCATGATGATCGCCTGTAGCCGTTTTGGCATGCTTTCCACCACACTCTTAGAAAAAAGAATGTAAATTTAAGTCTACTTGGATCAACCCCCGCACAACATGACAGATTAACTTAGTTTCGTGTAACCACTTGCAAATCGTTGATGTCGCCCCGCAACGTAAACATTAGGGTCGTCCCTGGTAGATGCACCGATGTTTCTATTCGGAGGAGTATGTTTTTGTTGCGTCATGAGTGGTTGCAAAACAACAAGCAAGCGTAGCATATCAAAAGAGTCTATTCGTGATATAATTTCAGTTAGAAGTAACTTAAATATTGAATTAAATATTTCACGCGGCTTTCCTCCGAGCAAAAGTACAACCGCAGCGTTTTGCAAGTGTTACACTGCGTTGTATTTTGTAAACCTTACGTCACACGGTGTACTGTATCCAATAAATCTGAGATTAATTGAAAGTTATTGATTGGCCATAGAAACCGTTTAAACAATTATTTTTTGTTCTCTTTTTACTGAAGTACTTCACGAAAAAGATTTACATTTACGTTGAGAAGAAGCGGATGGCAAAATTCATACACATATATACTATCTTTTAACGTGAGAGAGAGAGAGCGGGAGTTAAAAATGGCACAGAATTGATACAGAGTTTCAATTAAATGTATAGGAGATATGTCGAAAAACTCCAGGAACTGAGTAAAATACCCTACTACAGATTCAACCAGGATCACCTGGAAACATTTTTTTTATCAGGGCAAAAGTGGGCAACAACAACAATCCAACCACTGTGCAGTTTAAAGCAGCATATGTACAAAGGTTGGTTGCGAATAACAATGTCACTTTATCGGCATATGCTATTTGCCAAAACTTCGATGAACTGATCATGCTTCATGCTGAAGAAAGTTCTGCGTTCTACCTTGAATCAGTGAAGAACTCATAAACTATTGGATACGATGACGAAAATACAGGTGATGATGAGAATTCTGCTAACATGGTCGGAAATTCTCAAACGGATGATGAGTTTTTCACTCAATCCGAATTCCGATACTCGCGTTCAGAAACAACTAGTTGGAAAACTAAAGTGTGAACAATGCTTGCGACAGGTCATTCAGAATCTCGGGGTCCTTCCTTAGCTCAGTCGGTAATGGCACAGCTACAAAGCAACACCATGCTTAAGGTGGCTGGGTTCGATTCCAGGTCTAGTCTAGGTATTTTTCGTAAAGGGAAATTTCTCGACTCCCTGGGCATAGGGTATAATTGTACTTGCCACACAATCATACTAATGCGAAAATGGTACTTATCATCGAAAACACTCCAATTTATAACTGTGGGAAGTGCATTTAGAACACTAAGTTGAGGGCAAGCAATAAGTTAACTGTGAAAGCAAAATGCTGAAGAAAAAAAAAGGTCATTCAGGATGCCGAATACTTGATAATTTAAACATCGCCAAGTATTATGCGAAGCGGGAAAACAGGATCGTCATGACAATTTACAACGCCCAGCAGCTTGTTTTCATGCAACTATCACGGCACATTTTGAAT